>CM042149.1:45261140-45271140 GCA_023376005.1 Doryteuthis pealeii | reverse complement strand
AAAACACAGATGTTGTTTAACTGAATTTATTTCTTAAACATTACTTTGCCGATATTGCAATATTTCGATTTTCAAAAAAATCTTCTTCAGAGCATATCAATAGGAAGATAATTGTGACCGATTTAGGATGTAAATGTTTTCTACCGGATTCTTTAAGATTCTCTTTTTTTTTCTCTTAAAGAATCCGGTAGAAAACAATTACATCCTAAAACGGTAACAATTATCTTCCTATTAATATGCTCTGAAGAAGATTTTTTGAAAAATTTGAAACATTGCAATATCGGCAATGTAATGTTGAAGTAATAAATTCAGTTAAACAACATCTGTGTTTTTTCATATCAGTTTATCCTTATATATAATTTTATATAAAATCAATTAAAATAACGTTATAATATGTGTAATATTTTTATATTCGTTCTTATTTAGTTTCGATAGACTTTCTAATTTAATATCATATTTTTACATTTAAACTTAAATACTTACGCTCAAAGAGCGTATAGTTTTGCTAGTGCAAATAGTTTAGAGTTATATGGTATTAAGTATTCCTATCAAATATAAATAATGTTTAAACAGATTTATTTGATCCATAGATTGGTCCATAATTAAGTAAGTAAAGTTGGCGGATTGGTCTATTGTCAGTATCGGCCGGGCAGCAAGGGAGTCTGTCCCCCTTTCACCTGCGCTAGATCAAGGAGATGGTTTTGTTGATGTGGAGCGCCTCACCTACCACCAGCCCCCCACTTCACCGCACAGATCAGATTGTACAATCTGTGCTATTCATGCGCTGAGTTGGCGAGGGACCGGTATCGAACGAGGAACCTTGCGATTCTTAGGCTGGTGTTCTACGACTGAGCTAAACCGGCCTCTGATTTGGCAATAACAAGTTCTAACACTCCGTGGCAGAGTGAACCTGGGAGTGATGGCAACGATGGGTAGTCCACATTCCCCCTAACTGGAGCCTCGCAACCAGTGTCATACTCAGAACCTACCTTTTCTTGGGGGGGGGGAGAAATAGTCTTACCTCTCAACTGGAAATATAGTCAGCTTATTCTAAGCCTCGTTGACAGGGCCGAATTTTCTGTTTTCCTCATAGCTGTAGTATTTGTAGCATAAGCGAAGAAGAAGAAGAAGAAGAAGAAGAAGAAGAAGAAGTATACGCGAAGAAGAAGAAGAAGAAGAAGAAGAAGAAGAAGAAGAAGAAGAAGAAAAGAAGAAGTATAAGCGAAGAAGAAGAAGAAGAAGAAGAAGAAAAGAAGAAGAAGAAGAAGCATTTGCAGTATAAGCGAAGAAGAAGAAGAAGAAGAAGAAGAAGAAGAAGAAGAAAGAAGAAGAAGAAGTATACGCGAAGAAGTGAGAAGAAGAAGAAGAAGTGAAGACGAAGAAGAAGAAAAGAAGAGGTATAAGCGGCGAAGAAGAAGAAGAAGAAGAAGAAGAAGAAGAAGAAGAAGAAGAAGAAGAAGAAAAGCCATTTTGTTTTTTTTGAAAGAATCTCTTCAATGTATAAAGATGATTTTGTAATTATCTATTGTAAGTTAACGTAAGTATTTCCTGCACTTGTCACCGTCCCAAAAGATGTCCAGGTGTTTTTGCAAATGCCTGCCCGTTTGGCTTCTTGTTTTTGTTGTTGTTGTTTTGTATGCTTTTATTTTTCTTCGACTCTGAGTAAACAAAAGATTACCAAACAATCGACGCACCTTCGCAATCATTCCGGGTTTGAGGGCTCCACAGCTGAAAACAAGGATATGCCATCTAAGTTGATGGGCTGGGCTTTTTTCTGAGAAAAAAAGAATTGGCTCAGAAAAATAATGGTATTACCGGCCATTGCTTAACACACACACACACACACACACACACACACACACACACACACACTCTCTTCTCTCTCTCTCTTTCTCTCTCTCTCTCTCTCTCTCTCTCTCTCTCTCTCACACACACACACACACGTGTCTTGGGTATGGCCTTAAACTGCATCTAATGGTGAAGTTCAAGTACTGGAACACTGGGAAGTGCGGAGTACCCCTTCATCGCCATTACTCCCAGGTCCACCCTGATTTGTAGCTAAAGTACCTGTTAGGGTCCCTTTCATGGGTTTAATAGAAAATAAATACGTTCAGAAAATGTTTTAAAATAATTCTGTACCATTCAAGAATGAATAAAACAAAATGTCTTCGGCATAAAATAACTCAACAAGGGTTGACATGCCTTAAAATCCAATGAACCAGCCAATCACTCCAAGTAATAGATAAGCAAAACACCCCAACATTTAGGAGTATTTAAACGAGTTAATCTAAATTCCTGCACATATGCAAAATAAAATAAAAGTCTGTTAAACTGATAATATCTTAATCAAAACTCGATGTCACAAGATGTCAAAACTCGATGCCAGAAACATAACTTGGATTGGACTCACCTGATACAATGATTAGCGATACCGATGGGAGTTCGATGCTCACCATGTGCTCCATACTTTTGGCCTTGTGCCAAACTAATCTAAGCATAGTAAATGACAACTTACTTGGATACGCTTGAGTCGATCAAAAAATAAATCCAGCCTTCTGTCAGTCAGTTGATTGGTACGTAAATTGGCATCGGCGAGACGAGTTCACATTCCATCTGGAATTGTTTGACTGTGTTGTGGGCTAGAGCTGTAGAATATCCGACTGCACCTCTGTAAAGCGGTAAAAGTAAAAGTAAAGTCGTCGGGGCGGCCTAAAGTCGGTATCAGCCAATCAGCGAGGGAGTCTATCCACTTTTCACTCGCGCTAGACCAAGGAGATTATTTTAGCGTCTGGGGTGGAGCGCCACACCTACCGTCAGCTCCTTACTTTAGCGCACAGATCCCTGTGCTACTCATACGCTGAGTTGGCGAGGACCGGTATCGAACTAGGAACCTTGTGGTTTCTAGCCGAACGCTCTACCGACTGAGCTAACCCGACCCCAACAGGGCCACCTTGCTTAAGGATGGAATCCTGGTGTCTGAGCAGTCCATGACATGAAACATTCCACTTTGGTCCCTACTTAGGTTTGACGGGTGGTCGGAGAGGGCTCCTCCAATCAATCGGCTGGTCACGTCAAGCACTAACACCTATATGATTATTCCAACCTAATTGCCCATATGACAAACACCAGCCCTTTTGATCATATGGGTGCTAGAAGGCGGTGGCTATGGGTCTTAATGTACTGGCTATGACATTAAACTCTATCTGATCGTAAAGTCCAAATTCTGGAGCTCTGGGGAATGTGGAATACCCCTTCATCACCCTTACTCCCAGGTCCACTCTGACACAGAGGGGTAGCACCGGTTAGGGTCCCATTTATGGGCTAAGTAGAAATAAATGTGTTTAAAAAAATGAGTACCCGTGAAGAATGAATGAAACAAGATGCCTTCGGCACAAAATAACCCATCAAGTGTTGAAATGCCGTAAAATCCAACTAACAATTGTTTGCGTTCATTTCCCTCTAATAGCATGAAGAAACGCATGAAACCATTTCATAAACAGTTCGGTCCTCTGGCAATGGTGAGTTACCAGTCTAGGAGAAAGACAACTCCTGATTTAAAATCGGAAGCTTGTAGGAGCTACAATCACTGAGAATTCCTGTGGCGCCATTGATGCCAAGTTAGAGAGGCTCCTTCTTTTCAATTGGACTATTTCTTAGGGGTGGACAGAGTTCCATTAGCAAGGAATGGTCTTTCATAAAAAGTTACACTGAACGGTGTAGAAAGAGAGAAAGAAAGAAAGAAAGAAAGAAAGAATGGTAGACATGATCCAGCAAAAGTAAAGAAAGATAAAAGAAAGATAAAAAGGAAAACATGATCTCGAAAGCAGTTAATTCTAAAACAAAAATAAATTAAATCTAACATAAAAGGAATAAGGAAGGAAGAGAGAGAGAGAGAGAGAGAGAGAGAGAGAGAGAGAGAGAGAGAGAGAGAGAGAGAGAGAGAGAGAGGGGATCTAGAAAAATAAATAAAAATAAAAAACAAAGATAGAAAGTTGTATATGATCCATAAAGCAGTTAATTCTAAAACAAAAGAAAGAAAGAAAGAAAGAAAGAACGTGAGACATGAAAAAGAAAGAAAAAAAAGAAGGGATTACCCAGAATGAAATTAACTTCAAAACAAAATAAAGAAAAGAATGAAAAGAAAGAAAGAAAGAAAGAAAAAAGAAGGAAAAACCAGAAAAAAAAGAAAGAAAGAAAAGGAGATATAATCCAGAAATGAATTATTTCTAAAACGAAAGAAAGGAAGTTATTGTTGTTTGACGGCACATCAATCCTTTATGAGTCATTTGATAAACAAATGACTCCAGTTACTTACAGTACATACTGTTGCTTAAATGGCCATCCATCTAAGCATTGAACAGGTTTTTTGATGCTTAACTTTTAGGATTTTGTCGGAACCGGTGCTTTTAGCGTGACTTGAGCGTAATGAAGAAATAAAGGAAAGAAACGAGGAATAAAGATTAGGAAGGAAGAAGCATTATGAAAAGTAAAGAAAGAAAAAAATGATCATAATTTTAAAAAAAGATTGGTTATTTCCTATAACTCCAACATAAAAAGGGGAACCACTCTGAATTAATTTTATCTGTTAATTAATCTACCGATTATTTTCCCATTAAACTAACCCTAAACCCTAACCCTAATCCCGTCTTCTTTTTTCCTTGTAGATCAATAAATAAATAAATAACTTATCAGTCAATCAAAGTGGTTGCCCTAGCTCAGTCGGTAGAGCGTTCGGCTAGAAACCACAAGATTCCTAGTTCGATACCGGCCCTTGCCAACTCAGCGTATGAGTAGCACAGAGATTTGTGCGGTAAAGTGAGGAGCTGATGGTAGATGTGTCGCTCCATCTCAGACGCAAAAACAATCTTCTTCGTCGAGCGCTAGTGAAAAGGGGATAGACTCCCTCGCTGATTGGGTGATACTGACTTTAGGCCGCCCCGACGACTTTACTTATAACCAAAAGATTTCTATAAAAAGCAGAAAGAAAAGAGTAACACACTTGCAATAAGAAGAATTTAAGAAATAAGTAAAAAATAATTTTAAAAAATGGAGTCAAAAGGGGGGGGGTATCTGTTGAGTCTCTGGGAAAGAATCGTCCCTAAATAAATATATTTTGTTCTTTTTATTGTCATCTTCTAAATCGAATGTCATAAAAAAGAGAAAAGGGTCTAAGTCGGGGAAATATTATCCTTTTGATCTGGAGGCAACATCTGGAGGCAGCAACATCTGGTTGTGCTCTTTGGTTATCGACCCATAGCAGATGTCCACCAGAGCGTAATCGCTAAGAGTCATCAAATGACTTACGACAAATCCTCAGAGAGGGAGAGAGAGAGAGAGAGAGAGAGAGAGAGAGAGAGAGAGAGAGAGAGACTCAATCCCGATACGTAAGGGTGTAAATGGGCGTTTCCGGACAGCCCCTTTTTTCAATCAAGTCTAAATCACCTGCAGCCAAAATGTTGGTGCATAGATCAAAGGGGACCCTGAAAAAAAGGGGGCTGTCCGGAAACGCCCATTTACACCCTTACGTATCGGGATTGAGTCTCTCTCTCTCTCTCTCTCTCTCTCTTCTCTCTCTCTCTCTCTCTCTCCCTCTCTGAGGATTTGTCGTAAGTCATTTGATGACTCTTAGCGATTACGCTCTGGTGGACATCTGCTATGGGTCGATAACCAAAGAAGCACAACCAGATGTTGCTGGCCTCCAGATGTTGCCTCCAGATCAAAAGGATAATATTCCCCGACTTAGACCCTTTTCTCTTTTTATGACATTCGATTTAGAAGATGACAATAAAAGAACAAAATATATTTATTTAGGACGATTCCTTTCCCAGAGACTCAACAGATACCCCCCCCCCTTTTGACTCCATTTTTTAAAAATTATTTTTTACTTATTTCTTAAATTCTTCTTATTGCAAGTGTGTTACTCTTTTCTTTCTGCTTTTTTTAGAAATCTTTTGGTTATAAGTAAAGTCGTCGGGGGCGGCCTAAAGTCAGTATCACCCAATCAGCGAGGGAGTCTATCCCCTTTTCACTAGCGCTCGACGAAAAGATTGTTTTTTGCGTCTGAGATGGAGCGACACATCTACTACATCAGCTCCTCACTTTACCGCACAAATCTCTGTGCTACTCATACGCTGAGTTGGCAAGGGCCGGTATCGAACTAGGAATCTTGTGGTTTCTAGCCGAACGCTCTACCGACTGAGCTAGGGCAACCACTTTGATTGACTGATAAAGTTATTTATTTATTTATTGATCTACAAGGAAAAAAGAAGACGGGATTAGGGTTAGGGTTTAGGGTTAGTTTAATGGGAAATAATCGGTAGATTAATTAACAGATAAAAATTAATTCAGAGTGGTTCCCTTTTTTATGTTGGAGTTATAGGAAATAAACCAATCTTTTTTTAAAATTATGATCATTTTTTTCTTTCTTTACTTTTCATAATGCTTCTTCTTCCTAATCTTTATTTCCTCGTTTCTTTCCTTTATTTCTTCATTAACGTCAAGTCACGCTAAAAGCACCGGTTCCCGACAAAATCCTAAAGTTAAGCATCAAAAAAACCTGTTTTCAATGCTTAGATGGATGGCCATTTAAGCAACAGTATGTACTGTAAGTAACTGGAGTCATTTGTTTATCAAATGATCATAAAGGATTGATGTGCCGTCAAACAACAATAACTTCCTTTTCCTTTCGTTTTTAAGAAATATTTCATTTCTGGATTATATCCCTTTTCCTTTTCTTTCTTTCTTTTTCTGGTTTTTTCCTTCTTTTTTCTTTCTTTCTTTCTTTGTCTTTTCTCATTCTTTTCTTATTTTGTTTTGAAGTTAATTTCATTCTGGGTATCCCTTCTTTTTTTTTCTTTCTTTTTCATGTCTCACGTTCTTTTCTTTCTTTCTTTCTTTCTTTTGTTTTAGAATTAACTGCTTTATGGATCAATATCAACTTTCCTATCTTGTTTTTTATTTTTATTTATTTTTCTAGAATCCCTCTCTCTCTCTCTCTCTTCTCTCTCTCTCTCTCTCTCTCTCTCTCTGTCTCTCTCTCTCTCTCCTCGTCTCTCTCTTCCTTCTTATTCTTTTATGTTAGATTTAATTTATTTTTGTTTTAGAATTAACTGCTTTCGAAGTCATGTTTTCCCTTTTTTTAATCTTCTTTATCTTTCTTTACTTTTGGCTGGATCATGTTACCATTCTTTTCTTTCCTTTTCTTTCTTTCTTTCTCTTCTTTCTACACGGCGTTCAGTGTAACTGTTTTAATGAAAGACCATTCCTTCTAATGGAAACTCTGTCCCACCCTAAGAAATAGTCCAATTGAAAAGAGGAGCCTCTCTAACTTGGCATCAATGGCGCCACAGGAATTCTCCAAGTGATTGTAGCTCCTACAAGCTTCCGATTTTTAAATCAGGAGTTGGTCTTTCTCCTCCTAGAACTGGTAACTCACCGATTGCCAGAGGACCGAACTGTTTATGAAATGGTTTCATGCGTTTCTTACATGCTATTCTTAGAGGGGAAATGAACGCAAACAATTGTTAGTTTGGATGTTTAACGGCAATTTCAACACTTGATGGGTTATTTTGTTCGCCGGAAGGCATCTTGTTTCATTCATTGTCTTCACGGTACATTCCATTTTTTTAAACACATTTATTTCTACTTAGGCCCATAAATGGGACCCATAACCGTGCTACCTGGCCTCTGTTCAGAGTGGACCTGGGGGTAAGGGTGATGAAGGGGTAAATTCCACATTCGCCCAGAGCTCCAGAATTTGCACTTTACGGATCAGATAGAGTTTAAATGTCATAAGCCAGTAACATTAGCCCCATAGCCACCGCCTCTATGCACCCTAATGATGAATCAAAAGGGCTGGTGTTTGTCATATGGGCAAGATTAGGTGTGGAATAATCATATATGGTGTTCAGTGCTTAGACGTGACGGCAGACCGATTGATTGGAGGAGCCCTCTCCGACCACCGTCAATACCTAAGTAGGGGACCAAAGTGGAATGTTTCATGTCAATGGACTGCTCAGACACTCTTAGGATTCCATCCTTAAGGACAAGGTGGCCGCTGTTGGGGTCGGTTAGCTCAGTCGGTAGAGGCGTTCGGCTAGAAACCACAAGGTTACCTAGTTCGAATATCCGGTCGCTCGCCAACGTCAGCGTAATTGAGTAGTCACAGGGATCTGTGCGGCTAAAGGTAAGGAGCTGACGGTAGGTGTGGCGCTCATACCTGCGCAGACGCTTAAAGATAATTCCTTGGTACTAGCGCGAGTGAAAGTGGATAGACTCCCTCGCTGATTGCTGATACCGACTTTAGGCCTGCCGCCTCGCATTCTGTACTTTTCTATTCCTTATCTCTCTGTCTATCTATGTATGTGTGCAGTCGGAATATTCTACAGCTCTAAGGCCCACAACACACGTCAAACAATTCCAGATGGAATCGTGAATCGTCTCGCCGATGCGCAATTATTACGTACGCAATCACTGACTGACAAAAGAAGGCTGGATTTATTTTTTTGATCGACTCAAGCGTATCCAGTAAGTTGTCATTTACTAGCTTAGATTAGTTTTGGCAGCAAGGCCAAAAGTATGGAGGCACATGGTGAGCTCGAACTCCCATCGGTATCGGCTAATCATTGTAATCAGGTGAGTCCAATCCAAGTTATGTTTTCTGGCAATCGAGTTTTGACATCTTGTGACATTCGTAGTTTTGATTAAGATAATTATCAGTTTAACAGAGCTTTTATTTTATTTTGGCATATGTGGCAGGAATTTAGATTAAGTCTCGTTTGAAATACTTTCCTAAATGTTGGTGTGTTTCTTATCCTATTACTTGGAAGTGATTGGGCTGGTTCAATGTGATCTTTTAAGGCTATGTCAACCCTTGTTGAGTTTATTTATGCCGAAGACATTTTGTTTTATTCATTCTTGATGGTCAGATTATTTAAAACATTTTCTGGAACGTATTTATTTTCTTTATTAAACCCATGAAAGGGACCCTAACAGGTACTTTAGCTACAAATCAGGGTGGACGCTGGGGATAATGGCGATGTAAGGGGTACTTCCGCGCACTTTCCGCAGTGTTCCAGTACTTGAACTTCACCATTAGATGCAGTTTAGGCATACCGCAAAGACACGTGTGTGTGTTGTGGTGTGAGAGAGAGAGAGAGAAAGAGAGAGAGAGAGAGAGAGAGAACAAGAGAGAGAGAGCGAGACGAGTGTGTGTGTGTGTGTGTGTGTGTGTGTGTGTGTGTGTGTGTGTGTTTAAGCAATGGCCGGTAATACCATTATTTTTCTGAGCCATTCCTTTTTTTCTCTAGAAACAAAAGCCCAGCCCATACTTAGATGGCATATCCTTGTTTTCAGCTGTGGAGCCCT
Source organism: Doryteuthis pealeii (assembly GCA_023376005.1). Lineage (NCBI taxonomy): Eukaryota > Metazoa > Mollusca > Cephalopoda > Myopsida > Loliginidae > Doryteuthis > Doryteuthis pealeii. The sequence continues at coordinate 45,261,774 of CM042149.1, read as the reverse complement.
CAAACCCGGATGATTGCGAAGGTGCGTCGATTGTTGGGTAATCTTTTTGTTTCTCAGAGTGCGAAGAAAAATAAAAGCATACAAAAACAACAACAACAAAAGAAGCCAAACGGGCGCAGGCATTTGCAAAAACACCTGGACATCGTTTTTGGGACGGTGACAAGTGCAGGAAATACTTACGTAAGCTTACAATAGATAATTACAAATCAATCTTTAATACATTGAAGAGATTCCTTTTCAAAAACAAAATGGCTTTCCTTCTTCTTCTTCTTCTTCTTCTTCTTTCTTCTTCTCTTCTTCTTCTTCTTCTTCGCCGCTTATACCTGCTTCTTTTCTTCTTCTTCGTCTTCAACCTTTCTTCTTCTTCTTCTCACTTCTTACGGCGTATACTTCTTCTTCTTCTTCTTCTTCTTGCTCTTCTTCTTCTTCCTTCTTCTTCTTCGCTATACTGCAAATGCTTCTTCTTCTTCTTCTTTTCTTTTCTTCTTCTTCTTACTTCTTCTTCGCTTATACTTCTTCTTTTCCTCTGTCTTCCTTGCTTCTTCTTCTTCTTTCTTCTTCCTTTCTTCTTTGCCGCGTATACTTCTTCTTCTTTCTTGCTCTTCTTCTCTTCTTCTTTGCTTATGCTACAATA
>CM042149.1:45208212-45258212 GCA_023376005.1 Doryteuthis pealeii | reverse complement strand
TCGGTTCTAATGCAGAATAGTTCTCAAGAAATAATATCATTAGATTACGTATAAAAAGTATTACATTTCAGGGTACTTATGCAGAATAGCGCACAAGAGATAATATCATTCGATTACGTATACATTATATTTCATGGTACTAATATAGAATAGCGCACAAGTGATAATATCATTCGATTACGTATAAAAAGTATTATATTTCATGGTACTAATATAGAATAGCGCATAAGAGATCATATCATTAGATTACGTATAAAACCATTACATTTCATGGTTCTAAAGCAGAATAGCACGCAAGAGATTATATGATTAGATTATGTTTAAAAAAGTATTCCATTTCGTGGTACTAATGCAGAATAGCGTGCAAGAGATAATATCGTCAGCGTATGAATAGCACAGAGATCTGTGTGGTAAAATAAGGAACTGATGATAGGTGAGGCGCTCCACCTCACGCAAAAACCATCTACTTGGTCTGGCGCTAGTGAAAAAGGGATAGACTCCCTCGCTGATTGGCTGATACCGACTTTAGGTCACCTAAACGACGACATTTTTAAGCAGAATAGCGTACAAGAGATAATATTATTAGATTACGTATAAAAACCATTACATTTCATGGTTCTTATGCAGTATAGCGTGCAAAAGATAATATCATTAGACTACGTATAAAAAGCATTGGATTTCATGGTACTAATGCAGAATAGCGCACAAGAGATAATATCATTAGATTACGTATAAAAAGCATTATATTTGATGGTATTTATGCAGCAGCGACCGGGTTAGCTCAGTCGGTAGAGCGTTCGGCTAGAAATCACAAGGTTCCTAGTTCGATACCAACCCTCGTCAACTCAGCGTATGAGTAGCACAGGGATCTGTGCGGTAAAGTAAGGAGCTGATGGTAGCTGTATCGCTCCACTTCAGATGCAAAAACAATCTCCGGTCTAGCGCTAGTGAAAAGGGATAACCCCTCACTGATTGGCTGAACCGACTTTAGGGTACCCTGACGACTTTAGTTTACTTCATGCAGAATAGCGCGCAAGAGATAATACCATCAGATTACATATAAAAAGCATTACATTTCATGATCCTTAATGCAGAATAGCTTGCAAGAGAAAATGACATTAGATCACGTATAAAAAGCATTACATTTCATTACTTTCACGAAAATACCTGAAACCTTTGAGACGTTAGGATTAGGGTTAGTGTCAGGGATAGGGTTAGTGTTAGAGTTAGGGCCAGTCTACTTACTTGCAACTATACAACTGTGTGCAAAAATATGGGTTATAACTATGTGCAAAATAGGAATACTTCATATTAACTATTGGGCAAAAATAGGAATACTTCATATATAACTATGGCAAAAATAACTCTCAAGAAACAACTGCACAAACCATATACATATAAATATATAATGAATCTCTATGCATAAAATAACCCTACATGTGTTGATATGCCACTAATATCTATCAATCAACCATTCAATCAATAGTTTCGACACTGAATTGGTTGGCTGGTTGTGTTACAGTTTTATGTTCCGTCCTTTAGCCTTCAAGCAAGAGCGCTTGTCCAGTGGAAATCCTTGGTAACCCTCTGGTAAAGAATCCTCAGTATTGTAAGTTCCTTCGTCAATGATTGCAAATGGACCACGAAAGTATCAGTGTTTAAGTAGTGAATCAGCTACGGCTTATGGCTGTTGATTGGCGGAGAAATAAACCACGTGACCTCACCTAGTCTATAAATTTAGGTAGGGATTTGTAGCACACCTTATATACCGAAATATTCCAACAGGTTGTTTTGTTTTACGGCATATCAACCCTTTTCGGGTCATTTAATGCTGAATCGAGTCATTTTGATAGCAGGCTGCTGTTACTTAAATGATCACCCATCTAAGTATTGAACTCGCTCATTGCTTCTTAACTTCGGTGATCTATCGAGAACCGGTGCTTTCAACGTGACTTGACCGTAAGCTATCGACACTGAAGCTGTGTTTACCAAGACGGAAATGAACAATACACGAAACATTCATTTTCTTCAGAATTAATGCCCTTGATGTTTAACACAGTTAATTCAGCATGTTTTCCGTTAGTCGAATCACTTCTAGGCACAAAATAACCCCAAACGGTTTGACATGCCATTCAAATCAGATCCCGGCATTCTTTTCATTTAACTGCAATTAAATGTTGGTTGGCTGGTTGATTGTTTAGTTGGTTGGATTTTACGGCATATCAACTCTTGTTGGGTTATTTTATGCCGAAGATATTTTCTTGTTGGGGGTTAAATCGAAATTAACGTACCTAAATTTCACTACGTATCTTTCAGGCGTAACACAGATTCTCAAAGATACGTGGTTCAAAGTTAACTGACCTAAAAAAATGTAAAAGCTTTTAAATAAAATAATTGGGGCATTATATATTTTATTCATTATATATCAACACTGAAAATTTCATTAAATTTGGTTTATTCCCTGATTTTTGGTATATTTTTTTTTCTCTTTCGGCGGGGTGACATACGATGATAGAATTTATGTCCATTAAGTTCGATTTAACCCTTGTTGGGTATTCAATGTTCTTTCCAAATTCAATTTTTAACACATTTAAAAAAAAAATTCAAACTCAATTTTTAACACATTTAAAAAATCTATTCAGTCCACAGATTTAACATTAGCAGGTAATACCACTCCAGGTCAGGGTGGACCTTGGAGTAATGGCGATGAAGGAGTACCCCACACTCCTCAGAGCTCCAGAATTGGAACTTCACTATTAAATGCAGTTTGACGGCATGACCAGGACACTAAGACCCTCACCCACCACCTTCTAACACATATATGATAAAAAGGGTTGGGGATTTGACATAAGGACAATCATATAGGTGCAAGGGCTTGGCGTGACCAAAGTGGGGTGTTGCATGTCATGAACTGCTCTGTCACCAGAATTCCGTACTTAAGCATCATGGGTCACCACCCATGGCAAACAGGTGGTCCCATTGGGGTGGTGGGTCTTACCCCTCTATGCAGGGGCAGTCGGTGTATTCTATAGGCGTAGCCCACAGGGTGGGCGATTAATTGTATTGGAATCCTATAAGTGACATAAAATCGTTGGCGTCGTTTAAGTAAGTAAAATAAGGAATATGAAGAAGAAGAAGAAGAAGAAGAAGAAGAAGAAGAAGAAGAGAAGAAGAATGGAAGAAGAAGAAAAAAGAATGAATGAAAAGAAAAGATGAATGAAAGCAGCAGCAGCAGCAGCAGCAGCAGCAGAAGAAGAAGAAGAAGAGAAGAAGAAGAAGAAGAATGAAAGAAGAAGAATGAATGAAAAAAGAAAAATTAATGAAAGAAAAAGAAAAAGAATGAAAGAAGAAGAATGAATGAAAGAAGAAGAATAATAGAAGAATGAATGAAGAAGAAGAAGAAGAAGAAGAAAGAGAAGAAGAAGAGAAGAAGAAGAAGAAGAAGAGAAGAAGAAGAGAAGATAGAAGAAGAAGAAGAATGAAAGAAGAAGAAGAATGAAAGAAGAACAAGAACAATAATAATAATAATAACATTAACAAAACAACAACAACAACAAAAGTTAATCCAAAGTGTTTTCCATTAGTCGAAGCACTTTTAGGCCAAAATAGCCCTAAACGGGTTGACATGCCTTTCAAACCAATCAATCAAATTATAGATCCAGACTTAAAAAAAATTATTATTCATTTTTTATTTAACTGCAATTAATTGTATCGGACATCGATGGTGTCCTTTAAGTAAATAAAATAAGGAATATTAATGAGAAGAAGAAGAAGAAGAAGAAGAAGAAGAAGAAGAAGAAGAAGAAGAAGAAGAAGAAGAAGGTAAGTTTCGTGTATTACAAAAGTCAACGTAGCGTAGAGTTGCTCATAAGCGAAACCACTTACGAGGATCATGTATTATGTCATAAGGCAATACATTAGAGAATTCAAAATAGATTGCATTTTAAAGTAGGGTTAAGCCGGGATAGAAGAAAGGAATGTGAAAGGTTAATAACGGGCGAACAGGGTGCACGGTGGGGAGGGGGTGTTGAAAAGGACGACGTGAATAGTGGCTATTAAAAAAATGAATAACGTTTTTCAAAATATTTATCAAATATATAAGCGACTAGAAACGGCTACCCGGCATTGCCTGGGTAGAAGTGGGGCGATAAAAAAAAGTTAGTTTCGCAAATCCATTGATTTTTATTTTTAATTTTTTGGTCTTCCATAATTGATTTATTTATGTTTTAATCATGAATGCCACCAATGACTTTCCCTTTCTTACTATTCAAATTCTAATTTTCAAATATCTTCACAAATCTATTAATAATGGAGATTCGCTTCCGGTTTTTGTCTGTAACAAAAATTACGTCACTGCTTACGTCACATTACCCAAAATCGTCATAACATAGAATAAATACACTCAAAATTTGAACATGCAACATTAGACAGTCCTCATTGTTTTTTAAAACAAGTTTTAATAAATATATGACTGGTATTATATATCTATATATAGTTTGTTTTATTTTAATAAATATTTAAAGTTTACATTTCAAATTGTTTTTTTTTTTAATCCTTTAATGAATTTGATGATTTTTACTTACTTAGGTACAAACTCGCTGACATTGAATTTTTTACTCCCACTCCTCAGGTAATATGTCTCAAAAATCTATTTTTACATCGCCCGGAGGGTGTTTTTATTTTGTACTAGTAAATATAATGGAGATTTTTTATTTTATTTTGTTCTAGTATAAAAAATATTTACTATTTTTACACAAAAACCAAGCTCTGGTGATAGTGAATGCGTATATAGATTTATTTTGTTATCAATTGTTTTATTTTCATAGTTTCCTCCGGACATACATACACACAACTGCCCTTTATATATGTACTAGCAGCGGCTACCCGGCGTCACCTGGGTAGAAGGGGATTTTTCAAAGTTAGTCCCGTAGATCCATTATTACTGAATCATGAGTTGAATCCTCATGCGATGCCCCATTTAAATCCCTATGTAAAAAAGACCTTGCATTGATCCAGCTACTCAAAAGAAATGTTAATGTCTACTATATTAAATATTAAAAGAAAAAAAAAGCCATGTTGTAATTTAAATTTTATTTTTTAATTATCTTCACGAATAGAAATAAAATCTCAATAATTTTTGCCCAAAAACCAAGTCCTGGTGATATTTATTATGTATACTAGCAAATATATGCACCCTCCGGGTGCAAGTATTTGAATTTTAATGTAATGAAATATGTTAAATTTGAAATACTTTTGAAACTAAATAAAAATCCAAATAAAATGATTTACAAACAGAGGGGGTATAATCAAAGAATAGAACAACTTTGAAACTAAGTCTTCCATCATTTTCCATCACTCCCTCCTTTTCTTGCTGAATTTTCCTAATTTAACTATTTAGTAAAATTAGGAAGTAAAGAATAAAATTACTGTTATTTCTTTATATTAAAGGATTTCTTTTAAGATTTATCCCCGAGTTTTTTGCTCATATTCATTAAGAAAAAAACAAACAATTAGAAATCAATAATACCAAGCGCATATTTAATAAAATTAAGCTTTTAATATCAATATGCAAATTAGCTTTCCTGTTCACACTGTAACCCGCTATTTTGTTGCATATATAAATACAATTGCATGTTATTAGAATGTAGATAAAGTCAAAAGTATTAATAAGGTATAACAATTTTATCAATAACTGAGGTTTAAATAAAAATAAATTCATAGTGAATGTGACGTCAATAACTAAGGGAATTGTGACTTGAGTAGTGATTTAGTTTCGGCTTCAGACAGACAAACACACAATCTCCATTATAATAAGATATATTTATTTAGTCGTTAATTGCTTTATTTTCGAAATGTCCTCCAGACATACATATATACACAACTGGCGCGATAGAGGCGCATGGTCTAATGGTTAGGGTCGTAGGAAATGGACACGTCAACGCGAGTTCAATTCTTGGACGAAGCCATTGGCATTTTACATGGCGCTAATACTCTTGGGAAAGGTATGAATCCAATTCTCCCTACAGCTATGCATAAATAGCAGGGTAGACTGGACTCTTTAACCATGGCTAGGTAACCAATCTATGAGAAGGAAAACTATGAATTCAAACCTGTTAAACTCCACTTAAGGAATTGACCTTGTGTCGCTTCCTGCTCGTGTGGAGGGGTTGGTAAATATATATATACACAACTTTGTATATGTAGAGATAGAAAGAAGATTTATTTTTGCGTCAATTTCTTAGATGAAGTATTATCATCAATTTCGTTCGTTTATTCTGTATAGAAGTCATAAAAGGCACATACATATATGTAACCCCCCATATATATATATATATATATATATATATATATATAAGATATTTGGATGTTTGTTTATTTTAGAAACGTTGCTGAATAAAGTATATATTAAATTTTACTTGAAGGCACTTACAACGCACCGAGCGATCCTTTGCCGGGATTACACTTGTCAATTTCATTTTCTATAAGAAAAGTATCGAATTTTATGCGAACATGCGTTGTAAGTGCTTCAAGTAAAAATTTAATATATACTTTATTCAGCAACGTTTCTAAATAAACAAACATCCTCTATTCAGTTCGCCGAAGGGCACATTATTATTCTCTCAAAACGCCCCCTTACCTATTATGGTAAGTGTGTAGTATCTTTGACAAGCTTAATTTCGCTAAGGTTGTTAGCTGTGTACTGTGGTCAAGCGATATAGTGGTTCACTATGCTCGCTGAGGTCCCGGTTTCGATTTCTGTCGGAGGGAAATCGTTAGTATATGTCGCTGATGAGACTTAATAAAGTCGAAACAGTCTGTACGGCATTCTACACACGAGCGATCCTTGCCGGGATTACACTTGTCAATTTCATTTTCTATAAGAAAAAGTATCGAATTTTATGCGATACATGCGTTGTAAGTGCCTTCAAGTAAAATTTAATATATATATATATATATATATATAGATAGATAGAGAGAGAGAGAGAGAGAGAGGGATATAATATGAACAAAAAATGATAAGACAAAAAGGAATATTTCTCTAATGTTATTTTATTTTTTGCTCTCTACTAGTTTTGACCTTAACTCATTGCCAGGAGAAAATTACAGGCGAAAGAGAATGGTTTATATTGTTTTTAGAAAGTTTTAAAAAGTTTGCTAAGTGTTTGTCAAACCACAAAAATCTGAGCAAAGAAATATATTAGGAGTGGCGGCGAGTAAATATGTTCAGTGAAAACTTATATATATATATATATATATATATATATTAATATATATATATATATATATTATGAGAGAGGAAGTAAATCCGACGGTATGTAAATATAAGAAAAATGAAAAAACACAGGTTTAACTCACCACTTAACCCATTTAAACCTGTGTTTTTTCATTTTTCTTGATATATTACATATATATATTATATATATATATATTGTGTGTGTGTGTGTGTGTGTGTGTGTGTGAGAGATAGAGAGAAAGTGTGTGAGAGAGTGTGTGTGTGTATGCATTTATATATACAACTAAAGAGTGCTTAATATCAGAGATAGAGCATAGATTTATGTCATCATAGCGTTCACATTGAACCAGAGGGGCTTAGAAATTGTCAGTTTCTCACATCTGTGATCATCTGAACACACCCAAACACACACACACACACACACACAACACACACACACACACACACACAGATATATATATATATATATATATATATATATATATATATATATATATATATATATACCTTGACTTCCGCTCGTAACTCAATTTCCTTGTGTATCAAATTAATGATACCCATTAAAATAAACTGAAGCCATTAACTCGCTCCAGCCACCACCCCAGCCACCACCTCAGCCACCACCCTAATTCTTTATTATATTTTTTAAAATAAGAAACCTAGCTCTATATTGTAAAAAAAAAAATAGAATGTTATGAATTATGTCCTGTAATATGTTTTAATCTTTATTTTTTATAAATGATATTTGGTGTGTGTGTGTGTGGGGGGGGGGCTGAATAAATTTGGAAGCTTTCATGTTTTTTAGTGAACATAAGCGTGTCGGAAGCTCGCTCGTACTGCAACTTTTAGCTCTCAACAAAGTAAAAAAATCGACCAAGTGACAGCTCGTAACTCGGAAAAATCCATTAGGTGTTGTGCTCCACCTCAGACGCTAAAATATTCTTCTTGGTCAAGCGCTAGTGAAAAGGGGGATAGACTCCCTCGCTGTCTGGATGATACCGACATTAAGCCGCCCGACGACTTTACTTTATAATATATATATAATATATATATATATATATATATATACAAAGAAAAGTTATCGGCTCTAAAGTTTTCTCTCCCCCACAAATACAGATTTCCTTTCTTTCGTTTAGGGGGTGGACGGGGTGCCTGGTATAGTAGGAATTAGTTTAGTGCTGGTAAAGTTTCTATTTTTGGAAGCAAGTCTACAAGAAAATACCATGGAAAGTTTAACTTGGTAGGTAGGGTGATGCAATCCACTCCTAGCCCATAACCGAGAAAGTATAAGACATTCGAAGGAAGAAGGGGGAAGAGAATATACTTGGATGTTGGCGGACTTCCTGGTTGAAAGATTTGCATATGTTGTTTTTTCCCCCATTGGTACAAACGGCCAATATTTGACGCAAACGGCTATAATGCCACAGGAAAGACGCCAAATTCCATTTAGTGTGATAAAATGTCATATTTTAAGAAGTTTTATTTTAAATTGACAATACGTTTTTCAGGACATTAGATAGTTCATTGATTAATTGATTGATTGATTTTAACCCGTCTATGCATAGAGGTTAGGGAATCGTGTTCGTTGTATATCAAGAATATTAGACGTATGTAAGGGCAGTCTATTAAGAAATTAATATTACTATTAAGTAGCAAAATAAAAAAAAAACGCCCTCTGAGCGACGTAAAAAAAAATTGCCTGAGAGGATGGGAGTTGAAAATTTAATATCAGAGAGTTTGTATCATAAGTAAAGTAAAATCATCAAATTTATTAAAGGAGTAAAATAAAATAAATTTATTAAAGGAGTAAAAAATAAAAAAAAATTGAAATGGAAACTTAGTTCTGATAACTTTACGTATATATTAAAATAAAACAAACTATAGATAGGTATGTATCTATTAAAACTTGTTTAAAAAACTCAATTAGGACTGTCTAACATTGCATGCTCAAATTTTGAGTGTATTTATTCTATGTTATGACGATTTTAGGTAGTGTGATGTAGGCAGTGACGTAGTTTTTGTTACAGACAAAAACTGGAAACGAATCTCCATTATTAATAGATATTAATATCATTATTGATATTAATATTGATTATCAACTTATAAAAGAACAGTAGTGGTACTATTCATTCATAGCTAGTGGGATGAGAGGATTCATACCTTTTCCAAGGTAAAAAAAATCCAAAAGTAAACGTTATAGGTCGACTAGAGTTAGAATTCCTTAAGTGAATATATTCTATTATTATGTAACTTTAGTGTCATTTTCTGTGACTTTTATTTGAATTTAACTATGACATTTCTATTCCTTTTTCATTTAATTTTCCTCTGGCTTTTTTTTTCTGTAACATAATCTGTGACTTTTTCTGTGAATTTTCCGTATAAATTTCCTATTAATCTTAAAGTGAGCTTTGTCTGTAACAATATCAGTAACTTTTTCTATCACATTCTCTGTGACTTTTATTTGATTTTACCGATGATTTTTCTATTTCTTTTTCATTTCATTTTTCTGTGACTTTTTCAGTGTAACGTTATCTGTGACTTTTTCTGTGAGAATTTCTCTGACTTTTTCATGTGCGTTTCCTAATACTCTTCCTGCGACGATTTTCTGTAACATTATCTGTAACTTTTTCTGTGACATTTTCCGGTACTTTTATTTGAATTCAATTTTTTTTCTATTCCCTTTTCATTTTATTTTCCTGTGACTTTTTCTGTGGCATTTTCAGTGAAATTTTCTGTGACTTTTATTTGAATTTACCTATGACTTATTTATTTTTCATTTTATTTTCCTGTCCTTTTTTATGACATTTTCTGTGACTTTTTTATGTAAGTTTCCAATTAATTTTGCTGTGACATTTTTGTAACATTATCCGTGACTTTTACTGTGACTTTTTGTATTTACCCAAACAGCCCGGATGATATGATTGCGTATTTCAGCTAGTTTGAATTCACAGATTTTTTTTCTACGCCATTTAACCTACCAAGACTAAAGAGACCAGTCTGCCCTGTAATTTACCCATAGCTGGAGGTATTATAGTTAAATGTATGCCTTTCCCAAAAGCAGTAGTACTCTCGGGCTTATTTTTCTTTACTAGCAACGGTTTTCCATTAGGTGGCGTTGCGATCTAATGAATAAAATAAATTATAGTATGTAAAGTCAGTACGACCAAAAGCAAATTCTTTTTCTCCTAGACTCTCCAGCCGTCAGAGCAAAAACACAAGTTGTATCTCTGTCCTTTTGGACTGGGGAGAGCTTGAACCACCAGCCACGGGCATTCCGTGTATCCGTTACACAATCTCTTTTACACCTTCTAGTTTCGTCTTTTTCGTTTACCGGTTAAATCGAACATAACAGACCTAAATTCCCCCATCGTATGTCTGCCATAAAATTAGAAACCCCAACACTTGTCCGCTAACATTGGTGCCTTGATAAAATGTCTTTGTCTTAAAGGACAGAGACACAACGTGTGTGTTAGCTATTACGTCAGGAGAATCTAAAAGAAAAAGTATTTGATTTTGGTGGCACTGTCCTTTTTATACTACCGGTCACAACGCCACTAAACGCAAAAAGGTAGTAAGTAAAGGAAAATAACTCCAACAGCTCCAATGCTATTGAATCCAACGGTTATACCCCTGCTATGGGTAAATGCTAGGACAGACTGGTCTTTTTAGTCTTGGTAGGTTAAATGACGTATGAAGAGTCCATGGGAGAACGTGGCTTGTGATTTTGTCCTAACTTTTTTAGAAGCAATCAAAGAGGCTTGCTTGTCTTTTTTGGATATTTTGGTTTGGTTTTGATTGTTTTGTTTTACGGCATATCAACCTCAGTGGGTCATTTAATGCCGATAAAGTTTTGAAATAATTTAATTCTTAATGGATACACATTTTTTAATAAATACATTTTTTATTTCGCCCAAAGATGGGACCCTAACAGGTACTACCACTCCGGGTCAGAGTGAACCAGGGAACAATGGTGATGAAGGGGTGCTTCACATTCCCCAAACCTCCAAAACTGAAACCTCACCATCGGACAGAGTTTAACGTCATTCCCAGCACATGTAGACCCTCAGTCACCGCCTTCTAGCACTTATATGATAAAAAGGGTTGGGGCTTGCCATAAGGGCAATAGGGTTGGGGCAATCATATAGGTGTTAAGGCTTGACGTGACCAGCCGATTGATCGGAGGGGGCCTTCTCCGACCGCCCGTCTATCCTAAGTAAGGGTCCAAGTGGAGTGTTGCAGGTCATGCGCTGCTCATTCACCAATACTCTGTCCTTAAGCATCACGGGTCGCCACCCACGGCCAACAGGTGGCCCCATTTGGGGAAGTCTTACCCCTCTGCAGAGGTGTAGTCCGTGCATTCTAACGTCCCACCTACGAGGCGGTTGGATATTTTGTGAGATGGGAAGCATGTGGCCATACAGCTGCTGCTTCCAGTATTTATTCAAAACAGCACGTAGCATTCTTGTGTAGTTGGTTCCCTTGCGACATACTGATCTAGATTTAGTAAATGTCACTTTTCTTCGAAAGGAAATTTGAAAGAAGAAGAAGAAAAAAATCTAAGTTCTAAGGGGAAGCACTTTCTTAAAGTGGAAATAGTTTTCGATTTAAGAGGCTTTAAAAGAATAAATTCTTTGGTAGCTCTGAGGAGAACAGCTGGTTTCAAAAGGTTTCTTCAACCGGATGTTGATCGATTAACTAACAAATTCTTTCTCTCTCCCTCTCTCTCCCTCTCTCTCTTTCTCACTCTCTTTCTTTCTTTCGTTGTTTTGGTTTCTTTCTTTAGTTCACTTCTTTTCTTTTGCCCCCTCTCTCTCTCACACACACACGCGCGCACGCACACACACACACACACACACACACACACACATATTAAAAGGAATAAAGTGTGAGAGAGAAAGAGAGAGAGAGGGAGAGAGAGAGAGAGGAGAGAGAGATGGGAGAGGGAGAAGGAGAGCCAAAGAAAAGAAGTGAACTAAAGAGAGAAACCAAAACAGAGAGAAAGAGAGAGAGCGAGAGAGAGAGAGAGAGAGAGAGAGAGAGAGAGAGAGAGAGAGAGAGGGGGGGAGCGAAGTACCGCGGACAGTAGGTAGGTCAAAGCTGAGAAGTCTTAGAGTCCCAAGAATCACTGCAAAACAAACCATCTGTTTTCTCAAGATTTTGACACAAACAAGAGACGAATTCAGCCAATGTGGATCGAGAATATTTTATTAGACGTGTCATATTTCAAACTTGGTTTATTTTAAAAGTCCGTTTCACAGAATCGTTGTAAACATCCTAATTAAAACCAATTTGAAAAAAACTTACGAGTTTAATGCATTCAGTTAATAACTCAATTTCCTCGTATATCAAATCAAATGTATCCATTAAAATACACTGAAATGCCATTAATCCGTTCTACTCACCCCGGTTTTATCAGCTGTTGCTTATCCGCCGAATTCTTATTTCTTATGAGTATCGTCGCCTCTGCTAAATAATGAACCATTCCATTTTTATTATAAAGAAAGAAAGTGAAGAAAAGGAAATGCTATACAGAGAAAATGCAATAAGAAAGAAAGAAAGAAAGAAAGAAAGAGAGCAGGGGAAAGATAGAGAGAGGGGGGGGTGATCGCACAGAACCGATAGCGCTAATCTGTTTCAATCGGACATAATGAAAAGATGAAAAGAGGGAAAGAGAGAAAAAAAGTGAGAAAGTGAGAGTTAAATAAAGTTTATTATACTTTTTACATATTGAAGTTCTTAAGTAAACATATCAAACAGTGTAATAATTAAATTATCATACTGAGGTATATCCACAAGTCTCGCTACTTATATTATTTATCATTTGGTTCGATCGGTTTACTTTGTTTTGGAAAGTTTTTTTCACACATGTAGTAACTTGTAATTTCCACCAAAGTCCGTTTGACAACAAGTCTCTTCAGTTCTCAAGGACTCTCCTAAGTATTCTTTCTAATCGCACGTGGTATGGCCTGGAAAGGCTCAGTTCTTTCCTGGATTCTTAGTTCCCCAATTCTCTTTGGTAAAGGGCTGAGTCCCCGTGACTAGTGGATAACGTGCTCGACTGCGATATCGTTGTGGGCGAGTTTGAATACCAATCGCATTTTTACATTCCCTTTCGGACCAATGCCCTTGGAAAAATGATAAATCCCTTCATTCTTACAGTTTGGGTTAGTTAGTACCACTACTGTTTTTCTACATGTATAGATTTAGCATTGAATAACCCACGAAGGTTGATATGCCATTAAACAAAGAAACAAAACCAAGCTTCTTTTCTAGGTTATCGGGAATAGTTTCAGAGAGCTTCGACTATGATTTTGTATTACTGTCACCTTAATATTTCACAACTCTTAAAACTCTCTAACAAGGTCTTGATATTTCTCGAGTTTTTCTCTTTCCTCTGAGATCTGCTAGAACGGCACGTCCGCTTTTTGTCATATACCAACATCGAACATCAGATATATGAACGAGGGTGAGAGAGAGAGAGAGAGAGAGAGAGAGAGAGAGAGAGAGAGAGAGAGAGAGAGAGATTAGAAAGATCTTACTTGATTCTTTAAATCGCCATCATTACTGCTTCTTTTCTGTTCATTCTTCTTAATTCTTCTAAGGGCTGATTTTCTTCTGGGCTGATTTTGGTTATTGTAATTAAAACAAGATTTGCTTTTTTTTTTCTTGATCAAGTTTGTTATTTTTATATTTCAGTGAGAGAGATAGAGAGAGAGAGTAGAGAGAGAGAGAGAGAGAGAGAGAGAGAGAGAGAGAGAGAGAGAGAGAGAGGGGGGGGAAGATGATCTTACTTGATTCTTGTTAACTTCTACTGCTTGTTCTCAGTTTATTCTTCTTAATTCTTCTAACGGCTAGTTTTCTTCTGGGCTGATTTTGGTCATTGTAATTAAAACAAGACTTGTTTTTTTTCTTGATCAAGTTTATTATTTTATCAGCCCATGATTCAATCTTTTCCGCGCGGATGGGGTCGACCCCAGCAAGAGAGACAAAACGTGTTTACTCTGCTTCCAAGTAAGGTCGAATCTGAATTCTAAACTAAAACTATATCACGTGCCTGTCATGACGCGTTTCAGAGAAAATAACGGTTACCAACAGCCACTGGTGATTTTCCACGGCTCCCTTGATTCTAAATCTGACATGCCCGAATTTAAATCCTTACTTACCTAATTTACAATTTATGACTTCTCATTAATCGTAACATTTTTTTATTTCAAATAACAAGCAGTTCTGGTCTTCTGGTCGGGATTGAGTGATCACTTTTATCTCAGTGTCCTACTCTTTGCGGGTTTTTTTTCACACCAGTAACAACTGTAGGCTACTACAATCCCTGAGGCGAAAAGTGCTTTACTTTTTCAAATCCGTCGGATGTAAAAGATGGCTCAATAATCTTTACGTAATGATTAAGATAAAATCATAAAAAGAGTAGGCTTACTTTTCACACATAAGTTTCTTGGTTTCATAATTAATTAATTAAGTTTTAAAGAAGTAAAATACATAAAAAAAAACTACTTACCTCCGAAATAAAAATTAGCCAATGAGATTAGTGATTTTATTTTAATTTCTATTTAAATTTTCTAATAAATTTGAATTACACCAGCAAGTTTTGAAATATTTTGATTTTCCAAAATTATTAAACTAGATAAATTTTTAGTAGTTCGTATCTTAAGGTTAAATTTTTTTAATTTTTAATTTTTTAATTTTTATGTTTTAGTCTAAAAACAAGTTGTTCGCAGATCATTTTTTGTCAATTAAAGCTTGTTAAACTTCCAAATTCTTCTATGTATCGACATATTCTACAAATTGTAAGAATTTGTACTTTTTCTGATTGGCTGATTATAAATTGGCAGATAAAATCACTAATCTCATTGGTTAATTTTTATTTCGGAGCTAAGTAGGTTTTTTTATGTATTTTACTCATTTAAAACTTGAGCCATATTTTACATCCGACAGAACGAAAATCGCTTTTGGACTGTGGCCTACTGGTGGGATTCGCTAGATTGGGAGTGGCAGCAAGTCTCCTCAGCTTTATAGGACTCTTCTAAGTATTCTGGTCGATTTGAGAAGTGCCGGGTTTTGGACGGTTTTATTTTTCTTCTAATCTCCAGTTATCTCCAGGTTCTTTAGGATTGTTCCGAGTACTCTGACTATGATTGGTACTACTGTTTCCTCAACTTACAAGAAACTCGTTAGCGAATTGCAGATATTTTTTAGTTTTTTGCTTTTCTTTATAATCTGTAATCTGCTGAATCAGTGAAGTCCTCTAACTGACATAATCGTTTCTTCTTTATAACAAGCAGGTCTGGTCTTCTGTCTGGGATTTTATCTCAAAGCGTCAAACTCTTTGCGGTCACACCAGTAGCAACTGGTGATTTTCGCTAGACTGGGAGTGGCAGCAAGTTTCATCAGTTCTCCAAGACCCTCCCCAGTATTCTAGCCACACAAAGAAACTAAACCAAACCGCAAATACATCTGGTCTCCTAGCGGGGATAGTGTGATCTGCCTTTATCTAAAAATTCCAGAGAATTTTGCTGGTCTTATTTTCTAGGACAGTTTCTGTTTTGTGCATATATTATTTGTCCGTATTATGTTTTACTTTCTGTTTAGTACAATCCCACCCCGCCCCTTTACCCAGTCTGTAATCGAGACTTGGGATTATTAGGGGGTTAGTGAATATATGCATCCTGTTTGCATAAATTCGAATGCAGTATGATACTTAAAATGTTCATATATTTTCTTTAAATTGATTACACACACTTGAGAAGATGAGAAATTCTATATTGTGAATATTTAGAACAGATTCACTTGTCTCTATCTCGCAATCCATCCCTATCGGCCATCGTTCCTAGTAAGTTTTCGGGTGTGAAAAACTCGCATAATAATAATAATAATAATATATAATAATAATAATAATAATAATAATAATAATAATAATAATAAATGTAGATTATGCGGTGACAGAGATGAGACTGTAAACCATGTACTATGTGAATGTAGCAAACTAGCACAGCGGGAGTACAAAACTAGGCACGACTGGGTTGGAAAAGTGATCCACTGGGAATTATGCATAAAATTAAATTTTGACCATACAACAAAATGGTATATGCATAAACCAGAATCTGTTCTTGAGAATGAAACGCATAAAATTCTCTGAGACTTTGAGATAAAAACGGATTAACTTATCCCAGCAATAAAACCAGACCTAGTGTTGATTAACAAAAAAGAAAGAACTTGTCAACTGGTGGATTTTGCAGTTCCAGCAGATCACAGGGTGAAGCTGAAGGAAAATGAAAAAATAAACAAACACCTGGACCTTGCCAGAGAACTGAAAAAGTTATGGAATATGAAAGTCAAAGTTATACTAATTGTAGTTGGTGCACTTGAAACGGTCCTAAAAAGATTGGAAAAATGTTTGGAAAATCTGGAAATCAGAGGAAGAATCGAGACCATCCAGAATACTGCACTGCTGCAATCTGCCAGAATATCAGAAAAGTCCTGGATACCTGAGGAGACATGTTGTCACTCAGACTCCGGTGAAAGGCCATCAGCTAACACTGATGTGAAGACTCAAAAAGAGTAAATAATAATCCAGCAAGCATCACTGTTAATTTACAGTCAATGCAACAGAGATTGCTATTAAAAAACTGGCCTGTTCAGCCACTCGCGCAGATGCAGGTTTTTAAAAATGGACACCACACCATCGTCTTTAATAGATGGAAGGATGCCAACCAATAATCATATTATTATTATTATTATTATTATTATTATTATTATTATTATTATTATATTGATATGCTTGTTCTTTAATCTTCCGACTGTTATCATCTTGCTATAGCCTCTGGTTAAAAATAAGACTGTCCAAATCGTCCAAGATGAAATACTGTATTCTTATATCTTTTGCCTTTGACTGTTTTATAAGGTCCTCTTTATTAATTGTATATTTCATTTTTTCTCAACTCCCAAATGTTGTTTTTTACTTTCTTTGTCATTTCCTTTATCTTTTTTTTGGGGGAGGGGGGAGGAGTGATTTTTTGTTGCTTTTTTTAAATTCAGTTTTATTTTTCAACAATTATCATTCTTTATTTTTCATAAGTCATTTCTTATCTCTATATTCCTTAATCTTCCGACCGTTATCATCTTGCAACACCCTCTGGTTAAAAATGAGACCGTCCAAATCGTTCAAGTTGGAAGGCAAAAATATAAAGCCTGGGTATCTGTATCGCCTAACCGACGAATTCTTATTTCCTATGAGTGTAAAATTTCCTATGAGTGTAAAATAAAGTACCATTCCGTTTTTATTATAAAGAAAGAAAGGGGAGAAAAAGGTCATGCTACAAAGAAAAATATAAGAAAGAGAGGAAGATAGAAAGGGAGTAGGAAAGAAATAAAGGAAAGAAATCGAGTGATAGTTAATTCGAGATTATTATACGTTTTACATATTGAACTATTTTGCATAGCCCTTAATTAAACATATCAAACGTTGTAACTAAATGATCATACTGTGATATATCCACAGGCCCTGCTAGTTATTATTAATTCTAATAAATACTTAAAGATGTGAAGAAGAAAAAATTCTAATCAAAATCAAGATCGTTCTTTTATAATGGAATACGCAACTTATCTGAACCTGGGGTACGGTCATAAAAACAAACAGGGAAATATTTTTATAAAGGAATAATGATTGGATTTAGCTCCTTATTAAACGTAGTTAATTGTCACACAAAGCAATAAATGTCAGATGCCTGATAATAATAATGTGCAAGACTAGCATACTAAACACTACACTTAATGAAGGAGTGTATATCTGTAGTAGAAGGCACGTGGTGTAATGATTAGAGTAGTAGGAAATGGACGCGTCGACCAGGGTTCAAATCCTGGACAAAGCTGTTTGCATTTCACATAACGCTAATACCCTTAGGAAATGTATAGGGCAGACTGGGCTCTTAAACCTTGACTATGTAACCAGTCTAGAAGAAGGAAGACTCTGAATTCAAACCTGTTAAACTCTGGTTAAGAAATTGACCATGTGTCACATCCTGCTCGTGTGGAGAGTTTGGTATATATATATATATATATATATATATATATATATATATATATATATATATATATATATATATATATATATATAAAAGGGTATGAAAAACACACAATGTTGTTAAAATGAATATATTTTTTATATCATTTTCATTGCTAATATTGACAATATTTCGATTTATAAAAAATCATCATCAGAGCATAATGATAATTAGGTCCGTTTTTAGATGTAAATGTTTTTAATCCGGACTCATCAAGAGAGAAGCATAAAATAATTTAAATTCAAACAGGAAGTATTGTTTTTCCCAAAATGCCTGTATCTTGTGCGATCGCATATATATATATATATATATATATATATATATATATATATATATATATATATGAGAGTAAGTGAACAAACAATGTGTTTATTTGGTATGGCTTTTAGCCGACAATTTTTGGAGGATATGTGCTTAATTGAAGTCATACCTAATTTTGAAAATTAATTAGTTAATAATTAATGAATTTTGGCGGGCATATATATATATATATATATATATATATATATATATATATATATATATATGGAAAAAGTGGAAGTAAATTCAAGAATATGTCATTTTATAAAAACACAAGTTTCATTGAAAAGTGATGTTTAATGAGGCTACGCTAGAGTGTTTCGGTTTGTTTAACAAAACTTCGTCACGGCCTTCGTTTGTTTAAAGAAAAAAATTCCATTCACTAAAAATTTATTCCAATAATTTACGTCACGCAGTTTAAATGGGGACGCCGACGTTACTCAGCGCTTTAAAGTACGTCTTTTTCACGTATTTGAATATCACCAAAAGTCGCCACATACCAAAAGCAGAGGCTTGCTGACTCTTGTTCACTAATAATTTATTTTTCTTTACACAAACGAAGGTCCTGGCGAGGGTTTGTTTAACAAACCGAAACACAGCAGTGTCGGCTTACTAAACATCACTCGTCAATAAACTTGTTTTTTTCATTTTTTTATAAAATTACACACACACACACACACACACACAAATATATATATATATATATATATATATATATATATATAAAGGTGTGTGTGTATGTGTGTGGTAGAAGATGAGAAGTATGAGGCACCCAGTTAGAATCAAATTTACTAGTAATTGTCTGTTAGCCTAGTTTGTTAACCATTACACTTCACCAAGAACTCTTGAAGAAAAGAGATTTTGAACAAAGAAACAGAAAACGCTGGGAATCATTGGTTCCATCGAGAAAATAGCTTCCACTCCATTGTAGCATTTAACGCACTTACTTAGACGGCGACGGCGCCGCTGACGGAGACAGCGGGTGGTCTGGCAGATAATCATGCTGATAACGGTGTCACCGACAATAACGATGATGTTTATGATAATGTAAATATTAACAAATTATTTTTCCTAAGATTACGAACAGTCTACTTTGTCTTTCTCACGTCTTATCTGATCAAAAAATTAGAGCACATTGCTCAGACATCACACACCGCTGTGATTTGGGCAATCAAGACAAGAAAACATTTGGATCTCGCCAGGCAGATACCCACTGAGCAACAGAACCCAGAGACCCCTTTTCTTGAATATATATATATATATATATATATATATATATATATATATATATATATATACTTAGAGTCGGTCTTTGCGATGTAATTAAGATACGGTAAAATAATTATTTTTATCTGGCTTAGGATTATTAATATTTATGAATTCGAACAATTATTTCATGTCTGCTTTTTATCTTTATTTCCGCTTCAAAGATTATCGAATCAGTGTTTTATTCTAAACTTGTGTTCAAGTGGGCCGAGAAGGGGTTAACTTGTCACAATGCTAGGCAGCACCGAACGAGAAAGATTGCTTATGCTTCTTACAAAATGATGAAGCTATCCATTGTGAGGCACACAGGTCTCAGCTTGCTCACAGTTCCAGCTGCTCCTAAATGGTCACTCATCTAACTAATGAGGAGACTCCCCATTGCTTAACTGTAGGGATACCCAAAGATTCGTCTGCTTTTCATTTTCAAAACAAATTAAAATTAATTAAATGGATTATTTAAGGTCAAATTTGTGTATAAGTCAAAAAGTAATAACCAAATGAGCATCAGTAATAAAAGCAAAATAATATTATGTAGTTTATTTTTAATATATTTAAAACGACTTTTTCGGTCAGTTTTGATCGCGCGTGGCCGTAAACGCTGTTTAAAGATGGCATAAAATCCGTATTTACAAAATAAAAGTAGCACTCTCGATTGAAAAAGAAAATTACCAAAAATCAGGGAATTATCCGATTTTAATGAAATTTCGAGTATTGATTTATTAATGAATGAATTTTATTATGCATATTCTATTTCAAAACTTTTTGATTTAATTAGGTATTTCTGCTATGATAAATTAAAATTCATTTGAAATATGAGCAGCATGAAGTTAAGTTTAAAGTGTCATGTTATTAGATTCTAAAAACATTTTTTTAATAACTACTTTACTTTAGTATCAATCACCTATAATATTTTGTCGAAAACTGCATTGGAAATTTATCGCCCCCCTTTTAAACGGAACAAATATTGATGTATATTTTTTCTTTTATAAGATAATAGCCAATTAAATAATTATCGAAATGAGTAAAAAAAAAATCTCCAAAAATTATTTTCTAGTTTTTATTTTTATTTTATTTTCCGATTTTCGGTACTTATTTACTACCAGAGAAGATTCCTTAAATGTTTTTCTTTTACTATTCACACCTCGCTTGTCTTTTTATTAATGCTGAGAAAAGAACCAATCACATATAATTCCACCGATATTTTGCGCCCCAAAAAATAAGGGGGGGGTCAAAGTTAAGTGATCTGAAAAAAATCAGAAAGTTTTGAAATAAAATAAGTGATGCATTATAAAAATGTATTCATTGCTAAATCAACACTGAAAATTACATTAAAATCGGATAATTCCCTGATTTTGGTAAGTTTTTCCAAACGTGTGTGTGTGGGAGGGGGGTTAAATTTCTGTTGTAAAAACACGGATTTTTCAACAAATTGGGTATACTGATTTAAATGCAATGAACTAGGAAACATTGAATGAGAAAGATTGCTTCTTGACATCAGGTAGAGTTTAACGTCTCACCCAGGACATTAAGGCGCTCAGCTACCGCCTTCTATCAAATATATGGTAAGTTGAGGCTTACCATAAGGGCAATAGGGTTGGGGCAATCATATAGGTGTTAGGGCTTGACGTGACAAGCCAATTGATCGGAGGGAGCCTCTTCAACCACCCGTCTAGCCTATGTAAGAACCAAAGTGTATTGTTGCATGTCATAGACTGCTTAGCCACTAGGTGCTCAAGAGAGTGTTATCAATTTAAAGAAAACATGAATATGTAAAGTATCACATTATATTAGAACTTATGCAAACTTTATAAGGACTTACCAGGAACGATAGCCGATAGGGATGGATTACGAGATAGAGACAAGTGAATCCGTTCTAAAAATGCACAATATAGAATTTCTCATCTCAAGATTGTGTTATCAGTATAAAGAAAATATATGAAAATGTTAGGTATTATATTACATTCAAATTTATGCAAACAGGATACATATATTCATTAACCCCCTCATAACCCTCGATTAAATATAAAGTCTCGATTAAAGACCCGGTAAGGGGCGGGGTGGGATTGTACTAAACAGAAAGTAAAACATAATACGGACAAATAGTACAAAACAGAAACTGTCCTACAAAATAAGACCTGTAAGTTTTATCTTAAATTCTATATAGGCAATAGAATTCGCCTCTAGCCTCTCAAGCCGCTCGGGAATTACATCAATTGGTCTTCCTATGAACTCTTGTGGAATAGCTGGGATGAACTCCCGTATTCGTCCTTCAAGTTCTTCCAAAAAATTTTAGTGTATCAGAGTAGACTTGTTCCTTCAAACAGCCCCAAAGAAAAAAGTCACAGTGTGTTAAATCAGGGTTTCTGATCGCCCAATCATGTGGACCACGTTTACCCATTCATCTTCTAGGAAAATGGTGATTCAGCTATTCAAAAACAACAATTGCAAGATGTAGAGGAGCACTATCTTGCATAAAAATCAAGTTTTCAGTATTTTCTCAAGTATTGACAACAGACTATATGTATATATATATATATATATATATTATATATATATATATATATATATATATATATATATATATATTCTTATCCATTTATTAAAAAGGTTTTCGATAAACTCATGGTTGTTTAGATTCGGATTCCTGGAACGAAACGAAATCGTATTTTATATATATATATTTTTTATATGTCATATAATGGCATATGATATTTTATATGTCATATAATGGCATATGAATGCCATATATACAAGACGTAACGAGCAAAACTCCCATAATGAAATAAGATATTGTGAAAAAAAAAAGATCAAGTTTATAAAGGAGATGAATATAACTGCGGACTTTTTCGAGAATGAAACTTTACAACATACTGGTAAAAATTTGCTAAACAAAAGAAGCGAAATAATTTTGAAGTGTTGATATATTAACAATGTTCTCTGTTTATAATAAAGAAAAGTAGAAAATTTAGTTTTTGGTTTTTTTTCTGATTAAATGATATAACTCAATATTCAAATATCAATTGATTTCTGGAACTCTTCACAGTTTTTCATGAGTACAAAAAGCATGTAAAAAAGAATAAATTTTTTCACCGTAGCACAAAAGTCAAATAAGAACGAAATTTAAATTATTGTCTTATAAGGTTTTATTTCTTAGAACAATAGAAATCAAATTTTAATCAGTGTAACTAAAAAACGTTATAAAAAAAATGAATAAAATAAAATAAAAATAAATAAAAATAAACAATTTGTAGAATAAACCAATAATTTAGGTTTGAATTTTTCTACCAACAACAAAGGACACATGTTTAATTCTTATTTTATTTTTATTGATACATTTTTAGGGGCGAAAAGAAAATAAATTAAACGAATACATTTTTATCACTTAAACTCCCCAAGCAATTAAGAACTGAATCTAATTTACTGTCATATGTTAAAAAATATTTAGAAAAATAAAATTAAGATTCAAAACAACCACGAGTTTGGGGTTACATATTTAAAAGAAATATTTGAAATGTAACGAAGAAATAAAACAAAAAATTGCTTTTAATACTCGAATTCTAAGCGAATTTTTTAAAAATTGATCAGGCATTTGCTAAATTATTTTTCTCTTACCACTGTTACTCACTTTCTCTCTCAGTCTCTCATGTTCTTAAAACACCCCTTAGTTCGTTCGGTCACACACAGGCGCACAAACATATATATATATATATATATATATATATATATATATATATATAAGTTAAGGTAGCGTGGACATGTCGTCAACACCAGGTTACTAACAGTTTCTTCCCTATGTGATCTTCAGACAAATTTTGGTCTGAAGATCACATACGCGGGAAATTGTTAGTAACTTTGTGTCAACGCAACCTTAATTTATATATAAATGCTCTACCAATGATATTAAACACTGTCGATCTGCCAATACAGCACCTACATTATCAACGATATATATATATATATATATATATATATATATATATATATATATATATATTGTTAATAAGCCTTCTGATTTAATATTAACAGTCAACGAAACCATTGAGGTCGCTTTTTTTAACAATGCTTTGGTGTTATTGGGATATATATGTATTACTATAAGTAGAGAGAGAATGATTTCAACTATATAATGGGTTTAGAATAGCTGTAAAAACTAACTGAGTAAAACACAAAATAGAACTCAGTTGCAGTTGAGAATTTTGGAAATAATCTCCATTGAAGATTACGAATAAAAGACTAAAGAATACCTACACATTATCGCGATTTTTTTAATGGCATATGAACCCTTTTCGGGTCATTTAATACCGGAATAAGTCATTTTGATAAAAGTTTCAATGTTTCAAGTTCTCAATATCTTCAAATTTGTATAAATTTGTTCAGTTCGTTTTGGTTTATTTAATAGTAGCCCTAAATAGTAGTTTATTTAATAGTTATTTAATACCAAAAATTCTTAGAGTGTGAGTTAAAAGTTGGTACTCAAGTTTCCTTTAGAGATGATGATATATATATATGTAAATCTATTTTGGCGGCATTTTTTCTTTTAAACATGTTTCGTTAAACTGTTCTAACAATTCTTGTCGGACAAGTTTTTGTTCGATCCTTTCTAATTTTCTGGCCATCTTTTTGATGTCAGGGTGGAACTGGTGTAGCAGTTCGCCAAAGGTTTCATTACGAGCGCTTTCGGCAATTCGATTTGCCATCTTCAGGTAGGAAACTGATGGTATATATATATTTTGTAGATGTATTTCGTAGTTGTATTTTAAATCTAATTCATAATTTTTAATATATTTTTATTTCTCTCAAGAATACACTCTGACCCGGTGTGGTAGTACCTATTAGGGTCCCACCTATGAATTAAATAGAAAAATGTATTTATAAAAAAATTGAATATCCATTAAGAATGAATTTATTTCAAAATTTTATCGGCATTATATGACCCACTAAGGTTGATATGCCGTAAAAAACAAAAATTAAAAAAACAAACAAAAAACAAACAAACCAAAACAAACTCTCAAGAAGAATAAAATGTCATCCATGTGAGTATTCTCAAAAAGTCACTTATATCATTTTTTTTTTTTACTTTAAGAAAAAATAAAGAAAAAAAATGTAAATGATATGCAAATGAACAACTTATTTAAATAAATCTGCATAAATTTTCTGAGAACGTAATAACTTAGAGAACCTTTCTGGTTCGCAGCCCTGGAGCTTAACCACTAAGCTTTGTCTAACAAGGATGTGAGTCACAGACGGTACTAATAGGTACATAAGTGAACCATTATATTGCAAAAACCGCTTATCTAAGGTTGTTATTTTCAAATGCTGACAACATAGCCTGTCTCAGTTTACACGGTGTACTTTTTAATACATTCACCGCCAACATCTTGTGTGGATACTTTGTGTGGAAAGATTTCGACAAGATTTGGGATATTCTATCCTCTATTGACCCCCAGTCTCTCTCTCTCTCCCCTCTCCCTCTCTGTCTCTCTGTTTCTGTCTCTCTCTAGCTCACACTCTCTCCCTTTGACTGTCTATGTCATTCTCTCTAATGATTTGGTTTTCGACAAGATTTCGGCTATTCTATCCTCTATGCCCCTCTCTCTCTTTCTATGACTCTCTCTGTCTCTCTGTCTCTCTGTCTGTCTGTCTCTCTCTGTGTCTCAGTCTCTGTCTCTCTCTCTACATATATATATATTTATATATAATCCACAAACACCGTGTTTCAACGTATCACGTCTCTTTAGTGTGGCTAGATATTTATAAGCTACATACAGCCGGGATAGAAACCCAATCGATTCATCATCAATCGAGCTGCTTAACTGCTTGGTCATCGTCACCTTCAGAATGGAAATATATATATATATATATATATATATATATATATATATATATATATGTGTGTGTGTGTGTGTGTGTGTGTGTGTGTGTGTGTGTGTGTGTTTCTCTCACTTTAGATCACACAGCCTATCTATAACTATGTTGTTCTCTCTTTCTAATTGTTTGGTTATTTAATGCCGAAGTTTGTCACTCTTTTTTTCTTGGACTTGTTATTAAAAAAAAATGTTTGCAAGGTTTTTTTCGCTTGCTTTGTTTTACGGCATATCAACCATTTCTGGGTCATTTAATTCCTAATCAAACCATTTATATGTTCGGTTTCTTACAGCACCTGCAGTTGCTTAAATGGTCACCCATCTAAGTACTGAACAGGTTCACCGTGATCTAGCGGGAATCGGAGTTTTCAACATGACTTGACCCTAAACTTTTTTTACAGGGAAATATATGCTTTAAAGTAACAAATTATTGGTAAACAATTATAAGTAAAGTAAGTAAAGTCGTCGGGGTAGCCTAAACTCGGTATCAGCCATATGGTGAGGGAGTCTATCTCGTTTTCACTAGCGCTAGACCAAGGAGATTGATTTATATATATATATATATATATATATATATATATATATATATATATATATATTAATATTTACATTTTTGCTTGAACGCAATTACAATGTGCATATCGCATAAAATTCGATAATTATAGAAGATAAATAATATTGACAAGTGAATCTCGCAAAGAATTACTCGGCGTGTAGAACATTGTACAGCAGCTGTTTCGACTTTATTAAGTCTCATCAGCGATGTATACTAACGATCTCCCTCCGACAGAAATCAAAACCGGGACTTCAGCAGGATAGTCAGAAACCATACTCACTCGGCCACCGATACAACACCGAGAAATTCCTGTGAAATTAACTTTTCAATGATACTGGGACGTCTCTACCATATGAGGCAAGGGAACGTTAAGTGAACAACAAACACGGTGCTTTATGCTCTTCGGCGAAGGAAATAAGATTTTGGGATGTTTGTTTATTATTAGAAGCATTGTTGAATAAAGTATATATTAATATTTATATTTTTGCTTGAAGGCAACTACAATATATATATATATATATATATATATATATATATATAGCGGAGACAGAAAGAGAAATATTGGACAGAAAACGGATTTATTCTATAAGTTGAGGCATCTTAAGTGTATTTCTCTGATAAAGTTTTCACTATTACGTCCCATTTTTGCTCGGTTAGTATACATACACATGCACACTCATATATATAATAATAATGATAAAAAAGTCGTCGGGGTAGTCTAAAGTCGGTATCAGCCAATCAGCGAGGGAGTCTATCCCCTTTTCACTAGCGCTAGACCAAGGAGATTGATTTTGCGTCTGAGGTTAAGCACCACACTTACCATAAGCTTCTTACTTTACCACACAGATCCCTGTGCTATTCATATGCTGAGTTGCCGAGGGCCGGTATTGAACTAGGAACCTTGTGGAACCGACTGAGCTAAACCGGCACGTAGATACTCTTAATATTAATCTTCCTATCTAATACTAGTAATTTTCAAACAGAACTATTTTACCCATTGATGGGACCCTAACATATACTACCACTCCAGGTTATAGAGGATTAATATACAATTACATGGTCTCAAGTATTGCTAACAAATACAAAGAACTTACAAGCAATTACAAAGTTAAAATTAACTATTCCTAATGATTAGTATTATTAAATAATAATACTAATCATTTGGTTAGACAGAGTTATATATGCTTGACACTCCTGGAGAAGCAAGGACGAACTCATAAGCGACATTCTCCTTTAGAAACCATCACAGACAAATGCAAATGTGGGCCGTCCAGCAAGGACCTATATTGACGAGCTCTTCGCGGATACTGAATACTGCGCAGAGGACCTCCCGGGGACAATGAATGATAGAGAAGGTTGGCGAGAGATTGTCATGGATATCCGTGTTAATTGTGCGACATGATGATGATGAGATGATGATATAGTTTCAAGTATTCCTATCTAATACTAGTAATTTTCAAACAGAACTATTTTACCCATTGATGGGACCCTAACATATACTACCACTCAAGGGGAGAGTGGAATTTGGAATAAAGATATCGAAAATGTGATTCCATACTCCCAAAAGATCTAGAGCTGGAGCCGCACCAGTTTAGTCACTTAGGTCACCTCCGTTTTTGTGGAGTGGGGGTCGGCGCATTCAGCGTATTCTAGGGTCTGCCTATAAGGCATTACACACACACACACACACATATATATATATATATATATATATATATATACAGTTTCTCACCTTTACATATAGAAACTGTCCGTAATCAAGCACTGTTGACGCTACCTTTACTTATCTATCTCTCTCTTTTTCTCTCTCTCTTTCTCTCTGTCTCTGTCTGTCTGTCTGTCTGTCTGTCTCTCTCTCTACACACACACACACACACACACACATATATATATATATATATATATATATATATATATATATATATATATATATATATATATTGATGTTGGCAATATTCATAAGCAAGTGTTCAATATAATTTATACTGCATGTATATCTTTAACCGGAGGGTATTACAAGATGATAACGGTCGGACAATTAAGGAACACGAGTATTAATATATAGATATATTTTTCTGCTTCATATGAACTGGTAGAATTTCCAGTTTGCTGACATCAGGACCTTGAAATATATTACCCTCCATTTTAGCGGACATCTTTTCCACATCAATTGGAATGGGAGCGTGAGCAATGTCAGCAAATTTTAATTTTACAACGGTATTTTTGAATCCTGGTAATGATCACACATTGTTTTACATATGTTCCTCGGGTGTGCCTTATGAAAACAGACACACACTCTCTACGCTCTGTTTTACGGACCAAGTCCCCACTATGAGTGTCCAACTGCTCAGTTAATGATACATCACGTGACTACAAAAATATAGGTGACTTGCTTATAATGGTAAAAGGCTTTGTGTGGAACCACCTCCAGTTTTTTCGTTAACAGCCAAATCCTACCATTTAGGAACACGAGTATTAATATATAGATCTACATCTTAATAAACTCACAGTTCAGCTCTATTGAATAAAGCTTAAGTAAAGCAATTACCTTGTTAGTTTGTTTGTTTGTTGGAT
Source organism: Doryteuthis pealeii (assembly GCA_023376005.1). Lineage (NCBI taxonomy): Eukaryota > Metazoa > Mollusca > Cephalopoda > Myopsida > Loliginidae > Doryteuthis > Doryteuthis pealeii. The sequence goes on along the minus strand of CM042149.1, from coordinate 45,229,343 downwards.
TTTACGGCATTTCAACCCTTGTTGAGTTATTTTATGCCGGAGAGGTTTTGTTCTACTCCTGCTTGACGGGTATTCCAAAACTTTTTAAAACTCCAACTTTCAAATTATCACATAGATGGGACCCTAACAGGTACTACAATTCCGGGTCAGCGTCTACCTTGGAGTAATGACGATGAAGGGGTATTCTACCCTTATTCATCGTTTATTACACATATATTACGTGTAATAGACGACCCTTAACTTTTGATTATGTCACTCATAAATATTTCTTCAACATTGACTCACATAAAGAGAAAACTTTCAAACAGTTATTCATAATTTTAAAATTACTGTAATACAATCAAAGTCATTTATACGGTCCAGTCACTTTGAAACACCGGTTCCCGCTAGATCACCAAAGTTAAACAGTGATGAGCCTGTTCAATACTTAGATGGGTAAATATTTAAGCAACATTAGATACTGTAAGTGACCTTATATCAAACTGACTTGATTCGACATTTATATAACCTGGAAAGGGTTGATGTGCCGTAAAACAAAAACACCCAACCAACAAATAGCTTTTGGGTGAACTGATAGTAGAAGAATGGGGTACCATCTGGCTAAATTCTCCTAAACAACACTCTTCAGTTTAAATTTCAAAGTTATTGTTAAGTATCTAGCCGCCATCCTTGGCCAGTTGGAAAGAACTCAAAGTAAATAAGTAAGTAAGTCCCGAGCTATAGAATGCTTTGGTAAGTGAATAAGTCCCGTGATAGAAAATCCTTTGGTAAGTGAATAAGTCCTGTGATAGAGAATCCTTTGGGCCCGACGTCCAAGAAGATCCAAGTAGTAGTGAGCTAAATTAAAATCAGCCAGTATAAATAACAATAACAGCAACAGAGCACTGCCAGTGATTGGACAATAAGGCTGGTCACATGGTAGTCGGCGAGTCTATAAGTAGAAGTGACCATTTGGCACACGCCCTATAACCAACAAATTCCAACAGTTATTCCTTCTCCTAGACCAATTGCTTTACTCTAACACCAAAGAGTCTAGTCTATTTATAGATAGCTTGGAGAAGCATCCATGCCTTCAAAAAGGGAATTAGCGTGTGGTGTGTAACTGCCACTGATCTGCGAGAAAAGAAAATGCTAATGTCTCCTCTGATATCATCAAGTTTATTCTAATAAGCCCCGTAAAAACTGTACAAAGAAGACATAGATAACATTCAATAAAAGATAACGACAAATACATTCCAATAGAAATAGAAACCAAAGAAAGAAATTGACACACAATATCTTATACAAATTCTTACCGTGTCGCCTCTTTAACCAGCAGGCATAAACTAATTAGAGTTTGTTTGTATATAGGCCCTGGTTCATTTACTCATTTCCGCTTAATCCTAATTTGGTAGTGAATTTAAGGGGTCAGCAGCCAACTGATAAAATGGGATTAATAAAAATCAACGAAAGTATTCGAAGACTTAATATTGTGGTAGTAGTTAAATTGATAAACAAAAAAAAATAACTATGTAAAAATAAAGTATAGCTAACAGGTCAATTTAGTGACCTTTACAAGCTGTGTCCAGGATTTGAACTCAGACAGTCAAATCTATTTTCTACGCCATGAGCACCTCTTACAATAATAAATTGCACACTAGCATTTAAACACGTTCGTGGGAATAAACATTGAAATAAAAGTTTAGGTTTGGTTTATTTGTTTAACGGCATATCGACTTCGTGTTGATTACACTGGTTTACAAAAAATATGTTTTGTCTGAAGCAAGAATGTGAATAAGTGTTTTTTTTTTACTAATTTGGGTGTGCTGAATTCAAATTTATAAACAGTTTTGCTCTATCACCTCTAGTTTTCTGTCTTTTAGATAGTCTCATTTTAGTATATACAGAGTATATACGTGCTTATTTTAACAGTTGTAGCAACTTATTACAGATAAAACAGGATAGATAAAGAACATTGACGGAATAAATATACTTGGATGACACAATGTAAACAATTCATAGTACCGAAGACAGTTAGAAATGTGTTTTCTTAGATGATCTGCTGACTGCCAGTTCACTACTGGCCAGTGCACTACTGGCTGTTGATTGAGACGTGTTGGCTACGCTTAACTGCCAAAATTCGTCTTGATATATATATATATATATATATATATATATAATGTAATGCTATCACTTAGATTTATTGCATAATAACTGAAAAAGAAGACATAAGTCACACAATATTAGAAATTAACCCTGAATGCATATATGCCTTTATGTACAGTATGTGTACAAAATGTACAGTATGCATATCTAAAAAACTAGAGGTGATGAGTAAAAACGGATTTCCAATCTGAATTCAGCACCCCGAATTAGATTAAAACAGCTATGCTTGCCTCAATTTCTTTGTAAACCAGTGTTATTTAATGCTAAAATTTGATTGAAATAACTCTATTTTCAATGTTCCGTTGCGTCTTTGAAATTACAGGTTTTCATTTGTGTATTATCATTTGTTTGCACACAAATATATGATAAAATATCGATATACTAATACTCGTGTTCCTTAATTATACGACCATTATGTTCTTGCAACCCCCTCTGGTTAAAAATGAGGCTGTCCAAATCGTCCAAGATGAAATGCAAAAATATAAATCCTTATTATCTGGTGTTGCTTATCTACCGAATTCTTATTTCTTATCAGTGTCATCACCTCAGCTAAATAATGGACCATTCTGTTTTTATTATAAAGAAAGAAAAGAAACACAGAAAGTATAAAATATAAAAGAAAGAAAGAGAGTAGGGGAAAGATAAAAAGAGGGAATGAGCACGCGGAAGCGATTACGCTAATCTGTTTCAATAGAACGTAATGAAAAGATGAAAGGAAGGAAAAGAAGAAAAAAAAGAATGAGAAGTAAATCGAGATTATTATTTTTTTTTACATATTGAACTATTTAGCAATAACTCTTAAGTAAACATATCAAACTTTGTAAGTAAAAGTCTTCGGGATAATCTAAAGTCATTATCAGCCAGACAGCGAGGGAGTCTATCCCCTTTTCAATTGCGCTAGACCAAGGAGATTGTTTCTGGGCCTGAAGTGGAGCGCCACACCTATCATCAGCTCCTTACTTTACCGCACAGATCCCTGAGTTGGCGAGGGTCGGTATCGAACCAGGAATCGTGTGATCGTTGTGATAATTAAATTATTATACTGTGGTATATCCACAGGTCCTGCTAGTAATTTTATAGCATTAGTTATACGGTATCCGGTATTCCTAATACAAGTATTTTTAAACATATCTATTTGATCCATAGATAAGACTTTAAAAAATACTAACACTCCTGGTCAGAGTGGACTTAGGAAAATTGTCAATAAATGTGTACTCCACGCTCTTCAGATCTCAAGTCGTACTCAGGACACACATTTTTATTAGATGGGTTGGATCTTATCCCACTGCAGGAATACAATCTCACTATTCTAAGCCCCGCCGACAGGTGACTCATTTTTTATTCAAAACCCCTTTGCCGACAAACATGATAATCGGAGTTACTTTCATCTTTTCTGTTCTAGAACAGTGTGCCTGAAAAGCGTGTAGACGTCATTCACTTCATAGAAAAACTAAATGCCTTCAAATATATGGGAGCTAGGTCAAAGGCTAAAAATCACTAACTCGCAAATATAGCGTCACTGACGCACTGACACTAACAGGAGTAGTCAAGTATGTATTATCATGCAATGCCATATTTATCTGAGAGATCCCCTCTTCCCTCTCCTCCTCTTCCTCCTCCAATTCACAAAGCCCGCGAACATCCCTTTCCCGCGCCTTTAGCTTGGCGTCCATGTTGAACAGGTTTGAATAAATAGTAGAAAACGGGCACCATCCCGCTGGTAATCGACTCGAAAGGGTGCCGTCTGGCGTCGCCCTCACCGCAGGAATCCAACAATATGGTCTCGGCTCTGTCGTTTTGGCCATTAATTTTTCTTAAAATCTTATTATTTCAGTGTTTTTTTTTTCTGACGCTAAAAGATAGCATTCTCCTTTTAGAGACAAGATTAAATGTAAATGAAAAATGTCTAATATTGGCACAAAACTACTCTTTCTTTTTTTGGCGATTGATGGCGTTAAAAGTTGTTTTTATAAAAAAAATGTTCGTTTTAAAATGATAGTTTTTCGTTTTATTAGGGCAGCTGTCATGTTAGTATTCCTTTTTTTGTTAATAATTTTAAAGGTACTATTCACAGAGTTCTGCTGGGCGGTGATAGGTAAAAAAATAAACTCACCTATAAATGAAGTCCCTAGCTGAAGTGTTGGTTGCTGTATATGAAAAAATAATTTATCGATTGAAAGCGTTTTTATCGACATTTTTGTGGTTTGAAGGCGCTAAAAGTAAGCCGTATTTTTAAAAGGTTAAAATATCTACATTTATTTATCGAAAAAAGACTGGAGGTGGTAAAATATCGCATTAACTTTTTGGGAAAAACGCCTTAAGTGCTGTTTTTTTTAAATATCTTCAAAAATATGGCTTACATTTAACGCCTTCAAACCACGAAAAGAAATAATAATAATAATTTGTCGATAAAAACGCCTTCAATTGACAAATTATTTTTTCATATACAGCAGGCACCACTTCAGCTAGGGAATTCATTCATAGGTGGGTTTGTTTTTTAACCTATCACCGCCTAGCGTTTTTTAAGGCAAGAGGGCGGGACGGAACTTTGCGAATAGAACCATTTTAAAATTGGCGTATTTTTGTTTATTTATTCAAACATTTAAAATGGAAAAAAATAAGCAAACAAACATTTTGACGTCCCGGATTCCTGTCCTTATTTACGCTATGTTTTGTCAGGTGTCAGGCGTGAATCCGAGCAAACTAAGATATTTACTGGGCCCTGTTTTTCGCTTTTTAACGGCTACTTGATTTAGATATTTCACAATCTCTCTCTCCGCCGATAATTTTTTTTTTCGATTGAATTTGTACAATTTTCAATTGAATTTGTACAATATATTTTTACAAAACACAAATTCAAATTTCAAATAAAATGTAAGAGGGGCATTGTAAAACATGTATATTAATTTGCCGATAGACAGTGAGAAACGCGACTAGGTAATCACTGTATTGCACCTATATAATAATGTAGAACCAGTATTTCTGTCTTCATTACACAATGGCAGAATTGGTACTTCCAGTTCCTTAGAATTAAAAAAACTCAATTAAAACAGTCCATATTGTTGTTTTTCGTTTTTTATGGAGTTTTTTGTGGTATTATGATTATTATTGTAGAAAGTTTGGTAAGTTAGGTATGTTTGGTTGGATTTACGCCTAACACTGTCAAAGAAAAATGTAGCACGGGACTGAAAAGTTCATACGATGACATTTTTAATCAATTGGATCGAACACTGCAATACCGATTGAAAAAGTGGGTGGACTGCAAGAGAGGACAATGTTGAAAATAAATATCATCTGGTCACATTCGAGATATTATCTTAGTCAGCCTAAGAACTTTTCAGTCGACATTCGTATGCTTTTTTAAAATAAAGAATAGGCAGAAAAATGCAACGTTTGCCTTTATTGGTGTACATATCAAGCCGTGTCTCTACTCTATAAGGTTGGTAGGTTGGTTGGATTTTACGGCATGTCAACCCTTGTTCGGTTATTTTATGCCGAAGACGATTTGTTTTATTCATTCTTGATGGGTATTCAGCATTTTTTTCAAATTAAAAAACAAAAAAAAAACAATAAAAAACTCGACTTAGAATTAAATCAATTATATCTTTCTCTGTATATATATTTACCAACCCCTCCGCACGAGCAGGATACGACACAAGGTCAATTTTTTAAGCGGGGTTCAACAGGTTTGAATTCAGAGTTTTCCTTCTCCTAGACTGGTTACCTGGCCAAGGTTATAGAGCCCAGTCTGCCCATAGCAGGAGGGAGAATTGGATTCATACCTTTCCCAACGGTATTGGCGCTATGTGAAATTCAAACAGCTTCGTCTAGGAATTGAACTCGGATCGACGAGTCCATTTCCTATGACTCTAACCATTAGACTACGCGCCTCCTAGCTTTCTCCGTATAATTCCATATAACATGCAGATCTGTAAAAATTTCAGAGAAATTTGGCATATATTTTTTAACTGTTTTAACTGTTTATATATAATATATATATATATATATATATATATATATATATATATTATAATTGTATACACAGGAATAACCTACTCGAGTTTCACCATATGAATCTTCAGGGCTAAATCCACTGAATTAATCAAGATATTGATTAATTGCAGCCGATTGCATGCGTGTATTTTGTGGCTATGACGAATCTGTCACTAAGCGTCATAGCCACAAAATACACGCGTAAAATCGGCTGCAATTAATCAATATACTGATTATTTCAGTGGATTTAACCCTAAAGATTCTTATGGTGAAACTCGAGTAGGTTATTTCTGTGTATACCATTATAATAATAAATTTGCTCTACTTACGTATTGAGCACTTTATATTTGTTATATCGCTGTCTTATCATTATTAAACTTGTATCAACTAACCATTGTGACCAATTTCACCGGTAAGTCCCCATTTTCATATAAAATCATATATATATATATATGTGTGTGTGTGTGTTATGCTATATTTATAAGTAAAAAGTGCTTAATATCATTGATAGCGCATTTCTAAGTTAGGGTAGCGTGGACATGAAGTCCATGGAACTTGGTAACTGGGTAATTCCATGTCAAATCATCAAGGCCATGTCACCCACCCACATTTTGTACCGTTGTGGACTATGTTAAAGTTAGACAATCCACAAAATTTGAGCATCCAATTCCAAGAATTGGCGGAGTTATGTCGATTTTTAGCTCTCCAACTTTGAGGGGGTGGGCTCACGAAAATGGCGACTTTTTGTAATCTATTTTTGTCTGTAAAATGAGTTCTAGAGCGTCCCTACTATTAAAAATTGGTTTATGAAAGAATTTTTCCCAAGAAATCCAAAAATGCTATCATAAAAGTTTTAAAGTTAACTAATCTTAAGTTACTGATGATTATTGATTTTTTCATAGCAAGATCAATATCCCGATGATGCCATACATCGATGACATCATTTTTCCATTATTATTTCCTATATATTGAACATTATTTGTTCCAAACCGAAGTTACAACATCAATTAAACTTTTGAAAATCAGAAACCATTAATAACTTAAAAGTGGTTAACATTAAGACATTTTTGATAATATTTATGGATTTCCTGGGCCAAAATGCATTTATAACCCAATTCATAGGACTAGGGAAGCTTTAGAACTCAATTTACAGACAGTCGAGAACCCCCTCACATTTGGAGAGCTAAAAATCGACATAACACCGCTTTAAAATTTTGAAATTGGAAGCTCAAATTTTGGGGATAGTCTAACTTTAACATCCTCTACACTTGGAGAGGGTAGGTGATTTCAGTTATATATTTATTATTATTAACGTAGTTCAGTAAATGGAACATTCCAATGTTATATTGTTTTTCTAATTCTCCCGTGGATGACCCCTGAAAGGAATGAAAGTACTTGGGAACAAATCAGCTATGGGAAATTCATCAGCCAATTCCCGCCGGATATTGTATCACCCATTCGTCGACTTGAAAGGATTGAGAACATAATTTGTAGACAAAGAAATGTCTACGCTGTTCAACCAAATACACACACACACAAACATACACACACACATATATATATATATATATATATATATATATATATATATATATATATATATATATATATATATATATATATATACGATATATTCCTACTTAGAAGAACAGAACAACTAATATATTAACATTTAATGAGTATTTTCTGTCCCTTTCTTGTTATGAAATAATAATTATTTGAGAGATTATTTCTCAAACTAAGTTGATGATTTCCAACTGTTCGACGTAATAACGATTCTAAGAAATTAGATAAGTTTTAAGTCTTTGATAAAAGAAAAATCTCATTTCATAGAAATTTCATTCAGTAATCATTTCGCCTCGTTAAATCTTAAAGAAATTAATAACTTAAAGGTCTGAAAAATATTTTCTCTTTGTTCATAAGAAAATATACATAGTCCTTATGTATACTTTTGCTTTGCGGGAAGTTTGGTTTGGTTTAATGGTATATCAACCCTATATAATGCCATATATATATATATATATATATATATATATATATATATATATATATAGTAAAGTTTAGAGGGAGAAATATGGACAAAGGAACAAAACTCGGACACGTATATGTAGGAGATATATTTCGCCGTGCATTGAGCTCGGCTTCTACATATACGTGTCTGAGTTTTGTTCCTTTGTCCATATTTCTCCCTCTAATCTTTACTACATTCTGTCGGATTTAATCCTATCCTTATATATATATATATATATTATATATATATATATATATATATATATATATATATATATTTGTGTGTGTGTGTGTAGAATTAAACAAAAGACACATCTCCTGTTTAACTCTTTTCGTGTTTTCTGGCGAACTTTTTAATATTTGGGTGGAATTCGTGGATAAGTCCACCAAAGTTCAGGTCCCTAGTACTTTCGGCACTTCGAAGTGCCCTCATCAGGGGTGATGTGTTCCATTTAAAAAAAGAATTATATTAATGTGGAGGCTGGAAGGAGAAGAATTGATGAGAAAGGTGTTATAGGCATTTTAAAATGCCTATAACACCTTTCTCATCAATGATATGGAAGGAGTAATGGATTCTGATTAGCAACCCATAGTTATTTAGAATTTAGATCGTTTGAAATTACGTTCTGGGTGAATACAAATGTAACTCATTTATTATTCAGTTGCAAATTGGTAGCGTCATAGCTATGTCGTCAGGAACATAAATTCCTGGTATGGTCAGCCAAGGCGGACAGGTCTGGCACCCAGGGCTATCAAGGCTACAACCCGGCCAAAAGGGCCCCGGCGAAAGTCCAATGTGCGTCTCCATCATCGTCAGGAATCAACGGCTTTTCGTTTCCCTGTCACTGTTTCTGTGGAAAATCTGCGGCAAACAAGGGCATCTCGTTCCTCTGACCGGGATAGGCATGCAGATTTGATGACAGCTTGTGAATTTCACATTCCCTTGTTATTCTTTCCATCACTGGTGAATTCGTTGGTTGTGTTACAATTTATGAGAATCATAAATTGTGAGCAGACCCTGTAGCTAGGAAAATTCAGGTCTGTCGGATGTAGAATCAAGGGGTTCATGGAAAAATACCGCTGACTGTTAATAACCCTTTGAACCCCAGAGGCGCGAATTTCATGCGCCATGACAGACATGTGTTAGTTAGTCAGAGTTAGGTGAGATTCGACCCTAGATTGGAAGGAGAAGGACGTGTTTGTCTCTCTCAGCTGGGTCATCTCAAACCGCGTTGGAATGGATGGAATCATGGTTAATGAATAAAAACTTGATCAAGCAAAACAAAAGTCTTGTTAGTTTATTCAATTAAAAACAAGCCAAGTCCAGCCCAGAAGAAGAAGAAATCAGCCCTTATATAGAAGTTAAAAGACTTAGAAGAACAGAAGAATTAGAACTCAACTAGATAAGACAACAAAATGTCTGCCAGAGCAGATAGCGGGAATCAGTCAAAAGCAGTTAGAAGATTTTGTTTTGTTTTGTTTTGTTTTACGGCATATCAACCTCAGTGGGTCATTTAATGCCGATAAAGTTTTGAAATAAATCAATTCTTAATGGATAATACAATTTTGTTTATAAATACATTTTTCTATTTAACCCATAGATGGGACCCTAACAGGTACTACCACTCCGGGTCAGAGTGGGCCAGTGAGCAATGGTGATGAAGGGGTGCTCCACATTCCCCAAACCTCCAAAACTGGAACCTCACCATCAGATAGAGTTTAACGTCATTCCCAGGACATGCAGAACCTCAGCCACCGCTTTCTAGCACCCATATGATAACAAAGGGGTTGGGGCTTGCCATAAAGGCAATAGGGTTGGGAAAATCATATAGGTGCTAGGGCTTGACGTGATCAGCCGATTGATCGGAGGGGGCCTCTCCGACCGCACGTCTAGCCCAAGATAGGGCCAAAGTGGAGTATTGCATGTCATGAACTGCTCATCCACCTGGGCTCTATCCTTAAGCATCACGGGTCGCCACCCACGGCCAACAGGTAGCACCATTGGGGGAGTCTTACACCTCTGCAGAGGTGCAGTCGGTGCATTCTAACGCCCCAGCCGACAGGGCGGCAGTTAGAAGAATCTGTCAGAAACAGCAATAAGTAACCAGAGAAATGAAGTAATCATGTAAGACCATCCATCATCTCTAAAGTAAGTCTCTAATCTCTCTCTCTCTCTCTCTCTCTCTCTCTCTCTCTCTCTCTCTCTCTCTCTTGAACCCTCTCTCTGAAGTCTCACTCTCATTTATACACCCGATGTTTGGTATGTAACAGTTGGAGCCGGCTCAACCAACACATAGTGAATGCTATACCGGAGAGAGAGAGAGAGAGAGAGAGAGAGAGAGAGAAGAGAGAGAGAGAGAGAGAGAGAGAGAGAGAGAGAGAGAGAGAGAGAGAGAGATTGGACAGAAAATTGATCTATTCTATAAGTTGCCCCAACTTAAGTGTATTTCACTAATAAAGATTTCGCTATTACGTCGCATTTTTGCTCGGTTAGAATCTTAAACAAACATACACCTACACATACACACCTATATATATATAATACTAAATATTGTGACAGAGATGAGACTGTAATACAAAGCTAGGCACGACTGGGTTGGAAAGGTGATCCACTGAGAATTATGCAAAAATTAAATTTTGACCATAAAATAAAATGGTATATGCATAAACCAGAATCTGTTCTTGAGAATGCAACGCATAAAATTTTCTGGAACGATAAAAACGGATCACCTTATCCCAGCAAGAAGACCAGACCTACTATTGATTAACAAAAAAGAAAGAACTTGTCAACTGGTAGACTTTGCAGTTCCAGCAGATCACAGGGTGAAGCTGAAGGAAAACGAAAAAATGGATAAATAGCTGGACCTTGCCAGAGAACTGAAAAAGCTATGGAATATGAAAATCAAAGTGATAATAATTATAGTTGGTGCACTTGGAACGGTCCAAAAAAACTTTGAAAAAAGATGGGAAAATCTGGAAATCAGAGAAAGAATTGAGACCATCCAGAATACTGCACTGCTGCAATCTGCCAGAATACTCAGAAGAGTCCTGGAGACCTGAGGAGATTTGCTGTCACTCAGAATCCAGTGAAATAGCATCGGCTAACGTTGATGTGAAAAACGAATAATAATAATAATAATAATAATAATAATAATAATAATATAAACTAAGAAAACAGTGGAACATAAAGGTGACGATCATTCCAATTGTAATTGGTTTCCTAGGAACGGTTTCCAGGTATATGGAAAAGAGTCTGGATGAACTGGAAATCAGAGAAAGAATCGAGACCATCCAGACTACAGCATTGTTGAGATCGGCTGGAATACTCAGAAGAGTCATGGAGACCTGAGGAGACTTGCTGTCACTCAGCCTCCATTGAATCAACGGCTAAGCCTGGCGTGAAAAACTTGAATGGAGTGAAAATAATAATAATAATAATAATAATAATAATAATAATAATAATAATAATAATAATAATAAATAAATCAATGAAGGAATTGGGAAGATATGAAAAATGAATGACCGTAGAATAAATAAAAAATATTTTTGATGAGGAAACGAGTTTTGATTGAATATTAAAGTAATAAGAAGCCATTTACTTATCTTAGCTTAGTTTGACACAAAGTCAAACGAATGGGGCGCTCAGTGAGAATCAAACTCCCTAACAATGGTCCTCTAGCCTAACTCGTTAACCATTACACTACACAGGGTGCTCATATTAGATAAATAAGTAGATACAAAGAAATAAACTAATTGACTGAACAGCTATTAAGCATTAAAACATATTTCTTTAAGTGCCAAGTAAAAGATAAGAAAAAGAAAAATAACACTAAACAGAAAGTCTTTAAAAAAATAGAAATAGAAGATGTAACAAAAGGAATAAAAATAAAATAAAAAAGGATAAAATGTGGACTACAATAGTTGAAGATGGAGATATGAGCAAAACACTTAATCCCCGTTGGTCTTATCAGTAAAAACGACGCCTAAAGCTGAAGAAACGAGCACTTGACTCAATCAGTGAATGATAAGTAATAGAACGATCAACAACAACAAGAACAGCACTTGTCAAGATGTTCATTGTGAAGTTATTATCATTCAAAGGAAATTGTTACGCTCCAGTGAGCCTCACCTTAAGGAAGGAAAAAAGAATGGGGGAAAAACAAAACGAGACAAAACAAAACAAAAGGAGAAAAAAGACGTAGATATAGACATGAACAATTAGAGAGAGAGAGAGAGAGAGAGAGGAGAGAGAGAGAGAGAGAGAGAGAGAGAGAGAGAGAAAGAAAAAAATAAAAAAAAGTTAAAATAAAAACAACAAGAAACAACGCAAAATAATATTTGCAAAGTTGATGTGGACGCCAAAGAGTTAATAGCTCTTCGGCGTTCCACATCAACTCAACACGTGCGGAGGGAAACTCTAATACTCACTAATATGCGAGCATGCGTATCTACCATATTTACCCGAATAATGAACGACTTCATTTAACGAACAATGAAAATTAAATTCAATGAAATGAAAGACGTGAAGCAGAAAAATCTTATTTAGGCTTAATTCAAGGTATTTACCATGCATCCCACTTATGCAGGTGTGACACAAGGACATTTTTTATGTGGGCCCACCCACAAACCAGAGCTCATGTGTGGTAGACACAAAAATGCGTTGATCCCGTTGGCATACTCCCTCAAGGGAGGCGCCTCAGGCACTGTACAATAAACCCAGCTCTGCGCCTTTAAATCAAGGGATCAGGTATTGTCTGGGGGGATAGCCCCATGGGATCAACGCTGTTAATTTTACTTAACCTGTCCAGAGGCCGAGGCACTCTGAACCCCAACACGCGTGCCGGATGACTAAATTGCCTTGTCTTTCAGGTGAAAAATTGGTCTTACAACGTCATTCATAACAAGAGTATATTAATCAAAAGAAAGATTGAAACTATACAGACCACAACACTGATAAAATCGGCTATAATACTCAGAAAAAGTCCTGAAAATCTGAGGAGACTTACTGTCACACAAATTCCAGCCATAGTCCACCAACTAATGCTGTGTGAAAATCTTACAAGGAATAATAATAATCTATTTAATAATGGAGATTGTCTGTATTTCTGTCTGTAACAAAAACTACGTCATAGTTCTACGTCACAGCTTATGTCACAATATTCCTATGCTATATACACCCAACATTTGAGTAAGCAATTTTTAAAAAAATTTTACTCTCGTCCTTTTTTTTTTTTTTTTACAGTAACAAGAAGTTAACTAAAAAGTTTACAAATAAATAAATACCTACGATTTTGTGGAAAATTGATGTGGAAAATATTCAAATAATTGTTTGATTATTACATGCATGCAACATTTTATTTGAGAGGGGCGGATCTCAGTTTTCATTTCAAATTGTTTTTTTTTTTTTACTCCTTTAATAAATATGAGGATGTTGCTTACTTATGATACAGACCCTATGACATTGAATTTTTAACTCCCACCCTCTCAGGCAATGTCTTTCAAAAATTAATTTTTACATTTCTGTAGCTAGGAGTAGTAGTAGTAGAAGTAATAATAATAATAATAATAATATTAATAATAATGTATGGTGACAGAGATTAGACCATAAACCATATATTAAGCGAATGCAACAAACTAGCACAACGAGAATACAAAGCGAGGCTTGGCTGAGCTGGAAGTGTAATCCACTAGGAATTATACATAATTTTGACAATACAACAATATGGTATTGCATAAATCAGAATCTGTACTTGAGAATGAAACGCATAAAATTCTCCGGGACTTTTAAATAAAGACGGATCGCCTAATCCCAACCAGAAGACCAGACCTACTATTGATTAACAAGAAAAAGAGAACTTGTCAACTGGTAGATTTAGTTTCAACAGATCACAGGGTGAATATGAAAGAAATTGAAAAGTTAAAGAAATACCTGGACCTTACTAGAAATTAAAAAAAAACTGTAAAATATGAGGGTGAAAGTGATACCAATAGTAGTTGGGACACTTATAATGATCCCCAAAAGCTTAGAAAAAAGACTAGAAGAACTGGAAATCAGAAGATGAATTGAGACAATTCAGACAACAGCATTGCTGAAATCAGCTGGAATACTCAGAAGAGACCTGGAGATCTGAGGAGACTTGTTGTCACTCAGACTCCAGTGAAATACCATCAGCTAACGCTGATGTGAAAAACCCAAAAGGAGTGAAAATAATAATAAAACTTGTCATCTCGTGGATTTTGCCGTCTCGGTCAATCACCGAGTGAAAATGAAAGAAAAAAAATACTTAGACCTTGCCAGAGAACTAACAAAACTGTGGAAAATGAAGGTGAAGATCGTTTCAATTGTAATTGGTGCCCTAGGAACGGTCCCCAGGTGTCTAGAAAAAAGTTTAGATGAACTGGAAATCAGAGGAAGAATCGAGACCATTCAAACTACAGCATTGTTGAAATCGGCTGGAATACTCAAAAGAGTCCTGGAGACTTGAGGAGACTTGCTGTCACTCAGACTCCAGGTAAAGACCATCAGCTTACACTGGTGTGAAAAGCTAATAATCATAATGATAATTGTAGTAGTAGTAGTAGTAGTAGTAGTAATAATAATAATAATAATAATAATATTGGCATTTCAGTCTCGGAAGACAATAATGTAGTTTTTATACCTAAGCGCCTCCTGTGACTATGAAGTCCAATGTTTGAAAAACATTCTCGACCACAGATGTCACATTTGAATGCTGTCCCTGAAGATTTTCATGTACCGGCACTTTGTTGCCGCTGCTTTCTTCTGGACCTCTTAGCTTCATGGTGTTGCGTCAGGGTGACTTCAGACATAAACATTCCTCTAATAATAAAAATACTACTAATAATAATAATTGGGTTCATACATTTCCTATAAGTATAAGCAGTATGCGAAATGGAAAGAGACTCGTCCACGATTTGAAATCGTCTCGCCGTGTCCATTTCCTACGATGGTAACCATTGCACCACACACCTCCATTTACAAAATATAAGCGTCTAGAAATAGATATCAATAGGATGTGGAATTTAAACACAGCCCCAATTCCAGTAGGAGTAAGGAACGTTAGGAATTATGAAGAGAACTGATACAGACATTAGGAACATTCCAGAAAATCCACCTTTATCAGAAATACAAAAGATCGTGCTAATGAGCACTGCTCCACGTACTTGGAACATCTTAATCTAACATGCTCAAAAAAAGAAAGAAAAACTTCCATTTACCTCAAGGGAAACACTTGGTAAAATATCGTATACATTTAGATTATGGAAGTAAGATGAGGAAATAAATCCGACAGTATTGAGAGAATCGCCTCTGAAGCTAGCCGTCTGGCCCATTACAACAAACGATCTACTATTAGTAGCCGTGAAGTCCAGACCGCTGTCCGTCTCCTTTTGCCCGGAGAATTGGCCTAACATGCCGTCTCAGAGGGAATCAAAGATGTTACCAAATACACCAGCACTAAGTAAATTATTCCTTGAGGTAAATGGAAGTATTTCTTTCTTCTGTCATCATCACCCTTGGCCAGGATTGAACCTGTAATCTACAGATTATTGTCACTTAGAACTGTATTAACTCAACCCTTATATCCGTTGCACCATGTGTCCAAACTGTTAACGGAATTAGAACAATCTACCCACGTGGATTGAATAAAGGGTTCGGTTCGAAGTTCCGTTAAGACTCCCGATTATGACACAAAAGCCCCGAGTTCGTCAAGAAGGTTCCAGAGTTCGAAAAGAAGGTTCCTGAGTTTGACAAGTAATACCTGAAGAAGACCAGAGAGCATATCGGTGGAAAGGTTGTCTATATAACAATAAATATGTAATATCACTAGCACATTCAGCGACCTGGCGCAGTTGGTCATGATTGAGCCTGCAAGCTACAGATTATTGTCACTTAGAACTGTATCACCTCAAGCCTTATATTCGTGGCGCCATTTGTCCAACTGGTTAACGGAATGAGAACAGTCTATGCCTGTGGATTGAATAAATGGTTCGGTTCGAAGTTCCGATTATGACATAAGGGCTCCAGAGTTCGACAAGAAGGTTCCAGAGTTCAAAGGGAAGGTTCCCGAGATCGACAAGAAATTCCCTATTTTCAGTTTTATATAACCATTTAATAAGTATTTAAAAACTTAGTGAGCAATGCCAACTAATTTACTTTGACCATCTTCATAAAAAGTGCAAAATATATGATTAAAACAGAATGGTTTAAAGAGACCGACTCGAGTTTTCACGCAGATCACGTATTTTCATGGTCAGACCTGAAGAATCGTGATCTGCGTGAAACTCGAGTTTGCCTGTTTTAAATCATTTGGTTTAATTGTATATATATATATATATATATATATATATATATATATATATATATATATATATATATGCATGTCGAATTAAACAAAAGGCACGTCTCATGTTTAACGATTTTATTGATGATCTTTTCAAGTTTTCTGGCCAACTTTTTTAAATATTTGGATGGAATTATATATATATATATATATATATATATATATATATAGAGAGAGAGAGAGAGAGAGAGAGGGGGGGGCATGAGAAGACTAAAACATAGATAGATAGATAGATAGATAGATAGATATAACCAGATCTGGTGCGTATTATTCGCAAACCCCGGACCAATGGGAAACCCAGCCCACTTGAACGCCCCGGAAGGGCAGGTATCATATATTTTATATGAATACTACTTTATGAAAATTGACACGTACTACATTTAGTGTGGGGTATGGGGCTATGGGACCCTCGCCCCCGTACTGTATATAACTAGACAGGTTTACTCCGCGTATTTCTGCATGCTAATGCATGTATATGTGTGCATTTATGCATTTGTGTATGCGTCTTCGTGCATATGAATATGCCTATGTAATTGTATGTATGTATATATGTATGTGTGTACGTATGTGAATGTCTGCGTAAATACACACATATTATTTGCGTATGAACGTACAAGTCTGTGCATGTTAGTATTTACTGGGCTTTTGTCTAGTCCAACACACGGGCCACATTTTGATTAGCGTACCTGCCGTTCTTAAATAGTCCCCCATCTAAGTACTGAACAAGTTAATGGTTGCTTAACTTCAATTGTAATAGGGGAAGCGGCGCTTTCTGCATTACATGACGGTAAATTCAAATCTCTGTATGTTAGTATGTTCGTGAATGTGAATGCGTTTAGTTATTTACTAAGCTTCCGACACAAGGCCAGAAATATCGAGCACCCGGTGAGAATCGAACTCACTAAAAATAGTCTGCTAATGTAACTTGCTAATCATTACCATACGCGAGGTGTCCTAATGTTGATGTGTTTATGTGATTCTGCATGAGAGAGAATGTGTATGCACGCATGTGTGTATGTGTGTGTGTGTGTGTGTGTGTGTGTGTGTGTACGTATGCGTGTGTTTACGTCTATGTATGTGGTTCTGTGCCTGCATAAGTGTATGTGCTTCTGCGTGTATTTGCATGTGCATGTATGTATGTGTGTGTACGTATGTATCTGTGTGTATGTCTAGATGTGCGTATGTGAGTATATGCATGTATACATGTGTATGTGTGTAGTATGTGTGTTTGTGTGTGTTTGGATGTATGTGTATTTTAGCTTGTGCGTTCGCGTGTTTTGATGTGAACGTGCATGTGAGTATGCGTATGTATGTGTGTGTTTGAATGTGTGTGTTTAGCTAGGCGTGCGTATGTGTATGTGTGTATATTTGAATGTGAGTGTGTTTGAATGTGAGTATGTGAATGCATGTGTCTGAGTGTGTTTCTATGCGTGTGCGCATCTGTGTGTGTGCGTGTTTGGATGAGTTTGTGTGTGTTTTTGTGTCAGTATATATGTGAGTGTGAATGTGTAAGGAATTGTGAATATGTGCATGCATATGTCTGTGTTTGTTCTTGTTTGGTTTGGTTTGTTTTGTTTTACGGCATATCAACCTCGGTGGGTCATTTAATGCCGACAAAGTTGTGAAATACATTCATTATTAATGCGTAATACAATTTTGTTTATAAACTCATGTTTTTCTATTCAACCCATAGATGGGACCCCAACAGGTACTACCACTCCGGGTCAGAGTGGACCAAGGAGCAATGGTGATGAAGGGGTGCTCCATATTCCCCAAACCTCCAGAACTGGAACCTCACCATCAGATAGAGTTTAACGTCATTCCCAGGACATGTAGATCCTCAGCCACCACCTTCTAGCACCCATATGATAAGAAGCATTGGGGTTTGCCATAAGGGCAATAGGATTGGGGCAATCATATAGGTGCTAGGGCTTGACGTGGCCAGCCGGTTGATCGGAGGGGGCCTCTCCGATCGCCCGTCTAGCCCAAGAAATGCCGAAAGTAGAATATTGCAAGTCATGGACTGCTCAGCCACTTGGGTTCTATCCTTAAGCATCACGGGTCGCCACCCACGGCCAACAGGTGGCCCCATTGGGCGAGTCTTACCCCTCTGCAGTGGTGCAGTCGGTGCATTCTAACGCCCCAGCCGATAGGGCGGATTTATTCTTGTACGCATGTGAGTCTGTGAGTGAGTTTGGATGTGTGTGTGTGTGTGTGTTTTGATCTGTGCATGTGAGTTTGTGTGTCAGTGTAAATGTGTGTGTGCGTGTATGCATGTGTGTATACGTGTGTGGAATTCTTAATAATATGTGAATGCGTGTGTCCGTGTGTGTGTATATGTGCGCGTGTGTGTGTATGTGAGTGTGCGGGTGCGCGTGTGTGTTTAAATATATGCATGTATATGTGCCTTTAAGTGTGTGGATGTGTACATGTGAGCTTGTGTGTCAGTGTAAACGTGTGTGTGTTTGTATGCATGTGTGAGTATATATGTGGAATTGTGTGTATGTGTATGCGTGTGTATGTGTGTGTGTGTATGTGTATGCGTGTGTATGTGTGTGCGTATGTTTGTGTTTAAATATATGCATGCGTATGTGCATGTATGTGTGTTTGGATGTGTTAATGTGAGTTTGTGTAGCTCAGTCGGTAGAGCGTTCGGCTAGGAATCCCAAGGTTTATGGTTCGATACCGGTCCTCGCCAACTCAGCATGTGAGTAGCACAGGGATCTGTGCGGTAAAGTAAGAAGCTGATGGTAGGTGTGGCGCCCCACCTCAGACGCTAAAATAATCTCCTTGGTCTAGTGCTATTGAAAAGGGGATAGACTCCCTCGCTGATTGGCTGATACCGACTTTAGGCCGCCCCGTCGACTTTACTTACTTACTTTATAAACGTGAATGCGTGTGCGTGTGTGTGCAAGTGTGTGTACGTGTGTGGAATTGTTAGTAGTATATGAACGCGTGTGTCCATGTGTTTGTGTTTGTGTGTGTGTGTGTGTATGCGTGTGTATCTATGTGTGTGAATGTGTGAGTGTGTGTGTGTGCGTGTGTGTGCGTGTGTGTGTGTGTTCCTCTGACGCTTCGTTGCGCGCCAAGTGTAATTGACTGACACGTAGTGAACGTACCCATGGGCCAAGGCAAAACAAAACAAAACAATAAAAAAATGTAGAAAAGAACAAAAAGACTCTTTTCTTCAAACTCCTCATTCCTCTTGTTTCCTATTTCCCTATCAATAGTGTTATCTCCAAAATAAAAGCCACACATTCTTTATGCTGTTATGATATTAATATCCTTTGTTCGTGCGTGTCTATTTATGTATTTTTAAGAGGCGCCCTCGAGACGTTCGGGTAGGGGGGTCTTAATGTTTGACAGGTACGAAAACAATAGGAATTGTCGTGTGAGGGCGGAGGGCGAAGTGGAAATTACATGTAAAAGACAACGGAAGAGAATGAAAAATTGGTGAAAGGAAGCAAGAGAAGTGAAAAATGGGAATGAATAAATAAACAGTATTGGGAAAGAAAACGGAAACATAGTTTGTTAAAGAAAGAAAGAAAAAAGAAAGAATGAGAGAAAGAAAGAAACTCACAAGAAGAAAGAAAGAAAGAAAGAAAAAAGAGAAAGAATATTGTAAAAGATAGAAAAAGAAGAAAGTATAATTCAAGAAAGAAAAGAAAAGAAAAGAAAGGGAAATAGTATGAGGAAGGAAAAAAGAAAGAAAAATATTCGAAAAGAAAGAAAGAAAAATGGAAGAAAGAAAAATGGAAGTAAAGAATAAAAGAAGTATATGCAATCCAAAAAAAGACAGAAAGAGATAAAGAAAGAAAGTAAAGAAAAGAAAGAAAGAAA
Source organism: Doryteuthis pealeii (assembly GCA_023376005.1). Lineage (NCBI taxonomy): Eukaryota > Metazoa > Mollusca > Cephalopoda > Myopsida > Loliginidae > Doryteuthis > Doryteuthis pealeii. The sequence goes on along the minus strand of CM042149.1, from coordinate 45,208,995 downwards.
GAAAGAAAGAAAGAAAGAGAAAAAAGAAAATAGTATCAGTAAGAAAGGGAAAAATAGATATTGGAAAAGAAAGAAAGAAAAAAGAAAGAAAGAAAGAACTAAATAAATAAAGAAAGAAAAATGTTAGAAAAGAAAGAAAGACAAATGGAAGAAAGAAAAAAGTTTGAGTAAAGAATGAAAAAAAAAAAAGAAAAAGATAGGAAAATAGTATGAGAAAGAAAAAAAAAGAAAGATATTGGAGAAGAAAGAAAGAAAGAAAAAAGAAAGAAATATATTGGGGAAAAAAGAAAGAAAGAAAGGAAAAAAGAAATATATTGGAAAAGAAAGAAAGAAAGATAATGGAAAAGAAAAAAGAAAGAAAGAAAGATAATGGAAAAAAAGCAAGAATGAAAGAAAGAAAGAAATAAAGATATTGGAAAAGAAATAAAGAAATAAAGAAGGGAACAAAAAGGTTTGCGTAAAGATAGAGAGAAGTAAATATAATCTAAAAAAGAAAGAAAAAAGGAAAATCGTAGGGAAAAAAAATGAAAAGTAAGAAAGAAAAAAATGAAAAAAAAAGGTGAAGATAATTTCAACCAAAAAAAAAAGAAAAAAAAGAAAAAGAAGTAAAAAAAAAAGCAAGAAGAAGGAAAATAAAGGAAGGAAATAAACGAGCCTAATATCATGTAAGCAATAATTAAATTCCACTGGTGCTGCTCCAAATGTTGTCAAGTTTTACAAACACCGGAATCGTTCTTTTACGATGTTATACATAATTTAGCTGAAAGTTTGTGTAAGGTGATA
>CM042149.1:45194184-45205612 GCA_023376005.1 Doryteuthis pealeii | reverse complement strand
AAAAAAAAGAGAGAGATCCATAACCATAACTATTCCAACGAATGCCATCACAAACTAGCAACAACGAGAATACCAGGTGAGGCTTGGCTGAGTTGGAAGCATGATCCCTACGAAATTATACAAAAATACTAAACTTTGACAATACAACAAAATGGTATTGCATACATCAGAATCTGTACAATAATAATTCTCTGGGACTTTTAATAAAGACGGATCGCCTAATCCCAGCCAGAAGACCCGACTAGTATGATTAACAGGAAAAAGAGAACTGGAGATTTAGTTCAGCAGATCACAGGGTGAATATGAAAGAAATTTGAAAAGTTAGAAGAAATACCCTGGACCTTAACTAGAAATGCTAAAAAAAAAACTGTATAAATGATGAGGGTGAAAGTTGATACCGAAAGTAGTGTGGGACACTTTACTCAGTCGTCCCAAAAGCTCTAGAAAGCACTAGAAGAAGGAGATCAGATGAAATTGAGACAATTCAACAACAGCCATTGCGAAAGTCAGCATGGATACCAGACATAGAAGATCATGGAGAATCTAGGAGACTTGTTGTGTCACTGGCACGCGACTACCAGTGCAAATACATCGAGCTATAACGCTGATGTCGAAAAACCAAACAGTGGAGTGATGAATAAATAAAAACTATGTCATAGCTCGTGGATATTGCCCGTCTCAGTCAAGATGCACGCAGGAGTGGAAAGTGGAATAGAAAACAAAAAGAAAGAAAGATATGTGGACCTTGCCAGTAGAAATAAGAAAAAGCTGTCGAAATAGGAAGGTGAAGATGGTTTCAATGTAATTGTGGGCACTAGGAACGGTCCCGAGGGGTCTAGAAAAAAGCTCTAGATTAACTCCGGAAATCATAGGAAAACGAGAGTCCATTCAGCCCTACCGCATTTGTTGAAAATTCGCTGGAAATAACTCAGAAGTCTCTGTCAGACTTGAGGAGACTTGTTGTCACCTGCTCAGATCCCAAAACGAAACCCATCCAAGCTACACGTGGTGTGAAAGAAATCACTAATAATCCATAATGATAAAGTAGTTGTAGGTAGTAGTAGTAGAGTTAATAAAATAATATATATAATAGTTATTGGCATTTCGAGTCGTCCAGGAAGACTAAATATGTAGGGTTTTATACCCAAAGCAGCGCCTCTGTGACTGTGAAGTCGCAGATGCTGGTTTGAAAAAGCAATTCTCGACCACAGGATGTCCATTGTAATGCTGTCACCTGAAGATGTTCATGTACCGGCAACTTTGTATGCCGGCTGCTTTCTTCTGACCCTCTTAGCTTCATGGTGTCTGCATTCAGGGTGACTTCAGACATAAACATTCCTCTAATATAGATAAAATACTAATAATAATAATGGTTGGGTTCATACATTCCTAAGGGGTCAAGAAGCAGTATGCGAAATGGAGAAGAGACTCGTACGCCACGAGTTTGAAATCGTCTCGCCGTGTCGCATTTCTCTACGATGGTACCATTACACCACACACCTTCCACTAACGAAAATATAGGCGTCTAAGAAAGTAGATATCAATAGGATGTGGAATTTAAGACACAGCCCCAAATTCCAGTAGGAGTAAAGTGTTTAGGAATATGAAGAGAACTGATACAGACAATTAGGAACATGCCAATGGAAAATCAGCCTTTTTCAGAAAATACAAAAGATCGTGCTAATGAGCACTGTGCTCCACGTACTTGGAACATCTTATATTCTAACATGCTCAAAAAAGAAAGAAAAATTTTCCATTACCTCAAGGCGAAACAGTTGGTAATATATGCATATACATTTAGATTAATGGAAGTAAGATGAGGAAATAAATCCGACAGTATGAGAGAAGTCGCCTCTGAAGCTAGCTCGTCTGGCCCATTACAGCAAAGATCTACTATAGTTAGCCCGTGAAGTCCAGACCGCTGTCCGTCTCTTTCTGCCAGGAGAATTAGGCCTTAACATGCCGTCTCAGAGGGAACAAAAGATGTTACCAAATACACAGCACTAAGGTAAAATATTCCTTGAGGTAATGGAAAGTTTTACCTTTCTTGCTGTCATCATCACCTTGCCAGAGATTGAACCTGTTAATTTACGTGATTGTCAACTTAGAACTGCATTTAACTCAACGCCTTATACGTTGCACCATTGGTCCCAAAACTGTTAACGGGAGATAGAACAATCTACCCACGTGGATGAATAAGGTTCGCGTTCGAAGTTACCGTTAAGACTCCCGATTATGAACAAATAGCCCCAGTAGTTGTCATAGAGAGTTCCCAGAGTTGAAAGAAGGTTTCCTGAGTTTGACAACGTAATACCGTGAAGAAGGCAGAGAGCATATCGGTGGAAGGTTGTTATATAACAATAAATATGTATACCACTCAGCACATTCAGCGACCTGGCGCAGTTGGTCATGACTGAGGCGCTGCAAGCTACAGATTATTGTCACTTAGAACTTATCACCTCAAGCCTTAATATTCGTGCGGCCATTTGTCCAACCGGTTACGGAATGAGAACAGTCTATGCCTGTGGATTGAAATAAAAGGGTTTCGGTTGCGAAAGTTCCGATATGACATAAGGGCCGCCAGAGTTCGGACAAAAGGTTTCCAGAGTTAAAAGGGAAGTCCCGAGATCGACAAGAAATTCCCTATTTTCAGTTTTAATATAAACCATTTAATAGTATTTAAAACTTAGTTGAGCATGCAACATAATTTACTTGGACCATCTTTATAAAAAGTGCAAATATAGTCGATTAAAACAGAATGGTTTAAAGAGACCGACTCGAGTTTCCAACGCAGATCACGTATTTTCAATGGTCAGGACCGCTGAAGATTCGTGATCTGCCGTGAACTTCCGGGAATTTTCCCCCCCCCCTTTGTCTTTTTGTTTTAAAATTCCCCATTTGGTTTAATCGTATAATTATATATATATATATATATATATGCCCATGTGAACTTATAACAAAGCCCACGTCTCATGTTTAACGGATTTTATTGATGATCTTTTCCAAGTTTTCTAGGCAAGCTTTTTAAAATATTTTGGATGAATGTTATATTATTATTATATATATATATATACTATATATATATATATATAAGAGAGAGAGAGGGGCTGAGAAGACAATACATAGATAGATATGATAGATACTAACCTGATCTGGTGCGTATTATTCGCAAACCCCGGACCCCAATGGGAACCCAACCCACTTGAACCCCCGGAATGGGCAGTATCATATATTTTTATATGATACTACTTTATGAAATTGACACGTACTACATTTGGTGTGGGTGTATATGGGCTGTGAGACCTCGCCCCGTACTGTTAATATAATAACAGGTTATCTCCGCGTATTTCTGCATGCTAATGCATGGATAATGGTGCATTTATGCATTTTGTGTATGCGTCTTCGTGCATATGAATATGCCTATGTAATTGTATGTATGTATATATGTATGTGGTGTACATATGTTGAATATGTGCGTAAATACACACGTATATATTTGCGTATGAACGTACAAGTCGTGCATGTTAGAAATTTACTGGACTTTTGTCTAGTCCACACACAGGCCCACATTTTGATAGCGTACCTGCCGTTCTTAAATGGTCCCCCATCCTAAGTACTGACAAGTTAATGGTTTGCTTAACTTCGATGTAATATGGGAAAGCAGCGTTTTCCTGCATTACATGACGTAATCCAAATCTCTGTAATGTTGGTATGTTGTGAATGTGAATGCGTTTAGTTATTTACTATAGCTTAGCTTAATTGTCCGACACAAGGCAGAATATCGAGCACCCGGTTGAGAATCGAACTCACTAAAATCGTCTTGCAAATATACTTGACTTAATCATTTACATACGCGAGGTGTCTAATGTTGAATGTGTTTATGTGAGTCTACAATGAGAAGAATGTATTGCCGCGCATGTGTGTGTTGTGTGTGTGTGTGTGTTTGTGTGGTGTGACTATGCGTGTGTTTGCAGTCCTAATGTATGGGGTTTTGCCTGCATATGTGTATGTGCATGCTGTTTGTGTTTGGATCGTGAAAAGTATGTATGTGTGTACATATGTATGTGTGTGTATGTTAGATTGCGTTAGTGAGTATGTGGCATGTATACATGTGTATGTGCGTAGTAGTGTTTGTTGTGTGTGGTGTGTATGATGTATGTGTGTTTAAGCTTGTGCATACACGTGTATGTTGTTTTGATGTAAAAGTGCATGTGAGTATGCGTATGTGCGTGTGTGAATGGTGTAGGAATTGTGAATAGTCATGCAGTGTCTTGTGTTTGTTCTTGGTTGGGGTTTGTTTTCGTTTTGTTTTACGGCATATCAACCTCGAGGGTTCATTTAATGCGAAAAGTTGTGAAATAAAATCATTATAATGCATAATACCGATTTTGTTTATAAACTCCAGTTTTCTATTCAACCATAGATGGGACTACTAACAGGTACTACCACTCGGTCAAGAGTGGACGCAGGGACAAATGGTGATGAAGGGGTGGCTCCACATTCCCCACAAGCCTCCAGAACTGGAACCTCACCAACAGATAGAGTTTAACGTCATTCGTCAGGATAGTAGACCCTACCACCGCCTTAATAGCACCCTGTTAGTGTTATGATAAGAAGGATTGGATGCTTGCGGGGCAATAGGTTGGGCGCAATCATATTGGTGCTAGGGCTTGGCGTGGCTAGCCGGTTGAATCGAGGGGCCTCTCCGACCGCCCGTCTAGCCCAAGAAAAAGCCTAAAGTAGAATCATTTGCAAGTCATGGACTGCTTCAGTGCCACTTAGGTTCTATCCTTAAGCATCACGGGTCGCCACCCACGGCCAAACAGCGTGGCCTCAATTGGAGAGTCTTACCCTCTGTGCAGTGGTGCAGTCGGTGCATTCTAACCCTCCCCACGCGACAGTGCGGTTTGTTCTTGTATGCCATGTGAGTTGTGAGTGCGTTTGGATGTGTGTGTGTGTGTTGCATCTGTGCATGTGAGTTTGTGTGTCAGTGTACAACGTGTGTGTGCGTGTATGCATGCGTGTATACGTGTGTAAGAATTCTTAAATAATATGTGATGCGTGTGTCCGTTATGTGTATATGTGCTGCGTGTGAGTGGTGCTTGTTGCGGGTGCGCGTGTGTGTTTAAATATATGCAATGTATATAGTGCCTTTAAGTGTTGATGAGTACATGTGAGCTTGGTGTCATATAACGTGAGTGTGTTGTATGCATGTGGAGTATGTAGTGGAATTGTGAGTAGTGTAAGCGTGTGTATGTGTGTGTATGTGTATTGTTGCATGCATGTGTATATTGTGTTTAAATATGATGCCATCGCAGTATGTGCATGCTGTTGTGTTTGGATGTGTTAATGTGAGTCTTTGTGTAAGCTCAGTCGTAGGAGGCGTTCGGGCTAGGAACCCAAGGTTTTGGTTCGATGCCGGTCCTCGCCAACATCAAGCGTGGGAGTATCACAGGGATCTGTGCGGTAAAGTAAAGAACTGAAGCGCCCACCTCAGACGCTAAAAAATCTCCTTGTCTGCGCTATTGAAAAGGGGATAAGACTCCCTCGGCTGATTGGCTGATACCGACTTTAGGACCGCCCCGACGACCTTTACTTACTTATTTATAACGTGATGCGTGTGTGTGTCTGCAAGTGTGTGTACGTGTGTGGAATTGTAGTAGTATAATGAACGCGTGTGTCCATGTGTTTGTGTTTGTGTTGGTGTGTGTGTGTATGCGTGTGTGCGTGTGTTCTATTGTGTGTGAATGTGTGAGTGTGTGTGTGTGTGTGTGTGTGTGGTGTGTGTGTGTCTCTGACGCTTCGTTGCGCGCCAAGTTAATTGACTGACACGTAGTGAAGTAACCCATGGCCAAGGCAAGAAACAAAACAAAACAAAAAAATGCAGAAAAGAAAAAAAACAACTCTTTTCTTCAAACTCCTCATTCCTCTGTTTCTATTTCCCTATCAATGTGGTATCTCCAAAATCAAAAGCCACATCATTCTTTTGCTGTTATATATTAATATCCTTTGTTCGTGCGTGTCCTATTTATGTATTTTTTAAGAGGCGCCCTCGAGACGTGCGGTAGGGGGGTCTTAATGTTTGCAGGTACGAAAACCAATAGGAATTGTCGTGTGAGGGGAGGGCGAAGTGGGAAATTAACAAATGTAAAAGACAACGGAAGAGAAATGAAAAATGGTGAAAGGAAGCCAAGAGAACGTGAAAAAATGGGAATGAATAAATAAACAGTATTGGAAAGAAAACGTAACAATAGTTTTATGAAGAACAGAAGAAAGAAAGAGAAAGAAAGAAAGAATGAGAGAAAGAAAGAAACACACAAGAAGATAAGAAAAAAGAAAGATAAGAAAGATATTGTAAAGATAAAAAAAAAGAATCAAGAAAGGAAAGAAGAAAAGAAAGAAAGGGAAATAGTATGAGGAAGGAAAAGAAGAAATATTCCGCAAGAAAGAAGAAATGGAGAAAGAAAATGGAAGTAAAGAATATAACACACCACACTGCAATCCAACAAAGACAGAAAAGAGATGAAAGAAGAAAGTAAGTAGAAGAAAGAAAGAAAGAAAGAGAAAAAGAAAATAGTAAATCAGAAAGAAGGGAAAAAAGAAAGATATTAGCAGAAAGTAAAGAAAAGAAGAAAGAAGAAAGAAAGAAGAACTAAATGAGGAGGCACACTAAACAATCTAGGTGAGAACAAAGGAAAAAGTTGAGTAAAAGAAGAAAGAGAAAAAGAAAAGATAGGAAAATAGTAATGAGAAAGAAAGAAAAAAGAAAGATATGGAAATAAGAAAGAAAGAAAAAAGAAATATCTTGGGAAAAAGAAAAAAAAGAAAGAAAAGAAAATAATGGAAAAGAAAGAAGAAGAAAAAAAAAAAGAAAGATTTGGAAAGAAAAGAAGAAAGAAAAATAAGGAAAAGAAAAAGGAAAGAAAAGAAGATATGGAAAAAAAGCAAGAATGAAGAAAGAAACGAAAGATATTGAAAATAAAATAAATAAATAAAGAAAGGGAACAAAAAGGTTTGCAGTAAAGGAAAGAGGAAGTAAATATAATCTAAAAAAGAAAGATAAAAAGGAAAATCGTAGGGGAAAAAATGATAAAGTAAGAAAAGAAAAATGAAAAAAATGTGAAGTAATTTTCAAACCAAAAAGAAGAAAAAAAGTAAAAAAAAAAGAGAAAAGCAAGAAAAGAGGAAAATAAAGGAAGGAAATAAAACGAGTCCATAATATCATGTAAGAGCAATAATTAAATCCCACTGGTGCTGCTCTCCAAATGTTGTCCAAGTTTACAAACAAACCGGAAATCGTTCTTTTACGATGTTATAACATAATTTAGCTGGGAAATTAAGTTTTGTTGTACTAAGGGTGAGTATAAATCCGTGGCGGGGAGACCAGTACTTTGATGATTCGGCAGATAATAATGCTAAGAAAATTTAATAAAGGAATAAAAATAAAGATATTCGATGAACCACCTCGTTGGAATCTGGATCGCAAAAGTGATTACTCGCAGAGAGATCGTGACTCGAGTCTTGATTGACAGTTTAGATAGATGTGCTGGTAGCAGTATGATATGAAAGAGCCATCCCAATCGGCACGTATCTCGGGAATACCAGGAGTTATATTTACAATTAAGGAGCTGGCAATGCAGAGGTAATAGATATAGATCCAAAGGGTCCAGAATGACAAGTGAGTTAAATCAGCCGGCTTTACGTATGGGGCGTTTGGTTCGTTTTTGCCGGCAGCAAACTCCTCGTCTGGTATTTTAATTTTTGCACCGAATCAGAGGACGTCTTTACTTTATTTGCAATTTTAATTTATTTGAAGTACTTAATGATATATCAAATATCTTCAAACAATTATATATATAGATTAGCGACTCCATATGTATATATAGCACGTTTATAATTACTATAATTATGTAGCCCACAGCGAAATGGGACGTATATAATATATAGTATATAATGTGTGTGTTACATCGGTTCGCTGGGAACAAGCAAAATTTCACAAGGTGACGGTTCTCTTTCTTGTCAATCAATACTAGCTCGGGTCTCCTGCCGAGATTATAGGTGATCCGTCTGTACCTCGAAGTCCCAAGGATTTTGGTGCGTTTCGTTCTCTATGACAGGTTTAGGTTTGTGCATGTACCATTTGGTTGAATGGTGAAAATTGAATTTCTTGCACAGTTCCCAGTGGATCACCTTTGCCACAGAGTCATGCATAGTCTTTTATTCTCTTTGTGCTAGTTTGCTGCATTCACTTATTATATGATTGTCTGTTTTGTCTCTATTTCCACACATTCTGCACTTGCTGTTCTGCTGCATCTTATCGATTTTGCCTTTGTATAGTTTGTTCTAATGGCATTGTTTTGTGCTGCGATTATAAGGGATTCGGTTTCTCTTTTGAGGTTTCCTTTTCTTAACCATGTCCAAGTTTTTTCATGTGCAACCTCTTCAATTTGTCATTTGAAGTTGAATGTCCATGTCTTTTGATGTGATATCCCCTGTGTTTGGCGCTGAAAGCACCCGTGTAATTGTTTTTCTTCCCATTTTTGTTTTTTGTTCTATTTCTATTTGTCACTGTGTTGCAATTGCTTTTCTTGGCTGCTGCATTTAATCTTTCCTTGCTGTTGTCAGTGTATTCGTCATGTGCTTGGATTGACGTATCTACACATTATTATTATTATTATTATTATTATTATTATTATTATTATTATTATTATTATTTAACTCCATTAAAGTTTTTCACACACACGTTTGGCCGTTGATTCTCTAGGGGCTGAGTGACAGTAAGTCTCCTCAGGTTTCCAGGACTCTTCTGAGTATTCCAGCCGATCTCAATGCTGTAGTCTGGATGGTCTCGATTCTTCCTCAGATTTCCAGTTCCTACAGACTCTTTTCCAGAGTTCTGGGGACCGTTCCAAAGGCACTAATTACAATTAGGACGACCTTCACTTTCATGTTCCACAGTTTTCTCAGTTCTCTGGCGAGGTCCAAGTATTTGTCCATCTTTTCCTTTTTTAATCTGTGATCGTTCGGGATGGCAAAATCCACGAGATGACAAGTTCTCTTCTTTTTGTTGGTCTAGTCTCTTGGGGGACTAAGTGATCCATCTGTACCTCAAAGTTCCAGAGAATTTTGTGCGTCTCATTCTCCAGGACAGATTCCGATTTGTGCATATACCATTTAGTTGAATGGTGAAAATTGAATTTCTTGTACAGTTTCCAGTGAATCACCTTTCCCACTCAGACGAGCCAAGTCTTGTACTCTCTTTCTGTCAGTTTATTGCATTCGCTTATTATGTGATTGACCGTTTAGTCTTCTTCCACACACATTTTGCACTCACTATTCTGTTGCATTTTATCTATTTTTGCTCTTATGCAATTTCCTCTTCTTCTTCTTCTTCTTCTTCTTCTTCTTCTTCTTATTATTATTATTATTATTATTATTATTATTATTATTTTCACTGCTTTTGAGTTTATCACATCAGCGTTAACTGATGGCATTTCACTGGAGTCTCCTCAAATCTCCAGGACTCTTCTGAGCATTCTGGCAGATTGCAGCAGTGCAGTCTTCTGGATGGTCTCAATTCTTCCTCTGATTTCCAGATCCTCCGGTCTTTTTTCCAAGTTTATTGGGACTGTTCCAAGTACACCAACTATAATTGGTATAACTTTCACTCTCATGTTCCACAGCTTTTTCAATTCTCTGGCAAGGTCCAGGTATTTATCCATCATTTCATTTTCCTTCAGCTTCACCAGACTTTCCAAACTTTTTTCCAATCCTTTTGGGACCATACCAAGTGCCCCAACTACAATTGGTATCCCTTTGACTTTCATATTCCATAACTTTTTTCAGTTCTCTGGCAAGGTCCAGGTATTTGTCCATTTTTTCATTTTCCTTTAGCTTCACCGTTATCTGCTGGCTGCAATAATCCATCAGTTGACAAGTTCTTTTTTTTTTTGTTGAAAACACTAGGTACTGCGTCTTCTTGCTGGTGCGATATGGTGATCCGTTTTAATTTCAAAGTCCCACAGAATTTTAAATGCGTTTCCGTTCTCAAGAACAGATTCTGGTTTTATGCATATATCATTTTGTTGTATGGTGGAAATTACATTTTTGCATAGTTCTCAGTGTATCACCTTCCCAACACTGTGGTGTTAGTTTTGTATTCCCTTTATGCTTGTTTGCTACATTCGCATAGTACATGGTTTACGGTCTCATCTCTATTACCGCATAATCTACATTTGATTTATTATTATATTATTATTATTATTATTATTATTATTATTATTATTATTATTATTATTATTATATTTATTTCTTCATCACCGTTGAGTAAAATTTACCAGACGATTTATGATATTGAATGACTTATCAAAACATACTATAGTTCTTCATCGAGGAATTTTACTGTGAAGAGACTGATGGGCGTTGGAGCTTCTAAAGGTTAAGCTTTTTTCTGTCAGCATCTGATGAGTCCGACGTTAAATGAACTTGAGATAATTTAAATTGATTAATCGTTTGTATTTAAAAGAATAACTTTAATTTTCAACATATAACATTTATCACCACGCGCATATATATATATATATATATATATATATATATATATATATATATATATATATATATATATATATATATATATATATATATATATATATAGGTGGGGGTGAAGAGTGTGTGGGCAGAGTGTGTGTGCTTGTGCGCTTGATGATATATGTTATTTGTAGAAAAAAAATTTTTTTTCCACAAACTACTGCTTAATGATTACACAAAAATAGGTAGACCAAACCTGGAATGATAATGAAACATTGTTGAACAGACGCACACACAAAACTGAATGGACAATACCTAGCACTCCCAGAGGTTCAGAAATCTTCTGACGAGGAGATCTTTATCTTGAAATATTAAAAATAAATAAACCAAAGGTTATCATCATAGTCACCTTATTTTGTTTCTTTAGACTTGCATTCTGAATAGCCTTCAAGACCAACCACCATATATATATATATATATATATATATATATATTATATATATATATATATATATTAATTTTCTCTTTCAAACACACACACACACACACACACACATATATATACATATATATATGTATATATATAATGCTATACTATACTATACTATAAGTAAACCTTTGTAGAAAGAAAAAAAACATGTAAATAAGTTCCAAGTAGAAATATCCTACAAATAATTGGCAAGAAAAAATAAAAATAAGAATAAAGTAAATACTAAGAGTGTCAGCCTAACTGACAATAATCGATTAAAAACTATATTTACCACTAGGTCAGTCTAAGTTAAAATATAAAGAGTGCTCGATACCAAAGTAGAAAGAAATAGTAATTCTAATCTTAATGAGTCAGTTACTACCAACTAACAGTTTACTTTATTAGCTCATCAGTGCAAGAATCTTTTAA
>CM042149.1:45174184-45184184 GCA_023376005.1 Doryteuthis pealeii | reverse complement strand
CAACTTAACTCATTACGAGATTGGGGTTGTGGTGGGGTGGTCCTTTTTAGGTACGCAACATTTGACACCTTGTACCATACCAAACTCCAACTTGGAAAAAAAAATTTATTCTTAAAAAAAAAAAAACTTACGGTAAATCATTCTAAATAAGCGTCATATTCGCGTGGTTCCGGCCTGGCGACATTAAACACTTCTGACAGTAGAGGGCGTCATCGTCGACATAAAACCCCTAGCGCCATCAACTGTCAGTCGCGTCATTTTGGATATCCATTTCACGCCGTGTCAAGCGACGTAACTCTTTTCCCATCTGCAACGATCACAAGGCGGGCATCAGTCTTGTCATTAGAAGATGGAAAAGAAAGAAAGAAAAGAAAGAAAGAAAGAAGAAAAAAAAAAAAAGAACAAAAAAAAGTTAATTTGCCTTGAAACCAAAAACTTTTACTTATTATTCGTTTTTCTTCCTTTGTCTTCTTCCATATTTCGTCTTCATTAACTTATAGATTATTTCTTTTGTCTTTCTTTATTGTTCTTTGATGTATTTTGACTGTCTTGTTGTTGTTCTTTCTTTCTTTTTCTTTCTTTCTTTCTTTTTCTTTAGTACCTTCTTCTTCTTCTTCTTCTTCTTCTTCTTCTTCTTCTTCTTCTTCTTTCTTTCTTTCTTTCTTTCTTTCTTTACCTTCTCTTCTTCTTCTTTCTTTCTTTCTTTCTTTCAATACCTTCTTTCTTTCTTTCTTTCTTCATACCTTCTTCTTTTATTCTTTCTTTCTTCTTTCTTCAATACCTTCTTCTTCTTATTCTTCTTTTCTTCTTTCTTTCTTTCTTCAATACCTTCTTCTTATTCTTCTTCTTTCTTCAATACCTTCTTCTTCTTCTTCTTCTTCTTCTTTCTTTTCTTTCTTTCTTTCTTTCTTTCTTCTTCGATACCTTCTTCTTCCTTCTTCTTCTTCTTTCTTCTTCTTTCTTCTTCTTTCTTTCTTTCTTCTTCTTCTTCTTCTTCTTCTTCTTTCTTCTTCTTCTTCTTCTTCTTCTTCTTCAAAGAAATCCGGATATTCACTTGTTAACTCAGTTTCAGTATTGTCTGGTATTTGTTAGTGAGGATGTTATTATATGTTTCAACTAGCAAGACCTGTTAATATACCACAGTATGATAATTTAATTATTACAGTGTTTGATATGTTTACTTTAGAGCTATTTCTAAAATAGTACAATATTAAAAAGTATAATAATCTTCATATAACTCTCTCTCGCTTTTTGATTTTCTTTCTTACCTTCATTTGATCCTTTTATTATGTTCGATTGAAATTAACAAAGATTAGCCTTATCACTTCCGCGTGCTTACTCCTCTCTCTATCTTTACCATACTTTTTTTTCTTTCTTTCTTATTGCATTTTTTTCTGTGAAAATAAATTTAGTTACAAGGAAGATGCATCAAATAAAATATTTGAGAAGTCCTAATTCAGAACGTTCCTCATTAGTTGCCCAAAAACTGTTGCCTCAAGCCAAACTTAGCTATGCTTAGTAGATACCATATATTTTGTTGTTCATATTTGCAGAAGCTTAAAAAAATTATTATCAACAATGTTATTTAGCAAATAAGTCAATAAAAGTTATGTATGTTCATTTCATCGTTCGTAATTTATACTCTATTTTGAAATGTGAAATGTAATTTACGATAAAAACCGCTAACGAAAAACAGTTATAATTTGACAATCTTTTCAACATTCAAAGTAATTTTAATGTATGATTTTTAATATCTATTGTACGAATTTATTATAGTTAAACTTTAATATAGGATTTTAATCTAAATAATAAGAATGATTATTTCAAACAATTATCAGCAATGTGAATTTCTTAATTATAGTTTATTCGTTTATCTGTCTATTGTTTTACTTGTGTTGATTTTTTTTTCTATTAATTCTAATTCAAACGTAAAATCTGTTTTTAAAGTTTAACGCTTCGAATTCAAAATCAAACAAATACCACTATCATTAGAATAGTCTTTTAAAGTAAATAATTCAATAAATGTTATTCGTATTTTATTCATTTTATTATTTATAATTATATAATATTTGAAATACGAAATATCATGTTAGTGTTCGTTTAGATAGATAACTTTTTTTAATACCGTATATACTCGAGTATAATTATATATCATGTATAAGTGGGCGCTTTACGTAGTGTAGTGGTTAGCAAGCTATTCGCAGACCATTGTTAATGAGTTCGATTCTCATTGGGTGCCCAATACTCCTGGTCGTGTGCCATATCTAAGTTAAGCTTAGTGAATAACTATATCATGTATAAGTTCACCCTTGATTTATGGCCTCAAATATATCATGGATGAAATCAATTTTTATAGCTGACGGTTGTTCTTCACCCTTCCCATTTCACTATTCATGTATTGGTCGATGCCAGGTTTTGTCTATTCGACCAATCCATGAATATATACGGTGGCTAATTTGTTTGGCAGACCATTCACTGCTTCTTAAGTGAGTTTTTATTGCTCGGAATATGTAAATGAAACCGGACATAAACTCTTGAACCGGAAGTCGAGTAGATGTCTGCATTAGAGACAAAATTATCCGCTTAGTAAATTTGAATGTTGAATAAATCACAAAAAATAGATTTAGATAGTAAAATGAATATCAGGTTACTGAACCCTTTCCTGACCCGTGAAACTGTCAGGTTCGGGTTGTAAGAGCAATCACAAATGATACTGATGCTTCTATTTAGAAAGGGGTGAAGGATTCTGATTAACATCTCAGATCTATTTCCGTTATATCGACAATGGTGGATTAAAATTAACTTTAGCGCGAATGTAGACACCACACCACAAAATTATCATGTTTATTAGACTGGGATTTTTCAAGTGTATTGTTTAGATTTTAAAAATTCCTTTAAAAAGAATAAAAGAATTGATATTTTTGCAGGATCAGTTTCATACATGATTTTTTAATTTTTTTATTCTGTTTAAAATTTATAACAGCACAGTTTAATCTTATTTCGTAGGATAAGTTTAAATATTTCTTTATTTATTTGTTTATTTATTATTTATTCATTCATATATATATATATATATATATATATATATATATATATATATATATATATATATATTGGCTAACAACATCATTTACAAAGCCACAATCAAGGACAATGTAAATAACAACGAGGAAAAAACATACAATTATGCCACTGAAAACAATTAGAAAAGTAGGTGGTATAACCACAATTTAAGTTTTAACAACAAAAAATACGAACAAAGTACCACCTTATCAAAATATATATGGCAGATCAAAGAAAAAACGGGCAGAACACCTACAATAAAATGGGAAATAATAAAAAAAGCCCAGGCATACAAAGGCGGACAACGTAAATGCGATCTCTGCTTAGAAGAAAAGTTGTGAATATTACAAAATGCAAGCAATAACTTGTTAAATAAGAGAAGTGAACTCGTTTCGAAATGTAGGCATTTAAACAAATTTTTACTGTGTCACTTACCACCTGACCCTAATTGATCCCTGAATTTTCGCTCTCCTTTTATTTATTTATTTAAAAAAAAAAATTCATCTGAACACCGCGTGCATTAACACCAATGCAAGTTTGTTTGATTATAATGTTTTTTAAATACAAATTTAATGACATGACATTACATCACGTGAACACAATCCACGTCACATAAACGTTAAACAAGCCACAGTTTAAAAAAAACCAATTTTTAGCTTTACATTTCCCATCGCGTGAAAAACGCTTCATATAAACGCTAAAACATTTGATTTTTAACATCTCAACCATTCCACGACTGGTTTTTGACATCTCAATAACTGATCTCATCTGATGATTGGATTACCATGAAACTTTAAGTTATGAGTGTGAAACCATAATATTACCATTGATTATATATATATATATATATATATATATATATATATATATATATATATAGTAGAAAAAGTTTTTCTCTCTATCACAGTTTCAGGGTCCAAGATACACCTTTAGGAAAACTAAAATTATAGGTAGCTGGTTTATATACAACTATATATTTTTAACATTTACTCGCGGACAACTCACGTTCGACATGCGACGGTTTCTGATCATCAATTTTCGTTTTCAGATGCAATGATCGCGTCATCGGCTTTAATATAAAAACGCCAAATAAATAACGGATAATAACCTTATCACACATTCAACATACACTGAATATCTTTTACTCATACAAATATTCAATGTCCTGAAGAAGGTTTTAATAAAAAAAAAACCCGAAATACTTAAGTATCAGCATAAAGAGTTTAATTGTATATATATATATATATATATATATATATATATATATATATATATATATATATTGTGTGTGTGTGCGCGTATGAGTTTATGTATACAAATCATATATATGTATAAATATATGTGATTGAATGGGAGGCAGATCCACTTGGAACTGTGCAAATGAGTGAAATTTAACTGAATATATTAATGGTATGTAGACAAACGGTAATATGTCTGTGATTTTATTCGACCATACAATGCCATAAATACTATTTCTTCTTTCTTTTTCTTTCTTTTTCCTTTCATTCCTCATAGTCCCCTTTGTCATTTATCATGATAATTATCACAATCGCCTGTCCCTGCCAATTCCTGCCTTCAAAACACACACACACACACACACACACACACACACACACACACACACACGCACACACACACACACATATATATATATATTATCTATATATATATTAGATGCCAGTGAAAACTATCAATTGTTAGACTCTTGGACTTTGCTGTTAATATTGCAACTACCGTGACCGCCTATATGTATGTAATATATATATATATATATATATATATATATATATATATATATATTATATATATAATGAGTTTACAGGGTCCCTTACTCGTCATCAGTTTTTCATTTGACAAATAGCTTTTTCAGATACCGTTGTCTCGTCTTGTCCGCTCACCAGACACCCCCAACCATATACTATCTTTTGGCACTTACTAATTCTCTAGTTAATAAATATTTTGTCTACATATACTTGGCAGCAAGATGATGCCACACAAAACAAAACTACATGTGATAGATAGATTTGAAGAGACTGATATATATATATATATATATATATATATATCTTATTATAATGGAGATTGTGTGTTTTTCTGTCTGTAACCGAAACTATATTCCTACTCAAGTCACAATTCTCTTAGTTCATTGACATCCCATTCTGCATGATTTTATTTTTATCTAAACCTCAATTATTAATAAAATTGTCTTACATTATTAATACTGTTAACTATGTCTACATACTGACAACATGCAATTATATTTATATATACAACAAAATAGCGGTTTACAGTGTGAACGGGAAGGCTAATTTGCATATTAATATTAAAAAATCGAATTTAATAAATATGTGCTTAATATTATTGATTTCTAACTGTTTGGTTTTATTTTAATGAATATAAGCAAAAATCTCTTCAATTAATCTTAAATGAAATCCATTAACAAGATAAAATAACTGTCATTTTATTCTTTACTTCCTCTTTTAACTAAATACTTAAATTAGAAAAAAAAACAATGAAAGACGAGAGTTATTGAAGAGTAAGTTTCAGTTGTTCCCTTTTTTATTATACTCCCTCTGTTTCAAATCTTTTATAATACTCCCTCTGTTTCAAATCTTTTTATCTGTATTCTTATTTAGTTTCATTAGCCTTTCTAATTTAATACAATATTTTATTACATTAAAAGTTAAATACTTGCACCCGGAGGGTGCATATATTTGCTAGTATATATATATATATATTTTATACAAGTTCGGTTAAACGCCACAGACAATTCAAGTCTGAGGAGTTTTTTCATGGTCCTTTCTATTTTCTTGCGATCTTTTTTGTGTTTGGGTGGAGAAGTTGTAATAATCCACCAAATCCTTTTATTCTAGCGCTTTCGGCTGGTTTATCAGCCATCATCAGGTGGGGAAACGATGTTAAGTTTTTTTTTCCAAGTGCCTCGTTTTTATAGAAGAACGAGTAGTAGCTTAAAAAGTGGTGGTGGTAGTTAGTACGAAACAATGGATTAATGTTTTTTTGAGGGGGGTACAGCCAAACACAAAAAAGATCGCAAGAAAAATAGAAAGGACCATGAAAAAACTCCTCAGACTTGAATTGTCTGTGGCGTTTAACCGAACTTGTATAAAAGAAAAAATGCTGCCGAAGTATACATTATATATATATATATTATATATATATATATATATATTATATATATAGATAGATAGATAGATAGATAGATAGATAGATAGATATATTTCAAGAGATATATTTCAAGAGATAGACATTTAAATTTGATGAAAAAGAGATAAATATATAGATATTTAGATTTGATGAGACTTAGATAGATAGATAGATAGATAGATAGATAGATAGATAGATTTGAATAGACAGAGATAGATAGCCTGGTATATTTGAAGAGACTGAGATGGATATTCAGATTTGATGAAACTGAGATACATAGATAGATAGATAGATAGATAGGTATACATATAGATTTGAAGAGGTTGTGATAGATATTTATATTTGATGAAACTGAGATTGATAGATAGATAGATAGATAGATAGATAGATAGATAGATTGATAGATAAATATTTAGATTTGATGATCCAGAGATAGATAGATAGGAATACAGATAGATGTAAAGAGACTGAGATAGATATTTATATTTGATGAAACTGAGATAGATAGATAGATAGATAGATAGATTTGGTGAGACTGAGATAGATAAATATATAGATAGATATGAACAGACTCATATAGATAGATAGACAGATTTGAAGGGACTGAGACAGATAGATTGATAGATTTAAAGAGACTGAGATAGATAAATAGAAAAAGATAGATAGATTGATAGATAGATAATATGGTTAAATCGAACTTAACGGACCTAAATTCCACCATCGTATGTCATCCTATCTAAATAAAAAAATACCAAAAAAAATCTGGGAATTAACCGAATTTAATGAAATTTCAGCGTTGAGATTTTAATGAATAAAATATATTTTCATTTTAAAACTTTTACATTTTTTCAGCTCAGTTAACTTTAAACCATGTATCTTTGAGAATCTGTGTTACGCCTCAAAGAAACGTGGTTCAAAGTTAACTGACCTGAAAAATGTAACAGTTTTTAAATAAAATAACTGGTGCATTATAGATCCCGAAGTGAAATAAGAAATCTGACAAAATATTTTAGCGTTCAGAGAGAAATGAAAAAAAGTTCATTTGTGGACTTGGAACAGTCCTACAGTACAAGGACTCTATGAGTCCCCAGTGAGGATCGAACTCAACAATAATTGACCAATAAAACGAAACGGCCATAACATCGTGGCGTAATGGTTAACAAGCTAGTGTAATAGATTAATTGCTACTGAATAGTGGGTTTCATCTTCATTGGGTATTTCAAACCTGTGACCTTGTTGGTTTGGTTTATTTTGTTTTACGACATATAAACCTCAGTGGGTCATTTAATGCCAATAAAGTTTTGAAATTAATTCATCTTTAATTGATACTCAATTTTTTAATAAATACATTTTTCTATGTAACCCATAGATGGGACCCTAACAGGTGCTACCACTCCAGGTCAGAGTGGACCAGGGAGCAATGGTGATGAAGGGGTGATCCACTTTCCCCAAACCTCCAAAACTGGAACCTCACCATCAGATAGAGTTTAACGTCATTCCCAGGACATATAGACCCTCAGCCACAGCCTTCTAGCACCTATATGATAAAAAGGGTTGGGGCTTGCCATGAGGGCAATAGGGTTGGGGCAATCATATAGGTGCTAGAGCTTGACATGACCAGCTGATTAGTCGGAGGGGGGTTCTCTGACCGCCCGTCTAGCTCAAGAAAAGTCCAAAGTGGAGTATTGCAAGTCATGGACTGCTCAACCACCTGGGTTTTATCCTTAAGCATCACGGATCGCCACCAACGGCCAACAGGTGGCCCCATTGGGGGAGTCTTACCTTCTGCCTAGGTGCAGTTGATGTATTCTAACGCCCCAGCCGACAGGACGGTGTGACTTTGTACTAAATCTAGCCGATGATTACGTTATTTAAGGACTTTCGTGGCACAATGATTAGTGAGCTAGTCTAACAGAACATGATTAATGAATAATATTTAAAATATGTTCCCATTCTCATGGCCTTGTGCCAAACTAACCTAAGCTTAGTATATGACTACGAGATAAAAAAGAGGACAAATAGACGTACACAACAGGACCTGTGAATATACCATCGTATGATAATAATTTGATTCGTACCTTTCCCTAGGCTATTAGAAAAAAGTGAAATACAGACAGTCGCGTTTAGGAATTGAACTCGTCTCGCCGGTTCCATTTCATAGGACGATAACCATTACACCAGGCGCCTCCAACAACACGTTTTCTTTCAAGTCAGTAATTCTGATATTTCTTTTAAAGTCTCATTATTTATACTACAATTGTTTCTTTTAAGAGAAATGTAAACATTTTGATTTACATCAAGAATTTGCTCTAAATACTCTAAAAAAATACAAACCCTGGGTGTGTCCGTCTAGAAATTGAAAATACATTTATTTTTACTGTCCGACCCATGGGACGCGTTTGAATTTGCAAATTAAACAATTTACGCGCGCAAGTTAACTGCATTGTAGCCCCTCACCCCCATTCTATTAAGCTACGACCATTCAGCCAGACCATGTATATCAATTCCTCACAAATCTGATCGTGATCTCCAACTTATTTCTATAGTAAAATCTTTTCATATGCATTTCTATATTAAGATGATTCACGATACATTTTTAAAGAAACATTATTTCCAATGCATTTCCATAGCAAAATCATTTCCAATGTAAGATGATTCACGATACATTCTTATAGAAACATTATTTCCAATGCATTTCTATAGCAAAATCATTTCCAATGCATTTCTATAGTAAGATGATTCACTATACATTTTTATAGAAACATTATTTCCAATGCATTTCTATAGCAAAATCATTTCCAATGCATTCTATATTAAGACGATTCACGATACATTCTTATAGAAACATTATTTCCAATGCATTTCTATAGCAAAATCATTTCCAATGCATTTCTATAGAAGATGCATTCCTATTGTAAAACCATTTACAATGAATTGCTACGTTAAAAAAAATTTCTATCCATTTCTATAATAAAATGATTTCCAATGCATTTCTGTAGTAAAATGATTTACAATGCATTCTTATGGTAAAATGATTTACAATTAATTTCTATAGTTAAATGATTTACAATGCATTCTTATGGTAAAATGATTTACAATGCATTTTATATGTAAAACAATTTACAAAGCATTTCTATAATAAAATGATTTACAATTAATTTCTATTTCTAAATGATTTACAATGCATTTCTATCGTATTATTGATAGAACCTTTATATTTAAGTTAAGGTAGCGTGGATATGGAGTCAACACATTATTACTGACAGTTTCTCGCCTGTACCTTCAGAATTTGGTCTGAAAATCGCAAAGGTGAGAAACTGTCAGTAACCCGGCGCCGTTGAATTCGTGTCTACGCTATCTTAACCTAGAGTTGCCTCGCCACGCGTGTGGTTGTTGGTTTTTGGGACGAAAATAAAGCATGTCTTTGTGTCTATAGACAAAAACCAAGAAGTGGACATAGAGACAAACCCAGGAGATACACAGGCCAACCCGTTAATTGAATAAGACCAGAGGATTCAGCTCAGCATAGGAGAGAGAGAGAGAGAGAGAGAGAGAGAGAGAGAGAGAGAGAGAGAGAGAGAGGCGTGTATGTGTGAGAAATAGAGAATACATGTGTGTGTGTCAGTGTTTGTGAGAGATAATGGCTCGTTGGTTGTTGGTTGTTTTGTTTTAGGGCATATCAACCTTTGTCGGGTCATCTAATGCCAAATAAATTCATTATTGATATTCAGTTTTCTTACAGTACCTGCTTTTGATTAAATGGTCAACCATC
>CM042149.1:45166684-45171684 GCA_023376005.1 Doryteuthis pealeii | reverse complement strand
ACAATTAGGTTTAGGTTATTTGGTTGTTTAGATTTTACAGCATGTCAAACCTGTGGAGTTATTTTATACAGAAGACGTTTTGTTTTATTCATTCTTGATGGTATTCAAAATTTCCTTTAAGACTCAATTTTTAAAAACTCATTTTTCCTATTTAACCAATAGATGGGACGTTAAGAGATACTACTACCTCAGGTCAGAGTTCACCATTAGATACAGTTTAACTGAAGTTAAACTGAATTTAATGGTGAAGTTTGAATACTGGAGCTCTGGGTTGTGTGGAGTACCCCTTCATCATCATTACCCAGAACACTATGACGAACTTATAAAGTTTTATCATGAATTTCTAAACACATTTTTAAAAATAAATGTTCTTCTTAACTCATAGATGGGACCCTAATTAGTACTACCACTCCGAGTCAGAGTGGACCTGGGAGTAATGATGATGAAGGGGTACTCCACACCCCTCAGAGCTCCCGAATTGATTTGGTCTAGGAGAAGGAAAACTTATTTCAAACCTGGTTACAGGACTAGTGAGAGAATAACAAAGGTGGAATGAGCCATTGGGACAATCAAGCAGTGTCCAAGGGACCAAAGGACAAGGTTCTTAACTGAACAAAAAATACCATTTTTAAGTAGTCTCCAATGAATTGTGTTTAAGCTCAAATGTTTTGATATATGAAATTTTGCTGTTCTGTCAATATAGTCCACGACATATAATCGTAACGCTTCTTCGTATATTTCAACGCAAATAATATGGGGAATCTGTTTGAGAATACCAACATAGATTTATCCTTTTATCCTTCTTGAGAGAAAATTAAGAATCAGATATAGAATACATCCACCAAATATATCTATAAAAATTACACAAGGAAACTTGAGTACGAACTTTTATCTCACACTCTAAACAGTTTTTGGCATTGCATAACCCACAGGGTTATTATACCATTAAACAAATCAAACCGAACCAAACAAAACCAAATGAAATTATGAAAAATTTTTCTATCAATGTGAAGATATTAAGAACTTGAAACATGGAAACTTTTATTAAAATTGCATGTTTCAGCATTAAATGACCCGAAAAGGGTTGATATGCCATAAAACAAACAAACCAAACCAAGCTTCTTTATATATATGTATATATATATATATATATACCAATCCAATTTACCAACGAACAGGATGTGACACAAGGACAAGATGCCAGGCAAAGCAAGTCTTAGTAAATAATAATATATATATATTACCAACCCCTCCGCACGAGCAGGAAGTGGAGTTCAACAGGGTTGAATTCAGAGTTTTCCTTCTCCTAGACCGGTTGCCTAACCAATGTTAAAGAGCCAAGTCTGCCCTACTATTCATCCATAGCTGGAGGGAGAGTAGGACTCATACCTTTCCCAAAGGTATTAGCACTAAGTTAAATGCAATTACCACATCGAGGATTTGAACTCGGGGCAACGAGCCCATTTCCCGTGACTGTAACCATTACACCACGCGCTTCCATAAGATTCTTCATAGCACTGCAAATTCATGCCATACATCACTGGTCATACGGTTTTTACTCTGTCGTAAAGCAACACTCGTGGAGGGTATGAGCAGTTTGATTAGCGGTAGCGGCATGAGGTGGTAAGGTTGGTTGATATTGGAGAGAATTTCAACGAAATTGGAGAAAGCAAAATTTAGGGAAGAGGGGAGTCTCATTCAGGGTAATTGATTCCGACGGAGAAATAGGTGGAGAGGGGGTGCATCATCGAGTGTTGGGTCGAGAAGAGATGTAAATAGCCTCTTTCTTTTTTTCTTCTTTTTCTTTTTTTTTTTTTTGTCTTTTACTGCTAGCGTTTTAAACATCCGATTCTTAACAAGGAAATTATGCTTGGCCATGTTATCTGGAATGGCGAAATAAACAGTCTGCAGACATCGAATAAGTAAAAATAAGCGGAGACTTTTATAAAGTAAAAGCGTGGGGGTGGGGGCGGTGTGGTTAGCGGTTCTGCTAAAGAAAAAAAGGCTTTTAAATTTTTATTTATTTATTTATTATATTCACTAGCAAAATAAAAAAATGCCTTCTGGGCGATGTAAAAATAACTTTTGAAAGATATTGCTTGAGGAGGTGGAAGTTAGATTAAATATCGGAGAGTTTGAACCATAAATCATAAAATCATCAAATTTATTAAAGGAGTAAAAAAAAAATAAAACAATTTGAAATCGAAACTAAGTTTTATTAACTTTGAATATCTATTAAATAAAACAAATTATATATAAACATATGATACTGGGGATGTATCTATTAAAACTTGTTTTTAAAAACAATGAAGACTGTCTAATGTTGCATGCTCAAATTTTGAGTGTATTTATTCTATGTTATGACGATTTTGGGTAATGTGACGTAAGCAGTGACGTAGTTTTTGTTACAACAAAAACCGGAAGCGAATCTCCATTATTAATAGACGAATAGATAGATATTACAAAAATACTTTTCTTTTTTTTATTATTCGATTGTCTGAAATTTGGAGATAAATTACTATATTTTGGAATAAGAGTAAATAGCTCTACTATTTCTTTCTTTCTTTCTTTCTTTCTGTTTCTTTCTGTTTTTTCTTTCTTTCTTTCTTTCTGTTTCTTTCCTTGTTTTCTCTTTCTACTTGTCTATTTGTTTATTTGATCTTTTCTTTTTCTTTCTTTCTTTCTTTCTTTCCTTCCTTTCTTTCTTTCTTCCTTTCTTTCTTTCTTTCTTTCTGTTGTTTATTCTTATTTTGGACATTTTCTTTCATCTCTTTATTAATTTTTCTTCTTTTTATTTGGCCTCTCACTTCTCTCTCTCTCTCTCTCTCTCTCTCTCTATCTCTCTCGCTCTCTCTTTCCGTTTATTTACCTTTATTTCTTTTTCTTTCATCTCTTTTTTTCTTTTTTCTTTTTTCATTCTTAAAGAAGAATTAATTCTTTGATTTTTATTGTATTCTTACCTATTTTTCCTTTTATCAATTTAGAGCTGATATACTTATTTCTTTCTTTCTCACGCATGAATATATATATATACATATTCGATGTCGACTGACTGTTAATTCTATATTGGTCACATTTGTGACGTGGCTAGCATAGCGCTCCATCGACACGGGGCTTTCTATCTATCCAGAAAGTCCATTACTCACTGGCATTGCACAGGATTAAGACAGCTATTATCAATAGAACAGGCACCAAAACTACATCAGAGGCAGAGGTATTTATATTATCCCCTGTAAGATTTGGGAAAATGTTTATGTCTGTGAGACTTCAAGGTAGGTTAAAACGCATTTAATATCACCATCATCATCATCATCATCATCATCATGTAGGAATCCTCTGTATAGCACGGATCCCCTTGATTGTCTCTCACAATTTCTTGTGACGGTTACCACTGAAAAACGATGTATATATATATATCAGGGCCGCATTTGCCAGTCGGTAGAGCGTTCGCTAGAAACCACAATATTACTAGTTCGATACCGGCCCTTGCCAACTCAGAGTATGAGTAGCACAGGGATCTGTGCGGTAAAGTTAGCAGCTGATGGTAGGTGTGTCGCTCCACCTCAGATGCGAAAAAACAATCTCCTTGGTCTATCGCTAGTGAAAAGGGGATAGAACCCTTCGCTGGTTGGCTGATACCGACTCTAGGACACCCCTACGACTTTTCTTTACTACCTATATATATATATATATATATATATATATATATATATATATATATGAAGAAAATATCAGATTAGAAAAAGTACGACAAAATGTGAGGAAAAGTTACGGAAAAGGAATAACGAACACAAACAATTAAATTAAATTACTGTTTGTTTCTGTTGGTCTTAGAGGCTTCATCAGAATGAAAGAAGGATGAAGCATCTGAGTCGAAATACTAATTGAATTTTATTGTTTGTGTTCGTTATTTACTTTTCCCTAACTTTTCCTCATATTTTGTCCGAATTTCTAATCTATATATTTTTTATATATATATATATATATATATATATATATATATATAGTAGAAATATAAATAAAAATGTAAAAGTAGAGAATCTATGTAAAATGATATTTTATTATGAAATAAAAATAAATATCGAAGCCTTTCACCGGTAATTTCAAAAATTTTTTACGTATTTATTAAAATCAGAAAATTATAAGCATTTTTATAAAAATGGTACTGATGAGTGTTCGTAATTATGTATGTTTTTCCGCTTACAATGTTGCTTTGATAAAGACATATATGTTTTCAACAAAACTAACATCTTGTTTTTTTCTTACTTAATATCTTTCCTATATATATATATATATATATATATATATATGATAGATTTAAGTCATTGATAGATTTAGGCCATTGTTTCTTGGGAAGTTTTTCAGTAATATCATGACTTAGCTCATACCTGCAGATACCACAGTAATGGTTGAAATAAATTATTTTAATGAAGCAAATTTAAAGTTTTTTCCTCCATTTATTGAATATCTTGCTCTGTCCGTCCATTAACTGACACTTAGCACATCGGGCTCTCACTACGGTTTACCCGTATCTCTACAGTTAAACCACACATGGAAAGATCCTAACGACCAGGAAATATATATATAAAGGGATGGAGCTCTCTATGGCGGCCTTTACATACATACAGATGTGTATATCAAAACAGTTACGGGTGACGATAGCCGAGCAGTTAAGCTGTCCGACTGATGCTGTATTGATCGGATTTCAATCCCGGCTGTAGGTAGCTTACAAATGTCTAGCCACACTAAAGCGACTTGATAATTCGAAACACGTGTCTGTGGATGACTATATATATATAAAAAAGTCGACGGGGCGGCCTAAAGTCGGTATCAGCCAGTCAGCGAGGGAGTCTATCCCCTTTTCAATAGCGCTAGACCAAGGAGATTGTTTTTAGCATCTGAGGTGGGGTGCCACACCTACCACCAGCTCCTTACTTTACCGCACAGATCCCTGTGCTACTCATACGCTGAGTTGGCGGGGACCGGTATCGAACTAGGAA
>CM042149.1:45159184-45161684 GCA_023376005.1 Doryteuthis pealeii | reverse complement strand
GCACAAATGGAATACAAAGCTAGGCTCGACTGGGTTGGGGAGGTGATCCACTGGGAAATATGCAAAAAATAAAATTTTGACCATACAACAAAATGGTATATGCATAAACAAGAATCGGTTCTTGAGAATGAAACGCATAAACTTCTCTAGGACTTAGAGATAAAGACGGATCACCTTATCCCAGCTAGAAGACTAGACCTTGTAGTGATTAACAAGAGAAAGAGAACTTGACAACTGGTAAAATTTGCATTTCCAGCAGATCACAGGGAGAAGATGAATGAAAACGAAAAAAATAGACAAACACCTGGGCCTTGTTAGAGAATTGAAAAAGCTGTGGAATATGAGGGTGAAAGTGATACCAATTTTAGTTGGTGCACTTGGAACGGTCCCGAAAAGCTTGGAAAAAAGACTGGAGGAATTGGAAATCAGAGGAGGAATTGAGACCATCCAGACAACAGGATTGTTGAAATCAACTAGAATACTCAGAAAAGACATCAAGACTGTAGTGCCATACGTAAACGAAATAATGCTATTGAAACAGGACTGCTTCAGTAATAAGTCTGTTTTTAGAAACTGCTTCACTTCATGACAGAGGAAAGTCTGTTGGCACCTTTCCGTCCAATAAAGATGATGGCGTAGTGTCCAAACAAATACCTGCATCTGCGCAAGTGACTCTGATGACCAAATCCTGAGTGACAGCCTTTGGTGCAATAACTGCACACAAACGGTGATGCTTACTGGGGCTGCTGTCTTTCCCCTCTTTCTGGTTCTCTTTGCTGTCGAGGCTACTCTCCACTCCGCCTCACTCCTCACCGTGCCTTGCTTAACTTTAAGACGCCAGGCCGCTCGACTTTTTGCATCTACCTCCCACGTGTTTGTGTCAATGTGGTATATCCTCATGTCTCTCCCGCCGACATCTTTAAATCGTATCCGTGGTCTACCTACCGATCGGGAGCCTTTTACTAATTCGCCATACTCCGATCTTTTGGGATGCGGCCATTTTCCATTCTCTTGACATGCCCAAGCCAACGAAGGCGCCTCTCGCAGAGAATGGAGAACATGCTGTTCATGTTGGCGCAATCCAGCACGTCTGTATTGGGGACTTTATCCTGCCAGCAGATGTGTAGAATATGTTGTAGACATCGGGGGTGGAAACTACTGAGTTTACTCTATGTGAACTCCAATAAGACCGAGTTCATGAGTTTCAAAAAGAAAGGAAACATCTCCACACTCGACGGTAAGCCTCTTAAGCCAGTATAACAATTCACATACCTAGGTAGTAATATCTCATCCACAGAGAGCGATGTTAATACACGAATAGCAAAGGCATGGACGGCAACAAACAAATCATTAGTCATATGGAAATCCGATTTCACTGACAAGCTAAAACGATAATTCTTCCAGGCTTTGGTTATATCAGTGCTGCTGTATGGCTGTACTACTTGGACCCTAACGAAGCGCCTTGAGAATAAGCTAGATGGGAGCTGCACAAGAATGCTGCGTGCAGCCATGAACAAGCCGTGGAAACATCACCCTAGCGGGAAACAGCTTTACGAACACCTACCCCCCTATCTCACAAACCATCCGAGTGAGACGGAGAAGGCATGCGGGACACTGCTGGAGAAGCAAGTACGAGCTCATAAGCGACGTTCTCCTGTGGAAGCCAACACATGGACGTGCAAACGGGGGGCCCACCAAAGACCTACATTGATCAACTATGCGAGGATGCTGGTTGCTGTGCAGAAGACCCCCCAGGTGCAATGAATGATAGGGAAGGTTGGCGAGAGATTGTCATGGAAATCCGTGCTACATGCGCGACATCATCATCATGATGATGATATGTTGTCCAGGCAAGTCTAGTACTGGAGGAATATCAGTCGCCATGTGGTTCATCAACTTCAATGAACTTTGGCGAAAGCATCCGGAGCTGCAGAATTGTATCTTACCTTACCAAAATATTGCAAAACTTTTGAGTCAATCTTGTATTATTCGAAGATTACTTATCGTTTCTATTCTAGCCTAATTATCTCATTTTTTTCTGCTTAAATATTTTTCCTCTATTAAAAAATAGAAACAAAAAAACAGTTTTTCTTTCGACCTACTGTTAGTTGCTTTTTTTTTTTTCACTTTGTTTAAAACTTTCTCTTCATCCGAGACAGCATCTTTGCTTCTTTTTTTTTCCTGCTGGCGGAGTTGATATCTCATAATTAGTAAAAGGCATTAATTTTGAATATTCTCCACTCACTCTCTTTATCTCTTTTCTTTCTTTCTCAAGCCAGGGGAAGGCAATAAGATTAAATGCCGCGGCAAGTGTGGAAAACGTCTGATAACCAGAACTGGAATCGCCTCATAATTCATCAGAGTAGAAAGAATCAGCGTCTACTTGTATATATATTATATATATATATATATATATATAATATATATATATTTCACAAGACACAACAGACACACACATATATAGTAAATATATACTTTTGCGTGGGGAAAAAAGACGAAC
>CM042149.1:45130326-45159084 GCA_023376005.1 Doryteuthis pealeii | reverse complement strand
AGGGAGAGAGGAGTCTTGCTCGTTTACTAACGTTCGCCTATAACTCCGATCTGTTGGAGGATGCGGGCCATTTCCCATTCTCTTGACATGACGCCAAGCCGAACGAAGGCGCCTCTCGCAGAGAAATGGAAGAACATGGCGTCATTGTTGCGCCAATCCAAGCACGGCTGTATATGGGGACTTTCATCTGCAGCAGATGTGTATGAATGATGTTGTAGATATCGGGGGTGGCACTGAGTCTTACTCTATGTGAACTTTCCGATAAGACCGAGTTCATGAAGTTTCAAAAAGAAGAGAAACACTCGTCCAGCGACTGGACGTGTATAGATCCTCTTAAGCCAGTATAGACATTCACAGATACCCTAGGTTGTAATATTCTCATCACAGAGCAGCGATGTTAATCACACGATTAGCAGCGCAGGGACGGCAACAACCAAATTCCACTTAGTCCATATGGAAAGCTCGATCTCTCACTCGCACAAGCCTAAAACCGATCACCATTCTTCCAGGTGTTGGTTATCATCAGTGCCCTGCTGTATGCGCTGTACTCACTTTGGACGCTCACCGCTGGCGCCTCTGATGAATCAAGCTCAGATGCGGGCTGCACCAGAATGCCTCGCGCTGCACGATGCGCCGTGGAACATCACCTCTAGAGGGAAACAGTTTAGCGAACACCTACCCGCCCTAATCGTCACAAACTGCCGGAGTGAGCACGGACAAGGCATGCGGGACCTGCTGGAGAGGCCAGCTACAAGCTCATAAGCGACGATCTCCTGTGGAAAGCTAACACATGGACAGTGCAAAAGGGGGAGCCCGCAAACGACCCACATTGCATCACTATGCGAGCGGATGCTGGCTGCCTGTCGAAGACCTCCCAGGTGCAATCCAATGATAGGCGAACGCGTTCGCCGAGAGACTCCTGTCATGGATTCCCGTGCTGCATTGCGCGACATGAACTGATGCAGGATGATGAGGATGAGAGATGATGATGATGATATGTTGTCCAGGCCTAATCTAGTACTGGAGGAATATCAGTCGCCATGCGTGGTTTCATCACTTTCAAAAAAACTTTGGCGAAAAGCATCCGGAGCTGCTAGAATTATATCTTTACCTTACCAAATATTGCAAAACTCTTGAATGCAATCTATGTATTATTCCGAAGATTTCTTATCGTTCTATTACTAGCCTAAATTACCATTTTTTCTGCTTAAATATTGTTCCTTCTATTAAAAAATAGAAACAAAAAAGCAGTTTTTCTTTCGCCCTACTGTTAGTTGTTTTTTTTTTCACAAATTTTGTTATTGTAAAACTTTCTCTTCATCCGAGACAGCATCCTTTGCTTCTTTTTTTTTTTCGGCTGGCGGAGTTGATATCTCATCAATGACGTAAAGGCTTAATATGATAGTTCTCGCACCGCACTCTCTTAGAGTCTTTCTTTCTTTCTCAAGCCAGGGGAAGGCAATAAGATTAAATGCCGCGGCAAGTGTGGAACTCTGGTCGCATCAACTCGGAATCGCCTCATAATTTCATATCAGATAGAAAAAATCAGCGTCTACTTATAGTATATATACTAATATATATATATATATAGTAAGTATTAGTATATTGATAGTATATATATATATATTCACAGCACCAGAACACACACACACATGGCACAAACACACATATATATAATAATAATTAACCTTTTGGATTGGGAAGCGAACAGATTTCGGTTTTGACATATGTGTGCCACAGACGGTGAACGTGAAGCGCCGTCTTGCAAAATAATTTCTATTTGTTTGTCTCTGTGAATGTTCTTGGTGCTACTGGTTGATGGTTGCTGGTGTGCGAAAATGGAATACGACGCAACCGAGTTTCAAGTTCCGGGTCGAGGATGTCAGTCATTCACTTTTCGGGACTAAGAAATCAAGGCATAACAATCTCTTTCCTGCAACCAACGTTAAAATAGCAAAGAAGACGGTGAGCTCTCGGGCTTTACAGATCAATCATTTTTGGAGAAGATTAAGACTTGGCAATTTACATCCGGCACGTGTGCGAAGACGCTTCACCGTTGGTTTAGGTTTGGTTTGTTGATTTGGTTGTTTTACGGCATGTGAACCCTTTTCGGGTGATTTAATGCCGAAACAAATCATTTTGAGAAAAGTTTCTATGTTTCAAGTTCTTGATATCTTCAAATTGATATAAATAATTTTCATTAACTTCATTTTTTTACGGCATAACAACCCTTTCTTAATATCTTAAAATTGGTAAAAATGAAAACATTCCAAATGATATTGCGTCCATTATATACCCAACGTAAAATTTAAATGAATTGAAAAAAAAGAAGGTACATGTTTGTTTTATTTGTAATATTGAAATTGAAAATCTTCGTTTCTGGCTTAGACTACTCCTCTTGATTTTTTTTTTCGTTTCGTGGAAATTTCTCGGGTCTCGCTAGTATATACATCATTTTGACAAACCTAACACCGTTGTTTTATATCCAACAAGAGAAAAGTAAATATTTTATAATAAAGAAAGTCCGCAAAATGGTTCGAATTTTGTTTTTAAATAAAATAAAAAAACTATTTAAGTCTTGTTTATCGACGTATAAGAGGGGATATGATTGAAGTCTACAAATATACACGTGGATTTTATTCAACGAACTTTGATCTACTAAACATTGCTCAAAATATCAATACCAGGGTACATAAATTAAAACTCCTTAAAAAAAATTGTAAAGCAAACGCAAGACAAAATTATTTTAGTAACAGAGTGGTAAATACATGGAATAAACTACCATCATTAATAGTGAATGCCCCATCTCTAAACTCCTTCAAGGCAAGGTTGGATAATCTGTGGAATGATTATAAATATTCAGTGGAATTAAAATGAATGTTTATAAGGAACAACTGACAAGTCTCAGACCTAATATACTAGCTGAAAGGGTATTATTATTATTATTTACTCCTTTTGAGTTTTCACATCAGAATTAGCTGATGGTCTTTCACTGGAGTCTGAGTGACAGCAAGTCTCCTCAGGTCTCCAGGACTCTTCTGGGTATTCTGGCAGATTGCAGCAGTGCAGTGTTCTGAATGGTTTCAACCCTTCCTCTGATTTCCAAACATTCCAGACCCTTTTCCAATCCTTTTGGGACTGTTCCAAGTGCACCAACTACAATTGGTATCACATTCACTTTCATATTCCATAACTTTTTTAGTTCTCTGGCAAGGTCCAGATATTTGTCTATTTTTCATTTTCCTTTAGCTTCACCCTGTGATCTGCTGGCACTGCAAAATCCACCAGTTGACACGTTCTTTCTTTTTTGTTAATCAACACTAGGTCTGGTCTTCTTGCTGGGATAAGGTGATCCGTTTTTATTTCAAAGTCTCAGAGAATTTTATGCGTTTCGTTCTCATGAACAGATTCTGGTTTATGCATTTTTTTGCATGGTCAAAATTAATTTTTTTGCATAATTCCCAGTGGATCACCTTCCCAACCCAGTCGTGTCTAGTTTTGTACTCTCGTTGTGCTAGTTTGCTACATTCGCAGAGTATATGGTTTACAGTCTCATCTCTCTTCCCGCAAAGTCTACATTTACTATTTTGTTGGGTCCTATCAATTTTCGCTTTGATGTAGTTAGTCCGTATGGCATTATTTTGTGCAGCAATTATAAGTGATTCCGTATCTCTTTTGAGGTTTCCTTTTCTTAACCATGTCCAAGTCTTTTCATGGGCGACCTCTTCAATTTGTCGTTTGAAGCGTCTATTATTATTATTATTATTATTATTATTATTATTATTATTATTATTATTTAGTTCAACGCCACGCATGTTTGGGATTCTTAAAAATCTTCCTTGAATAAAAAAAATAATGAAAAAACAAAATTCAAACCATTTTGCGCATCTTCTTTATTATAATATATGTATATAAATTTACGTCAACGATTTCAAAATACGGTTTGGAACCAGAAATAGTTTGTAAGTGTTGAACAGAATTTTTCAACCTTTTTCATCTCACGGCACAGTTAGCTGGGCAATAAATTGATCGAGGTACACCATTAGTGTTATATCCCAAGATGTAGGAATAACAAATGATAACAAAAACAGAGAAATATGTTTAACATATAACAATATTCGTTTTACTTATTCTCACCGACCGGGAATACAGTGGGATGAGTTTGGTTAGAATTCAACTGTGTATCCTGTGTGTGTTCATCACAAATCCTTGTATGTTTTGTCTCACTGCTTGTCAGTGAATATATCTGGTGTAGAATCGTTAAGGGAGATAACTCTCCCTCACACTCAGTATATAAACATATAATTATTTTATCATTTAAATTTTAAAAGAAAAGGAATAGTGAAAATGTGCTGCAAGTGTAGCATAATTAAAACAAAACAAAAAAAATTTAATTAAAACAAAAAATATTAAATTAAAACAAAACATTAAAGTAATAGAATAAAAATATAAGAGGATGATCAACCGTCTTCAACACTCACGGCACACCCATGGAAGCTTCATGGTAGACTAGTGTGTCGCGGCACACCGGTTGAAAAACTCTGATGTAGAAAATGGTTCGAACTAAACGTAATAGTACTGGAGTCGACAATTGGCTAAAAATCTGATTACGGTAATAGAAAATTTTAACTAATTCAACAGATCTCTTCAATAATATCACGTGTTGCAAAAACCACGAGAATGAAATAATTCTAATGTAATGCAGGTTAGAGTTACAGAACGAGGACATAAAGACAGAGCGTGGGAAGTTAAGAGTTTGTTTTTTTGTATTTATTTATTTTTGTTTATTTTAATGTCGAGGAGAAAGAAGTGACCTATGAACATTGGCCCTCCTCCTCTTACACATCACTGGGGCATAATAATTCACCTTTTAACATCGGCCCGCCTAGCCCTTTTTTTAAAAGAACTGCACCCAGGTTAAAATTTAAAAAATGGTAATATTACTTTTTAAAAGACAGATTATCGCTGTTTCATTCTCCTTCAGTTTTAACCCACAGCTTCATTATTGTTGAAAAGAAATACTTACAATGGCACAGTATCCCGACCCCACATCAAGCAAGTACTCGAAAATAAAAACAGGAGTGGTAAATTACCCTCATTTTCACACACACACACACACACACACACACACACACACACACACACACACACACACACACAGACCTAGACAACTGATATAAACACTCTGTAGATTAAAAAAAAGTATTTCTCTGAATTTTTGAGATGAAGCTTGATAATTAGTATTATTTGGATTATTCGGACTATTGTCCTCATCTTCCTTGTTATCCGGCTCCTTCCGGGTTAGCTCAGTCGGTAGAGCGTTCGGCTAGAAACCACAAGATTCCTAGTTCGATACCGATTCTCGCCAACTCAGCATATGAGTAGCACAAGGATCTGTGTAGTAAAGTAAGGAGCTGATGGTAGGTGTGGCGTTCCACCTCAGACGCAAAAACAATATCCTTGGTCTAGCGCTATTGAAAAGGGGATAGACTCCCTTGCTGATTGGCTGATACCGACTTTAGTCCGCCCCGACGACTTTACTTTTTACTCATTGTTATCTGTACAACGTTTCGGCCTTCTTCAGGTATTTCTTGTCGGATTCGGGAACTTTTTCGGAAGGTTCCAGAGTCCAAGAAAGTTCCCGAATCCGACAAGAAATACCTGAAGAAATCGGAGAGCACATCGGCTGAAACTTTGTACATATAACAATGAAGATCAGGACAATAGTCCGAATAATACAAATAATATTATTTTTGATGGGACAGTAGGGTAGGATTCAATACCTTATTTTGCAATCGTTGACGTTAACCAAATTTCGACGCTCAATCTGATTCAAGAAAACCAGGATGAATCGTATGGTCAAGTCAGCAGAAATGTGATACTCATTATCCCAATAAGACTATTATATATATATATATGTGAAAAAAAATTGAAATCAAAGGATTTGGCGTTGTTTAGCCGTTATTTTACTTTCGAAATTATGTGACGTAACTCACCCGAATTCTATCACGGCAATCGTTCGAAATTCGGCATAACTTTGATCGTGAATGTCATGCGCAACTTAATGAAAATACGAAACGCCCTCAGGCGATGTAAAATAGATTTTTGAAAATATTGCCTGAGGGGTGGGAGTAAAAAAATTCAATGTTAGCGAGTTTGTACCCTAAGTAAGTAAAATCATCAAATTCATTAAAGGATTAAAAAATAAAACAATTTGAAATGTAAACTTTAAATATGTATTAAAATAAAACAAACTATATATAGATATATAATACCAGTGATGTGTTTATTAAAACTTGTTTTAAAAAACAATGAAGACTGTCTGATGCTGCATGTTCAAATTTTGAATGTATTTATTCTATGTTATGACGATTTTGGGTAATGTGACGTAGGCAGTGACGTAATTTTTGTTACAGACAAAAACCGAATCTTCATTATTAGTATATATATATTATATATATATATATATATATATATATATATATATATATATATAGTATCCAATTGCCGCTAACTTTTCCGTCGCAGTGGCATCAGTAAATAATCCAAAAGTACGCAATATATTAAAAATACAGAGCAGTAATAATAATAATATTATTGTTAGATGGAAAATAAAGGGTCTACCATGGTTTCAATCAAAAAATGATCTCCTCAGGACCCCACTCTACATTAACCAAGTTGATGTAATTCCTCAGTTAGAATTGAAAAGATTGAGAGAAAAATAACGTAGCGTTCAACCGTTATTATCCGATAAATATATTCAATTTTAACTGATATATATATATATATATATATATATATATATATATATAATGTTGTTAGGGAATCCACATATGCTTCATAATATATATATATATATATATATATATATATATATATATATATATATATATATTGATGAATATACGTAAGCGCGTGGTGTAATGGTTAAAGTCAAGTTAACTCGTCTCTCCGAGTTCAATTCCTGGACGTGGTAATTGCATTTTCACTTAGCGCTAATACCCTTGGGATATGTATGAATCCCACTCTCCCTTCAGCTATGGATAAATAGTAGGTCAGACTGGACTCTTTAACCTTGGTTAGGCAACCGGTCTAGGAGAAGGGAAAACTCTGAATTGAAACCTATTGAACTCTACTCAAGAAATTGACCTTGTGTCACATCCTGCTCGTGCGGAGGGGTTGGTAAATATATATATTGATGAATATACGGAAACATATGTAGCAAAAAGAGCAACAACAACAATAACAACAAACAGACAGAAGATTTTGAAGGTCATGTTGAAAAAGAAACATGATGAAACACTCAAGAAGGACAAAAATGTGATATGTGACTTAAACGTCGCTTTTAAGTTTAGCACTTTGACTTTAGAGTAAAACTTATATAGATTGTTTAAGAAGAAGAAGAAGAAGAAGAAGAAGAAGAAGACGTAGAAGAAGAAGAAGAAGAAGAAGAAGAAGAAGTGAGTGAGTAGAAGAAGAAGAAAAAGAAGAAGAAGAAGAAGAAGAAGTGGTGACGTAGAAGAAGAAGAAGAAGAAGAAGAAGAAGAAGAAGAAGAAGTGACGTAGAAGAGAAGAGAAGAAGAAGAAGAAGAAGAAGAAGAAGAAGAAAGAAGAAGAAAGAAGAAGAAGAAGAGAAGAAGAAGAAGAAGTAGAAGAAGAAGTAAAGAAGAAGAAGAAGAAGAAGAAGAAGAAGAAGAAGAAGAAGAAGGAAAAGAAGAAGAAGAAAAAGAAGAAGAAGAATGGGTGACGTATAAAAAGAACAAGAAGAATAGATAAATAGAAAGATTTGATAGGGAGAAATATGAGATAAGATTTGTTGGATTTTACGGCATGTCACCCCTTGATGGGCTATTTCATGCCGAAGACGTTTAGTTTTATTCCTTTTTAATCGTCTTAATTTTTTTACTCTTTTTTAAACTACACTTTTGTTAAACAATTTTTTTGTTTAACCCATATTGTAACCTGGGATTAATGGGGATAAAGAGGCACTCCCCACTCCAGAGTTGAAAATTTACCATTAGATGCAGTTTAACGTCAAATGCAGGAGAGAGTGTGAGAGAGAGAGAGAGAGAGAGAGAGAGAGAGAGAGAGAGAGAGAGAGAGAGAGAGAGGGGGGGGACCGGTTGGTTGGTTGGACGATTGGTTTTAACGGCATATCAATCCGTCTGGGGTTATGTCATGCCTAGCGGTTAGGAAGTAATATATGTTGTGTATTTATATTTATCCTTTTGTAGTAATTTGTTTTAAAAATGTGTTAGCATCATTGGGGATCATGTTGTATGGTATTGATTAGGTTCTTGCTTATATTCTATGGTATAATTTTATTTCCCTAAAAAAAAGCAGAATGACTTCTATGTAAATATTTTCAGGTAGATCTTTCATATTGTTTGCCTTAAAATAACGGTTTCTGAGCAAAAACCTGCATTCCATGAATAAGTGTTTAACAGTCAAAGGTGTTTGACATGTTTCACAAGGTGGTTGTTGTTCTTGTTAGAGTACATAGGAGTACGTTAGGTTTGTGTGACCAATGCGTAATCGGGACACAATGACTTGTTCCTTTCCAGACTTTCTTAAAGCTGATCTCCAGCCTCCCAAACTGACTACACTCCTCTAATTTGTCGAAGCAAGGAAAGGTTTAAGAGTTTCCTATGACACGTTTGAGGACCATATGTGGCTCTCAAACCACATTAAACATAAAGGATACAATTTTGTCCAAACATGTGAGTAGACACCTCTAAGTCTCCCAAAGAAACTGGGACAGAAAAAGGAAAAGAGAAAGAGAAATAGAAAGAGAGGAAGAATGAAAACGACTAGAAAGGAAAGAAAAGAAGAGAAAAAGAAAAAGTGAAAAAAGAAAGAGAAAGAGAGAAAAAGAGAAAGAGAAAAAGAAAAGTGAAAGAGAGAGAGAGAGAGAGAGAGAGAGAGAGAGAGAGAGAGAGAGAGAAGGAAACGAGTGAGAAAGAGAAAGAGGAAAAAAAGAAATAATAAGAAAAAACAGAGCACGTAGTTCCTTTTTATTTCATATGTCTGACTAAAAGCTGTTATGTTTTTCTCTCAAGTCGTTTAAAAGAAAAATGAGAATGTTCAAATTTGGCCCATGCTGCGTAACATTATGTTAAGTCTTTCTTCCATTTATCACCAGCTATGAGTGTGTTGTCAGATGCCTTGTACTCTCTCTCTCTCTCTTTCTCTCTCTTTTCTTTCTCTCTCTTTCTCTCTCTCTCTCTCCACACACACAGACACACTCACACATTTCATTTGTTATAAGGTATAATGCAATGAAGGTGCGATTGTTACCATTGGTTTCTAAGCAGCGTATTAGCGATAAGTACCTAACACGGTGCTTTGAAACAAATGGTCACAATCACACATTAAATGTATTAAATGTATACAAAAAATAAATACAGCTCTTACACCCGTAATTGAGTACTTTATTTTCAATTCTCCAATACTAGAAAAAAAAAAAACTATATATATATATATATATATATATATATATATATATATATATATATAAGAGAGAGAGAGAATTTGTGAGAGAGTGTGTATGTGAGAGACATATATAGAATGGTCGAGAGAGAGACAGAGACAGAGACAGAGACAGAGAATGAGATAGAGTGTGTATGTGAGAGCGATAGACAATATGTGCATGTGTGTATGAAGGTGTATGTGTGTGTATGAAAGAATGTGTGTGTATTTGTGAGTGAAAGAGAGAAAGAGCGATAGTGTGTGTATGTTTGTGAAATAGAGATAGATTCTGTGTGTAACAGATTCAAAGTGATAGATAGATAGAGAGAAGAGAGAGAGAGAGAGAGAGAGAGAGAGAGAGAGAGAGAGAGAGAGAGAGAGAAGAAGAGCGATAGTACGTGTGTGTGAAAGAACGTGTGTGTGTGTGTATGTGTGTGTGTGTGAATGTATTTCTCTGTGTGTAGCGGTAATTGTGTCAGAGTTATGATTGTCCTGTAATCATTTGAGCACTTACACACACACACACACACACACACACAGAGAGAGAGAGAGAGAGAGAGAGAGAGAGAGAGAGAGAGAGAGAGAGAGAGAGAGAGAGAGAGAGAGAGTATGTGTGTGTGTGTGAATGTATGTCTGTGTGTGTAGCGATAATTGTGTCAGAGTTACGATTGTCCTGTAATCACTTAAGCACTTACATTGATCTAAAAACACCTACTTGAAACTAGATGATCTGACACTGCCATGATTAATTCTATAAAAATTCAATCTCAGGCATTTCCTCTTTTATCTTACACAATCTAGAATATTATTCTACTAATATCTTTCTCATAATATTTTTCTTTAGTATTATTTGAATTATGCGGACTATTGTTCTCATCTTCATTCTTATCTGCCCAACTTTTAATTGAACACATAGCGTAGTGAATAAAGGAGTTAGGTTAAGACAGTTCTAAGTGACGGTTATCTCTCGACAGCAGGTTCAATCCTGGTCTGGGACAGCAGTTACATAGAATAATAATTAACACAGCTTATCACCTGTACCCAGCTATGGTTTGAGGAATGAGAACAGGATACCACCGTGGACTGAATAAAGGGTTGGGTTCAAATTCCGTGATGGCTCCTGATTATGACAAGAAGGGACCTGAGTCCGACAAGAAGCACTAGAAGAAGTCCGGAGCACACATCGGCCGAAACTTTGTACAGATAACAATGAAGATGAGTACAATAGTCCGAATAATACAAATAATATCAAGTCTCGCCTAAAAAAATTCAGATAAATGTTCTTTCTTTCTTTCAACAAAACTAAGGGGTAGTATCATCGAGCGTATTGTTACGTATTGGGTCCTCGTGCTTATAAATAGACTGTTTTTTCGTGTGTGAAAACAACTCTTAGATTAGGATCCCTGGTAGCCTGTGATGATTAAAAAACAAACTCGACCGCAACTCTTGTCAACAATATTTATTATGGCCCTGACAATCTGTAGTAGATTTCAATGCAAAGTGAGATAGAAAGAATTTTTATAATAACAGCACCGGCATAAACTTATGACTCTCCCGCCTATCAGTAAACTGTCAAACTTGGGATAGAAGATGAAGAAAGAATGAATGGCCAACTGTTTTTCGTATAGGCTAACAGGTCTATGTCATACTCGCTTCTCTTTCTGGCCTTCTCTCCTCCCTCTTCGGCTATTCGACTCTTCGACCCTTCTTTTATAATTACCGTTAATGCAGGCGCGTGGTCTAATGGGTATAGTCGTGGGAAATGGACTCATCGACCCGTGTTCAATTCCTGGACAAAGCTGTTAGCATTTCACATGTTGCTAATATCCTTGGGAAAAGTATGAATCCAATTCTCCCCTCCAGCTATGGGTAAATAGCAGCACAGACTGGGCTCTTCAACCATGGCTAGGTAACCAGTCTAGGAGAAGGAAAACTCTGAATTCAAACTTGTTAAACTCTGCTTGAGAAATTAACATTGTGTCACATCCTGCTCGTGCGGAGGAGTTGGTATATATATATAATTACCGTTAATAAGCTGATTATTTTCTTTCTCTCTCTATTATATACCCGATATTATAAGGGCATATATACGGTATATAATACGTACATATTACACATTCTTCTGATAATTTCACATGCTTTGCACTTCTCAGTCACCAAATATTTGATGTTAGACCTCTGGTCAAGCCTTCTTTCTTTTTTAAAACCAAATAAAAGAAATGGTATCTTTATCAGAAAAGCTGAAATGATATTACGGAGACCACACAGAAAATATTTAAATAATGTGTTTATAGTTAGGTGAATATGTGGAGATTTTAAAATCATTATATAAAAAAGATAACGGTTATTTCCTAGTTGAGTAACATGAGTGACCCAGAAAAAACAGAACCCACATTATTTATTTTCCATTAAACTAACCCTAAACCCCAACGCTAACCCTAACCCTTGTTGGACTTAAACTTTAAAAAAATTAAAATTAAAATTAACAGTTTTATTCCAAAATTTGTGGGTTATGTTTTTCTGGGTAATAATATGTTACTCAACTAGGGGGGGTTAGGGTTAGGGTTAGGGGGTAGGATTAGTTTAATGGGAAAATAAATAATTTGGATTCTTTTTTTTTCTGGGTCACCCTGTAATATCATGTTACTCAACTAGGAAATAACCAAAAAGACTTCCCTAGAATTTTTTAAAAACACCCTGTGGGCTAATCTTTGGATTGCTACATATTCATATTTTAGCTTACTGGGTTCTAATGCTATAGAATTTGGTAATAGATAATAGTTAATAATATATTACACAAACACTCACACACACGCACATGAAGGAATAAAACATTATCAACAAATAATACAACAGAAGGGCAAATTCAAGAAACAGTCAGCATCTTTCTTTTCCGGTCTCCGTGCTTTCAGAAATTTTCGGACGAAGCGATTTTTTCATCCCGAAATATTAAGAAAATAAATCAAAGGTAAATGAAGAACATCATAGTTAACTCGTTTTTCTTCACACTTGCATTGTGATATCCTTCAAAACTAACCGCCAAATTATCAATATAGATTTTGATTGTAAAATGTGCTACTAAAATATCATAAGACCTTGGTTTCTTTGGTTTAGAAGAAAAAAAAATTAACTGCTTTAAAAAATAAATTTTTTGGGTATACTTATTTATGTATGACTAGAAGTGGCTACCCGGCGTCGCCTGGGTAGAGGGGGATTTTTTAAAAGTTAGTCTTGCAGATTAATTATTACTTATCGCGAGTGAGATCTTCACTGGTTGCCCCATAAAAATCCCCACGGAAATATATACCAAAATAGTAAGAAATTATCATTCAATAATTTACAATTAATATATATATATATATATATATATATATTATATATATATATATATATATATATATAAATGAGGCGATAAATTCAATCAATCAATATTATATTTCTAAGCGAAAAAACATACAAAAAAAAAAAGATAAACAAAATAACATGTAAATGACTTTCCCTTCTATTACTTTTCAAATTTGAATTTTTAAATAACTTCCCAAATATAAATCAAATCTTAATTGTTTTTGTTCAAAAACCCAGCCCTGGTGATATTTAATGTGTATAATATTTACTTTGTCGTCAATTGTTTTATTTCCGAAGTTTCCTCCGGACATACAGATTCACACAACTGCCCTTTATATATGTATAGATAGTGTAGGTATGAAAAAACTAAAACAAACTAAGAATGAGATCAACATAAACCGGAAGCACTTGTAGAGAATAAGAAAAGTGAGATATGTTTTGAAGTATCTACAGATCAAGAGATAGGAGATAAGGAGGAGTTGTTGAAAAGAAAATCAAGTGTCACCGATAGCACTTTCAATAGTCTATACGTTAAACTTAAGAGAAAGTGAATCATAGACAAATACAAGGACTTTCCCTGAGAGCAGCGTGGGGGGGGGGAGGGTCAATCATGTCCATAACAATATGATAACCTTAGTAAATATTTTCACAATTTCATTATGTTCGATTGAAAAAGATTAGAGTTGTCGCT
The DNA here is from genome assembly GCA_023376005.1 of Doryteuthis pealeii. Taxonomy (NCBI): domain Eukaryota; kingdom Metazoa; phylum Mollusca; class Cephalopoda; order Myopsida; family Loliginidae; genus Doryteuthis; species Doryteuthis pealeii. The sequence goes on along the minus strand of CM042149.1, from coordinate 45,145,580 downwards.
TCCGCTCGCTCACCCATCTCTTGCAAAAGCTTACATTAACCAGTTCTGTGCTGATACCGGATGCCGTCTAGACGTACAGCCAAGAGAGGTGATTGATAGAGAGAGAGAGAGAGAGAGAGAGAGAGAGAGAGAGAGAGGAGGAGGGAGGGAGAGAGAGAGTCAGAGAGAGAGTCAAGAGAATCCGAGCTGTGAGCACGCCTTAATGATTACTAGCGGGGCCTGAGGATATACCACAGTAGTCGTCGGGGCGGCCTAAAGTCGGTATCAGCTAATCAGCGAGGGATTCTATCCCCTTTTCACTTGCGCTAGACCAAGGACATTATTTTAGCGTCTGAGGTGGATCGCAATACCTACCATCAGCTCCTTACTTTACCGCACAGATCCCTATGCTACTCATACGCTGAGTTGGCGAGGACCGGTATCGAACTAGGAACCTTGTGGTTTCTAGTCGAACGCTCTACCGACTGAGCTAGCCCGGCCCATTACTAGTATGATGATTTAATTATTATAACGTTTGATATGTTTACTTAAGAACTATTGCGAAATACTCCAATATGGAAAAAGTATAACAATCTTGATTTAACTCTCTTTCACTCTTTTTTCTTTCGTTTCTTCTTTTCATCTTTTAATCATGCTCGATTGAAATAGATTAGTTACTGCTTCCACACACTCACCCCCTCTCTCTATCTCTCCCTTGCTCTCTTTCTTTCTTCCTTCCTTTCTTATTACATTTTTCTGTGTAGCATGTCCTTTTTCTCTCCCTTCTTTCTTTATAATAAACACGGAAGGATCCATTATTTAGCTCAGGAGACGATACTCATGAGAAATAAAAATTCAACAGTAAGCAACACTAGATAATTAGGATTTCTCCAACTCTCTTTCTTTCTTTCTTTCTTTCTATCTTTCTTTCTTTTTTTCTTATATTTTTTGTGTGGCACGTTTTTTTCTCTTTCTTTCTTTATAATAAAATCGGAATAGTCCATTATTTAGCTGGGGTGACGACACTCATGAGAAATAAGAATTAGGCGGATATGCAATACAAGATAATCAGGATTTACGTTTTTGTATTTCATCTGAGATGATTTGGACTCTAATTTTTAAACAAATGGTGTTGCATGATGATAACATGAGTATTAATATGTAGATACATATATATATAATGAAATCCCCAATGCAAAGCATAATTTTATAATTTTTTCTCATCTTTCTTCAAATTCTATAAAAAAACATTTAAAATGAAATTCTGAAATAATAAACAATGTTTAGCCGGTTCGGCTCGGTCGTCAGAGCGTCCGTCTGGAAAGCACAAGGTTCCTGATTCGATACCGGCCCTTATCAACTCAGCGCCTGAATAGAACTAGGACCTGTGTGGTGCTCCACCTCGGACGCTAAAAAACAATCTCACTACTGAAAAGGGGAGAGACTCCCTCGCTGCCTTGCTGATAATGACTTTAGGCCACCTCCAAGACTTTACTTTTACTTAAGAAGGGTGTGGTGTTTTTTTTTTTCCCATGATACTCCCATATGCGACTGTTTGCTTGCGTCACCCAAAAAAGAAAAAAGGGGTGCGCCTGACGATCTCCCACGACCATTAGATCCCCCTCGCCGATTTCATTACCCGTCGCCTATGTAATATTTATGATCCGGTTACTGGTAATCTTCCGGTCTCGATTTTCTAAAAATACACTGTATGTATTTACCTAACCCCTTCATCACGGACAGGAAGTGATACAATGTCAATTTTAAGCGGGATAGTTATTCAGTAAACTAACTAGTTATTTACTAAGTTTAGTTATTTAGTAAACTTATTTGTTTGTTTTGCTTTACGGCATATCAATCGCAGTGGGTCATTTAATGCCGATAAAGTTTTGAAATAAATCAATTCTTAATGGATACTTATTGTTTTTTTATGAATACATCTTTCTATTTAACCCATAGATACGACCCTAACAGGTACTACCACTCCGGTTCAAAGTGGACTAGGGAGCAATGATGATGAAGGGGGGCTCCACATTCCCCAAACCTCCAAAATTGGAACCTCACCATAATATAGAGTTTAACGTAATTCCCAGGACATGTAGACCCTCAGCCACCGCCTTCTAGCACCCGTATGATAAAAAGGGTTGGGGCTTGCCATGAGGGCAATAGGGTTGGGGCAATTATGTAGGTGCTAGGGCTTGAAGTGACCAGCCGATTGATCGGAGGGGGCCTCTCCGACCGCCCGTCTAGCCAAAAAAGGGCCAAAGTGGAGTTTTGCAAAACTGCTCAACCACCTGGGTTTTATCCTTAAGCATCACGAGTCGCCACCCACGGCCAGCAGGTGGCCCCATTGGGGGAGTTCTACCCCTCTGCAGAGGTGCAGTCGGTGCATTCTATCACCCCAGTCGGTAGGGCGGTTAGTAAGTTTAATTATTTACTAAGCTTAGTTGTTGCACCATGGCAGAAGTGTAGAGGAAAATGAGTAAGAGTCGAACTCACAAACAATGGTCTGCTAATCCATCTTGCTTACAATTACTATTACGTAAGGTGTCTCCACATATAGGTATGATTATACTCGTGTTCCGTAATTGTACGACCGTTATCATCTTGCAACACATTCAATAAAATGATAACGTCCAAATCGCCCAAGAAGAAATGCAAAAATGTAAATCCTGATCATCTGGTGTTGCTTATCTGCCAAATGCTTATTTGTCACCTCTGTTAAATAATGGACGTCTGTTTTCTTAATAGAGAAAAAGGGAAGAAAGGGGACAAGCTACACAGAAAAAATATAAAAAGAATGACAGAAAGAAAGGAAGAAAAGGGGAAAGATAAAGAGAGGGGTGAGTGTGCGGAAGCGATAACACTTACTTGTTTCAATCAAACATAATGAAAAGATGAAATGAAGGAAAGAAAGGAAAACAAGTGTGTGTGGTGTGTGTGTGTGTGTGTGTGTGTGTGTGTGTGTGTGTGTGTGAGGTGTGTGTGTCTGAGTCTGTGTGTGTGGGAGAGAGAGAGAGAGAGAGAGAGAGAGAGAGAGAGAGAGAGAGAGAGAGAGAGAGGGTAGGAGAGAAAGTTAAATGAAGTTTATTATACTTTTCAGATATTGAAATATTGCTGCAATAGTTCTGAAGTAAAAATATCAAACGTTGTAATGATAAAATTATCATATTGTGATATATCAACAGGTCCAACTAGTACACTGTAAATCACTTCACTATAAGACTGAAATTGCATAATTTGTTTCCGAAGCCTCGATATGCTTTAATTTTATTTTAATTTTTTTAGCTCAGAGTAGCAATTACTTGACCCTTAAATTAATATAATATAATTAAATATTATATCGAATTAGAAAGAATTGTAACATTAAATAAGAACACAAAAAATGACACTTATTTTTACTTTATTCTAATTGCTTTCAATATAAGATTATACATAGGATTGCTTTTAATACATTTGAGAATGAAAGAATAATATTAGAAATCAATAACACCAAATGATTATTTATTAAACAGTTTTGTTAAAACCAGTATGCAAATTATTCACACCATATGCTATTTAAACATTTATTTCTTAATGATATATAACACACATTGCAGGAGTGGTGAGGTAGCTTCGGTTACAGACAGACACTTTAATTTCCATTATAATAAGTGTTACATGTAAATTAACGGACCTAAATTCTACCATCGTATGTCACCCCGAAGAAAGAAAAAAAAATCAGAGAATTAACCGATTTTAATGAAATGTTCTGTGTTGATATACTAATGAATGTATTATATAATGCCCTAGTTATATTATTTAAAAAGTTTTACATTTTTTCAGGTCAGTTAAGTTTGAACCACATATCTTTGAGGCGTAAGATAGATTCTCAAAGATACGTGGTAGAAAGTTAACTAACCTGAAAGAATGTAAAAGTCTTTTAAATAAAATAACTGGTGCATTATATATTTTATTCATTAATATATCAACATTTAAAATTTAGTTAAATTCAGGTAATTCCCTGATTCTTGGTTGTTTTTTCTTTCGGTGGAATTTAGGTCCATTAAGTTTGATTTAACCATAATAAGATGATGACGTGGCCACGTACATTACAACGAAGGAGCGCGCATGCGCGTGGTTGTGGTTTAATTGCTCTGCTTGTCATTTCAATTTGTCGGTTGCCATTAAAAACAGTTTGAAATGACAAGCAGAGCAATTAAACCACAACACGCGCATGCGCGCTCCTTCGTTGTAATGTACGTGGCCACGTCATCATCTTATTATGGTTAAATCAAACTTAATGACCTAAATTCCACCGAAAGAAAAAAAACCAAGAATCAGGGAATTACCTGAATTTAACTAAATTTTAAATGTTGATATATTAATGAATAAAATATATATGCACCAGTTATTTTATTTAAAAGACTTTTACATTCTTTCAGGTTAGTTAACTTTCTACCACGTATCTTTTGAGAATCTATCTTACGCCTCAAAGATATGTGGTTCAAAACTTAACTGACCTGAAAAATGTAAAACTTTTTTAAATAATATAAACTAGGGCATTATATAATACATTCATTAGTATATTCAACACAGAACATTTCATTAAAAATCGGTTAATTCTCTGATTTTTTTTTCTTTCTTCGGGGTGACATACGATGGTAGAATTTAGGTCCGTTAATTTACATGTAACACTTATTATAATGGAAATTAAAAGTGTCTGTCTGTAACCGAAAGCTACCTCACCACTCCTGCATGTGTGTTATATATCATTAAGAAATAAATGTTTAAATAGCATATGGTGTGAATAATTTGCATACTGGTTTTAACAAAACTGTTTAATAAATAATCATTTGTGTTATTGATTTCTAATATTATTCTTTCATTCTCAAATGTATTAAAAGCAATCCTATGTATTCTTATATTGAAAGCAATTAGAATAAAGTAAAAATAAGTGTCATTTTTTGTTCTTATTTAATGTTACAATTCTTTCTAATTCGATATAATATTTAATTATATTATATTAATTTAAGGGTCAAGTAATTGCTACTCTGAGCTAAAAAATTAAAATAAAATTAAAGCATATCGAGGCTTCGGAAACAAATTATGCAATTTTCAGTCTTATAGTGAAGTGATTTACAGTGTACTAGTTGGACCTGTGATATATCACAATATGATATTTTATCATTACAACGTTTGATATTTTTACTTCAGAACTATTGCAGCAATATTTCATATCTGAAAAGTATAATAAACTTCATTTAACTTTCTCTCCTACCTCTCTCTCTTCTCTCTCTCTCTCTCTCTCTCTCTCTCTCTCTCTCTCTCTCTCTCCCACACACACAGACTCAGACACACACACCTCACCCACACACACCACCACACACACACACACACACACACACACACACACACACTTGTTTCCCTTTCTTTCCTTCATTTCATCTTTCATTATGTTTGATTGAAACAAGTAAGTGTTATCGCTTCCGCACACTCACCCTCTCTTTATCTTTCCCCTTTTCTTCCTTTCTTTCTGTCATTCTTTTTATATTTTTTTCTGTGTAGCTTGTCCCCTTTCTTCCCTTTTTCTCATTAAAAAACAGACGTCATTATTTAACAGAGGTGACAAATAAGCATTTGGCAGATAAGCAACACCAGATGATCAGGATTTACATTTTTGCATTTTCTTGGGCGATTTGGACGTTATCATTTTATTGAATGTGTTGCAAGATGATAACGGTCGTACAATTACGGAAACACGAGTATAATCATACCTATATGTGGAGACACCTTACGTAATAGTAATTGTAAGCAAGATGGATTAGCAGACCATTGTTTGTGAGTTCGACTCTTACTCATTTTCCTCTACACTTCTGCCATGGTGCAACAACTAAGCTTAGTAAATAATTAAACTTACTAAACCGCCCTACCGACTGGGGTGATAGAAATGCACGACTGCACCTCTGCAGAGGGGTAGAACTCCCCCAATGGGGCCACCTGCTGGCCGTGGGTGGCGACTCGTGATGCTTAAGGATAAAAAACCCAGGTGGTTGAGCAGTTTTGCAAAACTCCACTTTGGCCCTTTTTTGGCTAGACGGGCGGTCGGAGAGGCCCCCGATCAATCGGCTGGTCACTTCAAAGCCCTAGCACCTACATAATTGCCCCAACCCTATTGCCCTCATGGCAAGCCCCAACCTTTTTATCATACGGGTGCTAGAAGGCGGTGGCTGAGGGTCTACATGTCCTGGGAATTACGTTAACTCTTATATTATGGTGAGGTTCCAATTTTGGAGGTTTGGGGAATGTGGAGCCCCCCTTCATCATCATTGCTCCCTAGTCCACTTTGAACCGGAGTGGTAGTACCTTTTAGGGTCGTATCTATGGGTTAAATAGAAAGATGTATTCATAAAAAAACAATAAGTATCCATTAAGAATTGATTATTTCAAAAAACTTTATCGGCATTAAATGACCCACTGCGATTGATATGCCGTAAAGCAAAACAAACAAATAAGTTTACAAATAACTAAACCTTAGTAATAAACTTAGTTTACTGAATAACTATCCCGCTTAAATTGACATTGTATCACTTCCTGTCCGTGATGAAGGGGTTAGGTAAATACATACAGTGTATTTTTAGAAAATCGAGACCGGAAGATTACCAGTAACCGGATCATAAATATTACATAGGCGACGGGTAATGAAATCGGCGAGGGGGATCTAATGGTCGTGGGAGATCGTCAGGCGCACCCCTTTTTTCTTTTTTGGGTGACGCAAGCAAACAGTCGCATATGGAGAGTATCATGGGCAAAACAAAAGAAAAAAACACCACACCCTTCTTAAGTAAAAGTAAAGTCTTGGAGGTGGCCTAAAGTCATTATCAGCAAGGCAGCGAGGGAGTCTCTCCCCTTTTCAGTAGTGAGATTGTTTTTTAGCGTCCGAGGTGGAGCACCACACAGGTCCTAGTTCTATTCAGGCGCTGAGTTGATAAGGGCCGGTATCGAATCAGGAACCTTGTGCTTTCCAGACGGACGCTCTGACGACCGAGCCGAACCGGCTAAACATTGTTTATTATTTCAGAATTTCATTTTAAATGTTTTTTTATAGAATTTGAAGAAAGATGAGAAAAAATTATAAAATTATGCTTTGCATTGGGGATTTCATTATATATATATGTATCTACATATTAATACTCATGTTATCATCATGCAACACCATTTGTTTAAAAATTAGAGTCCAAATCATCTCAGATGAAATACAAAAACGTAAATCCTGATTATCTTGTATTGCATATCCGCCTAATTCTTATTTCTCATGAGTGTCGTCACCCAGCTAAAATAATGGACTATTCCGATTTTATTATAAAGAAAGAAAGAGAAAAAAACGTGCCACACAAAAAATATAAAGAAAAAAGAAAGAAAGATAGAAAGAAAGAAAGAAAGAAAGAGAGTTGGAGAAATCCTAATTATCTAGTGTGCTTACTGTTGAATTTTTATTTCTCATGAGTATCGTCTCCTGAGCTAAATAATGGATCCTTCCGTGTTTTTATAAAGAAAGAAGGGAGAGAAAAAGGACATGCTACACAGAAAAATGTAATAAGAAAGGAAGGAAGAAAGAAAGAGAGCAAGGGAGAGATAGAGAGAGGGGTGAGTGTGTGGAAGCAGTAACTAATCTATTTCAATCGAGCATGATTAAAAGATGAAAGAAGAAACGAAAGAAAAAAGAGTGAAAGAGAGTTAAATCAAGATTGTTATACTTTTTCCATATTGGAGTATTTCGCAATAGTTCTTAAGTAACATATCAAACGTTATAATAATTAATCATCATACTAGTAATGGGCCGGGCTAGCTCAGTCGGTAGAGCGTTCGACTAGAAACCACAAGGTTCCTAGTTCGATACCGGTCCTCGCCAACTCAGCGTATGAGTAGCATAGGGATCTGTGCGTTTAAAGTAAGGAGCTGATGGTAGGTATTGCGATCCACCTCAGACGCTAAAATAATGTCCTTGGTCTAGCGCAAGTGAAAAGGGGATAGGAATCCTCGCTGATTAGCTGATACGACTTTAGGCCGCCCCGACGACTACTGCTGTATATCCTCAGGCCCCGCTAGTAATCATTAAGGCGTGCTCACAGCTCGGTTTTCTCTTGACTCTCATCTCGACTCTCTTCTCCCTCCTCTCCCTCCCCCCCTCTCTCTCTCTCTCTCTCTCTCTCTCTCTCTCTCTCTTCTATCAATCCACCTCTCTTGGCTGTACGTCTAGACGGCATCCGGTATCAGCACAGAACTGGTTAATGTTAAGCTTTTTGCAAGAGATGGTGTAGCGAGCGAAGCACAACTCTAATCTTTTTTCAATCGAAACATAATGAAATTGTGAAAATATTTACTAAGGTTATCATATGTTATGGACATGATTGACCCTCCCCCCCCACGCTGACTTCAGGAAAGTCCTTGTATTTGTCTATGATTCACTTTCTCTTAAGTTTAACGTTATAGACTATTGAAGTGCTATCGGTGACACTTGATTTTCTGGTGTTCAACAACTCCTCCTTATCTCCTATCTCTTGATCTGTAGATACTTTCAAAACATATCTCACTTTTTCTTATTCTACAAGTGCTTCCGGTTTATGTTGATCTCATTCTTAGTTTGTTTTAGTTTTTTTCATACCTACACTCTCTATAATATATAAAGGGCAGTTGTGTGAATCTGTCTATGTCCGGAGGAAACTTCGGGAAATAAAACAATTGACGACAAAGTAAAATAAACACATTAAATATCACCAGGGCTGGTTTTTAACCAAAAACAATTAAGATGTTTGATTTATATTTGGGAAGTTATTTAAAAATTCAAATTTGAAAGTAATAGAAGGGAAAGTCATTTACATGTATTTTGTTTATCTTGTTTTTTTTTTTGTATGTTTTTTCGCTTAGAAATATAATATGATTGATTGAATTTTATCGCCTCATTATATATATATAATATAGTATATATATATATATATATATTATATATATATATATATATATATAATTGTAAATTATTTGAATGATAATTTCTTACTATTTTTGGTATATATTTCCCGTGGGATTTTTATGGGGCAACCAGTGAAGATCTCACTCGCGATAAGTAATAATAATCTGCAAGACTAACTTTTTTAAAAAAAATCCCCCTCTACCCAGGCGACGCCGGGTAGCCACTTCTAGTCATACATAAAATAAGTAATCCAAAAAATTTATTTTTTAAAGCAGTTAATTTTTTTTCTTCTAAAACCAAAGAAACCAAGGTCTTATTGATATTTTAGTAGCACATTTTACAAATCAAAATCTATATTGATTAATTTGGCGGTTAGTTTTGAAGGATATCACAATGCAAGTGTGAAGAAAAACGAGTTAACTATGATGTTCTTCATTTACCTTTGATTATTTTCTTAATATTCGGGATGGAAAAAAATCGCTTCGTCCGAAAAATTTCTGAAAGCGGGAGACCGGAAAAGAAGATGCTGACTGTTTCTTGAATTTGCCCTTCTGTTGTATATTTGTTTTGATAATGTTTTATCCTTTCATGTGCGTGTGTTTGTGAGTGTTGTGTAATATAGTATTAACTATTATCTATTACAAATTCTTATAGCATTAGAACCCAAGTAAGCTAAAATATGGAATATGTAGCAATCCAAAGATTAGCCCACAGGGTGTTTTTAAAAATTCTAGGGAAAGTCTATTTTGGTTATTTCCTGGTTGTAGTACATGATATTACAGGGTGACCCAGAAAAAAAAAAGAATCCAAATTTTATTTTCCATAAACTAATCCTTACCCCCTAACCCTAAACCCTAACCCCCCCTTAGTTTGCAGTAACATATTATTACCCAGAAAAACATAACCCACAAATTTGGAATTAAAACTGTTATTTTAATGATTTTTTAAAGTTTAAGTCCAACAAGGGTTAGGGTAGCTTGGGGTAGGGTTAGGTTTAATGGGAAAATAATATGTGGGTTCTGTTTTTTCTGGGTCACTCATGTTACTCAACTAGGCAAATAACCGTTATCTTTATTATATAATGATTTTAAAATCTTCCACATATTCACCTAACTATAAAACATTATTTAAATATTTTCTGTCGTCGGTCTCCGTAATATCATTTCAGCTTTTCTGATAAGAACCATTTTCTTTTATTTGGTTTTTTTTTTTTTTTTTTTAAAGAAAAGAAAGGAAGGCTTGACCGAGGTCTAACATCAAATATTTGGTTGACTTGAAGAAGTGCAAGCATGTGAATTATCAGAAGAATGTGTATATGTACGTATTATATACCGTATATATGCCCTTATAATATCGGGTATAATAATAGAGAGAGAAAGAAAATAATCAGCTTATTAACCTGGTAATTATTATATATATTACCAAACTCTCCGCCGAGCAGGATGTGGACACAAATGTTAATTTTCAGCAGAGTTTAACAAGTTTGAATTCAGAGTTTCCTTCTCCTAGACTGGTTACCTAGCCCATGGTGAAGAGCCCATTCTTGGCTGCATTTACCCATAGCTGGAAGGGAGAATTGGATTCATACTTTTCCCAAGGATATTAGTAACATGTGAAATGCTAACAGCTTTTGTCAGGAAATGACACGGGTCGATGAGTCCATTTCCCCACGACTATACCCAATTAGACCCACGCGCCGCATTAACTAATTAGTTGGTCATTATTATTTCAAATAGAAAGGGTCGCACGAGTCGAATAGCCGTTGAGAGGTTATGGAGAGAGATAGAGCCAGAAAGAGAAGACGAGTATGAATCAATTTTAGAACTTGTTAGTCCTATCATCGAAGAGGAACAAGTTTGGCCTATTCATTCTTATTTACATTCTTCTATCACCAAATTTGCACAGGGATTAAATGAATTAGCTCAGGGAGAGAAGTTATTATAGTAATCATGCCTCTCGTGCTCTTGTTATCATTTATAAAATTGACTTTCATCTAGACTTTTGCTTATGTTTATTGCTTATCTATCATATTGTCAGTTGGCCTTCATTAATTTAATCTTAAAATGTGATTAGAGAGTAATAGTGTTATCTCTGGCGCGTCGAGTTTTGTATTTTATGTTAATTCATCAACAGTTAGCAATACAAGGTTATCTAATATCTCTAAAGAGTGTTTTCACACGGGGACACTGAAAAAACTCATAAGTAATATAAGACAACTGAGAACCGAAATACGGTAACATACGCTCGTTTAACTTGATACCTTCCCTCTAGCTTTTTGAGCTGAAAGATATTAAGAACATATATCTGTGAATTTTTTTATGCTCGAGAACTTCTTTTGATTATCTATAAATTGTATTATTCGGGACTAGTGATAACTTCATACTTTTCTATTCTCTATCTGCACAAAGTTTGCGGCCGATGTGTTGCTCCGGACTTCTTCTAAGTGCTTTTAGTTCTTGTTCAGAATCATGTTCACGTTTCATTGTCATAATCAGGAGCCAGCACGGAATTTGAACCCAACCACTTTATTCAGTCCACGGTGAGGTATCTTATGTTTTCATTCTCTGCAGAGAGCCATAGCTGCGATAAAGGTACAGAGGATACGAGCGTGAGTTAAATTATTATAATCTAATGTAATACTGTAGATGTTCCCAGACCAGATTTGAACATGACTTGTCGAGAAAGAGCTAAACCGGCTTCATTCTCTAGAACTTGTTCTCTAATCTCATCAATTCTCCTTTAGTCAACTATCGCACTTTGATCAATTTATAAAAGTTTTGGTGGTCCAGATTAAGAATGAAGATGATAACAATGTAGTTCTTTTTCAAATTTGAATATTTTCTACCGTATCAATTCAAAGATATAATTTTTTAAAGAAAAAAATTATGGAGAAGATATTAGTCGAAATAAAATTTTTTAGATTGTGTGTAAGAATAAAAGAGGAAATGCCTGAGATTGTATATTTTTATCTATATTAATGCGCATAGAACAGAAAGATAGTTTTGATCATCTAGAGTTTCAAGTATAACGTGCTGTTTCTCTTTACTATGTTCAATGATTTATTGCTTATATTGATTTACAGGACTCAATCGTTAACTCTGATTCAATTGTATCGTCCTTACACACACTAGACCATACAATTCATCACATACCCATACTCCTCTCTCCAATCATCTCTTGCTCATCACTTTCTCTCTCTCCGCTTCTCTTCTCTCCTCTCTCTCCGTCATTCTCTCTGCTCTCTCTACTGGTGATGAATGAGTGTGTGTGATGTTAATTAAAATAAATGGTGTAAATACGAGCTTGTTGTGTGTGTGTGGTAAGTTGTCGTCATATGTATTATTACCAAGACATTGCGAGTAACTCTGACACGATTACCGCTACACACAGAGAAATACATTTCACACACACACACATACACACACACACACGTTTTCTTTACACACACGTACTATCGCTCTTTCTTTCTCTCTTCTCTCTCTCCTCTCTCGGCTCTCTCTCTCTCTTTCTCTCTCTCTCTCTCTCTATCCAGTACTATAGAACGTATCACTCTCTGGAATCTTGTATACCAACACACAGAAATGTAATCATATCTGCGTGATATTTCAACAAACATAACACACAGCTACGCATACTTTCTCTCTCTTTTCATTCATCCAAATACACACACATTTCTTTCTATACTTCACAACCATCAATTACACTACTCATATTAACACATTGCACGACATATTGTCATATCTCTTCACATTTTTTTTACACAACTCGGACTCTCATGCTATGTGAGTCTACTTGTGCTCTGTCTATTGTCTCATCTCTCAGGATCCCTGTCCTTCAAGCAAAAATATAAATAATATTTATATGTAATTCTCACATACTACTAACTCTCCTACACAAAATTCTCCTCTCTCTATATATATTGCTATTATATCTATTAAATAAATACTAATACATTTATATATTACCTAAATAATAATTAATATAGGTGTTTGTTTTTTTTCTAGTTTAATATTTGCAAGAATATTTGGCGAGAGAATACCACGAAAAGTACGTCAAATGTACGGGCTTTATGTAAGAGTGTAATCTATTTTGGGTATTACATTTAATACATATTAATGTTGATTGCTGACCATTTGTTTCAAAGCACCGTGTTACCGGGTGACTTATCGCTAATTACGCTGCTTTAGGAATATTCACAAATTCTTAGGTTAAACTAATACGCATCATCTACATTCATCTTACTTTGATACCTTCTGCCTATAACAAATGAAAATGTAAAAATATCAGGTGAGAGTGTGTCTGTGTGTAGTGGAAAAAGAAGGAGAAGAGGAGAGAGAGAGAAGAAAGAAAAAGAGAAGAGAAAGACGAGAAGAGAGAGAGTACAAGGCAATCTGACAACACACCTCATTAGCTGGTGATAAGATGGCAAGAAAGACTTAAACAAATGATTACCGCAAGACATGAGGACCCCAAATTTACAATTTCTAATATTTTGCGTTTTAAACGACTGAAAGAAAAACAAATAACAGCTTTTAGTACAGTAATACATTATTGAAATAAGGAATAAGGAAAACTACGTCTCTGTTTTTTCTTATCTTATTTCTTATTTGTACCATCCTATTCATCTTTCTCACTACGAGTTTTCCTTCTCTTCTCAATCTGTCTCTTCTTCTCTACTCAATCTCTCTCTCTCTCTCGCTCCACTTTTCTTTTCTCTTTCTCTTTTCACTCATCTTTCTACTTTCTTTTTGTCGACTTTTCTATTATATATCTTCTTCTTTCACTTCATATCCTGTCTACTCAGTTATTCATCTTACCTACTACTTTCAACTCAAAATATATCTCTTTCTCCTTAATTTTCCTCTTTTCATGTACCAGTTTCCTATTGGTGGACTTGTAGAAAGGAATGTACTACTCACCATGATTTAGAGAAACAACAAATGTATTGACCCTATCCTTATTGTTTAATGTGGTTTGCAGGAGGCCACCATATGGTCCTCAAAGTTCGTCAAGGGAAAAAAACCGATACGCTATACCCTTTCCTTGCTTCGAAACAAATGACGCACGAGATATAGAGTACAGTACTCTGAAAAGAGAAAGCTGGAAAGATCACAGAGCACTTTAAAAGAAAGTGATGAGAAAAAGGAACAAGCATCTGTGTCCCGACCAGAATATACGACCTATTGGTACACCACAACACCCTAAGCGTAACTACATATAGTACTCTAACACACACACAACACAACGCAAAGACCATTCGATGACAAAACATGTCAAAAAAACACCACATTCGAACTGTTAATAAACACTGATTATGCAAATGGAAATCAGGTTTTTGCTCCAGAACACCGTTATCTTATAAGAAGGACAACTACAAATCTCAGAAAAGAACGTCTACCTGGAAAAGTAGATGTATACATTAAGAAAGTCATTCTGTTTCGAGAGCCCTTTTTTTATTAGGAAAGTATAAAACAATAAAAAAAACAAATCAAGTAAAAATGATAAGCCATAGAGGCATTAATAATAAGCAAAGAGACCCTAATCAATACCATACAATCATAGATGCCCCAATGATGCTAACACATTTTTAAAACCAATTACTTAACCACAAGGAAGGGCCGAATAAAATATAAACTAACACAAACTAACTATATTTTATTCCTAACGCTAGCATTTGACATAACCCCTAGACGGATTGATATGCCAGCTTATGTATAGAAAAACGCCAATCGTCAATCCAAACAAGACCAACGGTAGCCACCCCCTACTCATCTCTTCTATGCCTCAATCTCTCTTCTCGGATAACATTACTCCTACACATAACTCAATACATCTCATATACAACACTCTCTCCTGCATTTGACGTTTAAAACCAAGTGGCAATACTAATGTGAAGATTTTCTAACTCTGGAGTGGGGAGTGCCTCTTTTATCCCAAAATCTAAATTATCCTCACGTTTACAGATTCAGTTGGGTTAAATATACAGAATAAATTGTTTAACAAAAGTGTAGTTTAACAAAGAGTAAAAAAATTAAGCGGACGATTAAAATATGAAATAAAAACTAAACGTTCTCGGCGATGAACAGTATAGGACGGATATGGTTCTCCATCAAGGTGACCTGACTGACGTGATCACTGCTCCCAGGTTAAAATCAACAAAATCTTTATCTACTATTTCATACAAAACTCATCACACTCTTCTAATATAATGCCATGTGCTTCTTGTTCTTTTCCTGGTGATATACGTCACCCACTGCCGAGGGGATATGCTATTCTTCTTACTTTTATCTATTCTTCTTATTATAATGTCCTCTCTCTCATTACT
>CM042149.1:45077038-45130226 GCA_023376005.1 Doryteuthis pealeii | reverse complement strand
AACTTAAAAAATAACAAATGAAGTGAATCTATAATAACACTGCAAAAAGTAGCGAGATTTTTTAGCGTAGAACTGTTGAAAATCGTTTGCAATAAAGAATTGGTTTCCAATCCAATTCTTCATAGTCTTTTCATAATAAGACGCCCAACTTCCTCTCTTTGTATATTTTGTCGCCAGGTTGTATCCTGCGGTCTCTAGTAACGCCATCTTCTCTCGCTATTGCCCGTCTTCTGTGAGATCCAATGCTGCTTATGTTCTTACTGCAAGAACAATAAGATTGCCTTTTTATTGCATATATCTTATTTTATCAACGACCTTTCGCATACCTTTAATCGGCTGTGATGTTAGGATCTCTCCCGGTCACATGACTTTCTCACTCAATAAAAGCCAAGCTTTTCAAATTTCCCGGGGTTCATCACTGTCAATTACACTGCGTAACACCTTTAACAAATAGAATCTTTTAAAACTATATTTCTTTGAATCTTTGAGATGAGACTGTGTGGCATATGATTTTTCATTCTTCATAGAATTTGTTAAAAATAGATAGTCATAACTTGTTTTTGGTTTTGGTTACTTTAAATTTTCAGTGCGAAAATGTAAACATTGTTTTCGTTCATAATTTTCATTATTTCCGTAAGCTGAATTTAAAAAAAAAATCATCAGGATTTTTAAAAAAAATCTTTCTTTTGAATGGTCCAAAAATTTGAAGATAATGATAACCTTTATTCAAGTTTCATTGTTGTAAAAATGATATTGTTGTCTACGAAAAGTTTCACTGAAAATCCAGTTTGAAAATATTAATAGTATTTGGGGACAATTTTAAATTCAGTTTTTAATTGCTTGTGAGTTAGAAATACATTGTAATATATTTATTTCAATTTTTGTACATGACAATTCAAATCCAGTTCTTAACGATAAAAGGGACAGCTTATGATACATTCCGAAAATCGCTGAGAATCGAAAATTTAAATTCTTCGTATTGCAATATCTATTTTTACTTAAACTCAAGATAGTATTTTAAAAACATATAGTTTTAAAACGTTTTCATTAATTCTCTAAAAAATTAAGACTTTTTTACCATTAGTATTAATTACAAAACAACTAGTTTTATCATTTTTTAAATTTACATTTAATATATATATACAACCCTATATTGGTGAATATTTTAGAACATTTTCATGATATTTTTATTTACATTTAAAATCTTATTTTAAAAAATTTAATCGTAAACTTGTGTTTTGAAACAATTTTAATTTTTCTACAATTTTTTGTGCATAACAACATTTTAATTCAAGTACAATTTAAGAATATGGACAAAGATTTGATTTGACTTTAAAAGTTAGTCTGAAAAATATACGAAGTATGATTTTACTTCGTATAATTGGCTCTCCAAAGCAAAATATTTTAACATGCTGTAAAAAATAATTCAATGGATAAAAACTCATACAAATTACATATTTAGTTTCTTTCTAACCAAATAAATATTTTAAAGATTGGACAAAAAAAAAACGAATTTTATTTTATGTTTAAACTTAGTCATAGTTGTAGCGCACATTTTGAATGACTGGCAGCTGATATTCTTTCTTTCTTTCTTTCTTCTTTTTCTTCGGGGAGTTGAAAAAAATCAGCTGCCAAGCTTCTGCTGATACACCAAACAGTAGGGGAAGCTTACGATAATTTCCGAAAATCGTTTGATTTTTGTTTAATTAATTAATTATATCCCTTAATTAGTAAAAATCAGTAACCAAATTTAGCGTGTTTCTTAGTTAGAAGGATATCAAAGTGTATGCAAGATTTCGAAATTGAGAACCTCCCGCTTTGAAGTTATACGTCGACACGTACATACCAAACCACCTTTTATATATATATATATATATATATATATATATATATATATATATATATATAATACAAAATTTATAGAAAAAACAAATGATAATATTAGTGTGCTGACAAATATCTGTTTCAACCTTTTAATAAAGCGGTCATCCTCAAGAGCAACCATATTTATGAAAGAAAGAGGGAATAGTTTACCGTTTGGCACGAGAGGCACAAACAACGCTCTCGTTTAGGACCGGAATGTCTTTTCAAATTTTTGTAAAAATTCATATTTTGTGTTAAAAATAAAATGAATTTTATTTTTAAAACTAGAAGTATTAACATCTATGAGAAAAACTCGATAAGGTTTGAAGTAAAAATATTTAAGATAAAAGATGTATCAAAAATGTTTAGGATGTAATTCAGCCACAAAAGAAAGTTTAAATGTAAGTCCACAGCACAATTAAGTTGTTTGTGCCTCTCGTGCCAAACGGTTAATTATTCCCTCTTTCTTTCATGAATATAGTTGCTCTTGAGGATGATCGCTTTATTGAAAGGTCGAAACAGATATCTGTCAGTATACTAATATTATCATTTGTTTTTTTCTATAAATTTTTTATCATACTGTCGGATTTATATCCATTTATTATACACTTATATTGTCTACTGAAAAAAAAAATCCATCACTGGAGGCTCAATTTCTGAAGCACCATGGATTTGTTAACCTTACGAATTCCCGGAACTTTCCGTATCTTAATTGTGCTGTTCAAATTCATATTATCATTTGTTTTTTCTATAAACTTTCTATCATATATATATATATATATATATATATATATATATATATATATATTATATATATAAAATATAAATTTGAAGGCAATTTAGAATGCAATGTAATAGGTGTTAAATGATGTTTATTTACCTAAGTATTTTCGAGAAAATCTCATCTTCAGAGGCAGAAGCATCCGTGTTTTTTTTAAGCATCGAGCCGGCGTAATCTTTTGTTATTATTAAGTTGGAGGAACGCCAGATATTTGGAATGTTCGGGATTTTCCGTGATGGCATGTCGGTCTGTTGTATATGCGCTCGTGCTGAATATTCGAAATTCTTTTAGTTCTTTTTGTGTTTTTTAACTAAAAGGCGTGGTGAATAAGTGTTTTTTTTTAGATTTATATATATATATATGAAAAATATATGGAAATTAATCCGACAGTATAAAATATAACATTTTGAAAAAACATATGATGTTTGTTATGTGATTGCTGACAAGCTTGTTTCGACCAAAACGATAAGTTGGTCTTCATCAAAGAGCGACATATTTTCTTCTCGTCTATGTCGCTCTTTGATGAAGACCAACTTATCGTTTTGGTCGAAACAAGCTTGTCAGCAATCACATAACAAACATCATATGTTTTTCAAAATGTTATATTTCATATATATATATATATATATATATATATATATATATATATATGCACAGAATAGTCACAGAATATTCATAGCAATATTACGTAGAAACAAAGGACAAACCAGTAAATCTGTACCATACGACTGGTTCTTACTTCTCAACAAAGGTATATGCAATCGTTATTCGGTAACAGGAAGGAATAAGTTTGACATTTTCCAGAAGACATCAGCAAGGAACACTTCAAATGAGGAATACGAAAACTTTGTCAGCGCCCGACTAGAAGCAGCAGCTGAACGCATACCGATCAACCTAAGAGCTAAACACACTGTCCTCTGGGAGACAAAAAAAAACAGTTAGAGAAAAGAGAAACGATACTGATAAACATTCCAACGTAATAAAACCAACCCAACACCAATATACAAAACCTTAGTAAAGCCAAGATAGAACTAACTATAACTTTAAAAAATAAAAAATAAAGAACAAACAAAAACAAAATAAAAAATAAAGAACAAAACAAAAAACAAAATAAAAAATAAACAACAAATAGAATACATCCAAAAGCAAATAAACAAAATCAGACATTCAGTAGAAGACAGTATATGTATATATATATATATATATATATATATAATATATATATATATATATATATATATATATATTTATTTATTTATTTATTTCGATGATCCCATATAGAATCATTCCTTAGTTACCAGTCAATTGGATTATCTTACACACACACACACACACACACACACACACACACACACACACAACACACACACACACATATATGGTACGCTCACCTGATGGCGACACAGATTTCTTTGACATCGCCGCTGGAGTCCTTCAAGGGGACACACTGGCACCATATATATTTATAATATGTCTAGACTACGTACTCCGAACATCATTAGATACCATAAAAGAAAAAGGTTTCACACTAAAAAAGGCAAGAAGCAGGCGATATCCCGCACAAACAATCACAGATGCGGACTATGCTGATGACCTTGCACTTCTTGCAGATACACCGGCAAAGGCTGAATCACTGCTACATAGCTTGGAGGAGGCAGCAAAGAATATAGGCCTCTATGTGAACTCCGGTAAAACAGAGTTCATGAATTTCAAAAATAAAGGAGACATCTCCACACTCGACGGCAAGCCTCTTAAACCAGTAGAACAATTCACATACCTAGGTGGTAATATCTCCTCCACAGAGAGCGATGTTAATACACGAATAGCAAAGGCATGGGCGGCCACAAATAGATTATCAGTCATATGGAGGTCCGATCTCCCTGGCAAGCTGAAGCGACAGTTCTTCCAGGCTGTGGTTGTGTCGGTGCTGCTGTATGGCTGCACCACCTGGACCCTGACAAAGCGTCTTCAGAATAAGCTAGATGGGAGCTGCACAAGAATGTTGCGAGCAGTCTTGAATAAGTCGTGGAAACAGCACCCCACAAGGAAACAGCTGTACGGTCACCTGCCCCCCATCTCACAAACTATCCGAGTGAGACGGACAAGGCATGCAGGACACTGCTGGAAAAGCAGGGATGAACTCATAAGCGACGTTCTCCTGTGGAAGCCAACACATGGACATGCAAGTGTGGGGCGCCCAGCAAGGACATACATTGACCAGTTATGTGAAGATGCTGGCCGCTCCGCAGAGGAGCTTCCAGGTGTAATGAATGATAGGGAGGGTTGGCGAAGGATTGTCATGGATGCCCGTGCTGCGTGCGCGACATGATGATGATGATATATATATATATAAACATGAAATCAGTTTCATCTGAGTTCACATAGAGGACGATATTCCTCGTTGCCTTTTCCTGGCTACATAGCAAGAATTTGGCTTGTGTGGGTGTAGATCATCTACATAGTCCGAATCTGCAATAGATTCTGCGGGATACCTTACATGAGGTGCCCTGTATATATATATATAGCAAACTTCTGTCTAGCAAACTTTTCTCCGTTTTATTTATCGTTTCATAGTAAATCTAATGATGAGCAAATAGGAATATTTCTTTTTTGTTTTGTTTTTTATATTTGTTCAACTTGATTCGACCTTAATTCATCGTTAGGAGAAACATTTTTGTAATAAAACATTTCTCTAATACAAATGTCTATTAGTGTCTTCAACTGATAAACGTATATATATATATATATATATATATATATATATATATATATACGTTTCGACATATGATGTTTCTCCTATTCAAGTCTTACACACACACACACACACACACACACACACATATATATATATATGTGTGTGTGTGTGTGTGTATTTGGGCAGCCTTTTTTCATTTATGCATGTTGAATTAAACAAAAGACACATCTCCTGTTTAACAATTTTATTTGTGATTTTTTCAAGTTTTCTGGTCAACTTTTTAATATTTGGGTGGAATACATGTTCATGTCCCGAGTACCTCAACGACACTGTCACGTCGTCTAACTCTCCATTTAACAGATAATAGCTCAATTTCACAACACCTAAAATTACATTCATGCCCCCACTCTAATTACCGAAATATCTTAACGGAAAATACACACATTCTGCACAAATAAAAAAATAAACAAAAACTCCAAATACTAGAAACTTTATACATAAAACAATATAAACCATCTTTAAACAAAATTAATTTCCAAGGCAGTACTCACATTTTAAAATGCCTATAACACTTTTCCTATCAATTCTCTTCCTTCCAGCCTCCACATCCATTAATATAATTTGAAAAACTCGAACACATCACCGCTGATGATGGCACTTCGAAGTGCCGAAAGTACTCAGGACATGAACTTTGGTGGACTAATCTACGAATTCCACCCAAATATTAAAAAGTTGGCCAGAAAACTTGAAAAAATTACAAATAAAATTGTTAAACAGGAGAGGTGTCTTTTGTTTAATTCAACACACACACACACACACACACACACACACACACACATATATATATATATATTATATATATATATATATATATATATATATATTCTTTTCTTTCGAAGTCCGTCGCAGACGACGATGACGTCACTCCATGTCTTAATTTGTGGACCCTATCGCAACGCCAACTGCGATGGTTCGGTTACACCATCTGCATGCCTGCAGACAGACTCACCGTAAACTACTTTATAGTGAACTCACAGATGACACACGGAGGACAGGACCCCGCCCCCCACAAAAAGCGGTTCAAAGACCATATTAAGACAACGCTGAAGGAATGCAACATCACACCTTCAAGCATGGAAGATATGGGCTCCAACAGACAGGCTTGCGAGATGCCTGCCGCACAGGAGCTAAGCAGCTCAATAATGAGATAAACAGGACTGCAGGGCGGTGACGACGTCTTCCTTGTCATGAACAACCAAATGTAGATGGGAATTTCACCTACAATGTGTGAGACCGCATCTGCAAGTCCAGAATTGGACTAATGAGCCACCATATATATATATATATATATATATATATATATATATATATAATTCAAAGATCAGATGAAGAAATCTTCCTTACGACGTAGTGGTTTTTTTTTTAATTTCGTAGTTTACAGGGCTCAATGTATGCTCTTATTGTCAGTGACACAGAGCAAAATTATATCAGTAAAAAATAACAGAAGATTTAGATTTTATTGCGTTATTGCCTATTTCACGGATCCGAGAGAAATCGTCTAGTCCCTCCCATCACGAGAGGATTTCTCTAGTTTCCATGAAATAGGCTATAAAGCTAAAAATCTAAAACTTCAGTTATTTTTACTGATATATATATATATATATTGAAATAAAAAATAAAGGAAAGAAAATGTTAAATAGATAAAGTTGGATTTATTTCATTTTATTTCATTTTATTTCATTTTACTAACACGTGTTTTTGCCAGGGGTTTATCCATGCATGCATATATTGTATCTATTATTATTTTAAATACAAAATAATATGATAATAATAGAAAAACCAAGGCTGTTATTTCTTTGTATAGTAAACATTTTTTGTATTTTTTCTTATTATCTTATTTTATTTTATTTTATTTTGTATTTAAAATAATAATAGATGCAATACATGTATGCATGGATAAAATCCTGGTCGAAACACGAGTCACTAAAATAGAATAGAATAAATCCTATTTTATCCAATCAACATTTTCTTTCCTTTATTTTTCATTTCAACATACCGTCGGATTCGCTTACATTTTCAACTTATATATATATATATATATATATATATATATATATACATACACACACACGCACACACAAATACATATATATATATATATATATATATATATATATATATATATATATATATATATATGTGTGGGTGGGTGTGTTTGGTTTCGTTAACTTTCATTTTCTTTTTTCATTAATGTTCATTTTCTTTATATGATATATATTTCTTTATATATATTTATATATGTATTCTTTATATATATATATATATATATATATTATATATATATTTCTTTCTTATATATATATATATATATATATATATATTATAATATATATATATATATATATATATATATACATATATATTATCTTTTTGCATTTCGTGATATTTTAATCATAACAGTGTTATATATATATATATATATATATATATATATATATATATATATTATATATATATATATATATATATATATATTTCTTTATATATATATATATATATATATATATATATATATATATATATATATATATATATAACACTGTTATGATTCAACAAGGAAAATATCACGAAATGCAAAAGAGTAAGTGAGAAAAAAAAAATTGTTCATGTCCCCGAGATGTGTTGGCGCCAGACAGTTTGAAATGTCTTTCGTTGCCATCCAATCAAGGGGATCTTCTTTCGATGCACAACCCCTCGGAGGTCCTGTAAAAGAGCTCGCCTTTCAAAACCCCCACCGGGCGCCCCAAGTATAGATCATCAGGGCGTAGATGAGGTAAACACATTGACGTCTGATCTCACCCGAAACGAGCGTAAAACGCAATATTTGAACCGACCTTTCGGGGGGAGAGAAATATCTGTACGGCGCCACTTACATCCGCATAAAAGACCGTTTCTTCATTTTCTCTATCAAACTTCGTGTAATCTTTTTATGTGTTTATCACTTACGTAAATTGGCAAGTAACAAACAGGTAATATATATATATATATATATATATATATATATATATATATATATATATATATATATATATATATCGCAGTGACAATAAAATATAAGTAAACAAGTATACAACCTTATTTACTTCGGGAATTTTTTTCACTAAAATCGATTAAAAAGTACTCTAAAGAGCTAAGTAGAGGATTAAAATCGAATGGTCTAAAACATACCGTCTCGAGTTTCTCGCAATATCACGAATCTTTGGGGTATTTTTTTATCTGTCATCGCTATGGAATATATATTTTTTTTTGGGGGGGGGGAGAATATGTGCTTAATTGAAGTCGTACCTAATTTTGAAAATTAATTGATTAATAATTAATTAATTAGGCGGGCATAATTATTAATCAATTAATTTTCAAAATTAGGTACGACTTCAATTAAGCACATATTCTCCCAAAATTGTCGGCTAAAAAAGGCATATCAAAACACATCGTTTGTTTATTTACTTCTCATATATATATATATATATATATATATATATATATGTGTGTGTGTGTGTGTGTGTGTGTGTGTGTGTGTGTGAAACAACAAATATTCAGAGGATGTATTTATCGATGAAGGAATAGTTACGCCTACGTTCTAACGTTTCGATTTTTAAAAAATATCGGTACTAATGCAGAATCAGCCCTGTCGGCTGGAGCTTTAGAATACACTGACTGCCCCACTCCAGATGGGTAAAATCCCTCCAATCTGGTCACCTGTTTGCCGAGGGTGGTGACCCGCGATGCTCAAGGATGGGACCCTAGTGGCTGAGCAGTCCATGGCCTGCAACTTTAGCCCTTACTTAGGCTAGACGAGTGGTCGGAAACGACCCCTACGATCAATCGGCTGGTCACGTCAAGCCCTAGCCTCTATATGATTGTCCCAACCCTATTGTTCTTATGGCACCCCCAACCCTGTTTATCATATATGTGGCTAGAAGGTGGTGGCTGAGGGTCTTCATGTCCTGGGCATGACGTCAAACTCTATCTGATGGTGAAGTTCCAGTTCGGGACGTCTGGGGAATATGGAGTACCCTTTCATCATCATTACTCCCAGATTCACTCGGACTCTGGGTGGTAATACTTTTTAGAGTTCCATATATGGCTTGAAACTTTGCCGGCATTAAATGACCCACCAAGGTTGATATGCCGTAAAACAAAGCAAAGCAAACCAAACTAATGTAGAATAGCATATAAGAGAAAATATCATTAGATTACGTATAAAAAGGAAGGAGAGAGAGTTAAATCAAGATTATCATACTTTTAAATATTGAACTATTTCGGAATAGCTCTTAAGTAAACATATCAAACGTTGTAATAATTGAATTATCTTATTGAGGTATTTCCACGGGTCCTGCTAGTAGAAATTAATATTGGTATTTAACCGTTAAATCTCGTGCACGTATCTGCCATGCCCACAGTATTTGGTTAAAATAATAACCAAAGTATTGTAATCTGTTATACAAATGTTGATGAAAGTAAATGAATGTTAATTTTCCATGTGAACGAATTCAGTCACGTGCCTCTGCTTTCATGACAGATGCCATCGTGCTAGACAGTCATCTAGCTCCTATTCGTAATGAGACAAGCTCAAATAGGAGGAAATGGCACCCAGCTGAAATACAACAACGATTCACAGGAACACACAACTGGCCCTTAATAAAATCGATAGATATACGAATCTGTTTTAAAAGATTTTACAAGTATTTACTATTCCAATTGCAATATAAGAAATGAGTACTGTTATGTAGCAGCCACTGGGTTTCTAAGGGTTAAAAGATATATTTTTTAAGTAATAAAGATAAAAGAAAGAAAGCCACGTCATTTATGACTTATAGACGATTTATATAGTTTTTTTTTTCCTGTGGTAAAATAATGCCAAAACATGACTAAACTCGTCATCAAGTAACGTATACTTTAAATGTCATAAAAGATGTGAAAAGAAGCCGTATATGGCGGGTTAAATAAGATAGAGATTAAAACAGTTTTAACTGATACACAGGTTGTGTCATAAAGACTTCAATCCTAAAGATGGTTAAATCAAACTTAACGGACCTAAATTCCACCATCGTATGTCACCCCGTCGAAAGAAAAAAAATACCAAAAATCAGGGAATGAAACAAATTTGATGAAATTTTTAGTGTTGATATATTAATGAATAAAAGATATAACCGCCCTGTCGGCTGGGGCGTTAGAATGCACCGACTGCACCTCTTCAGGGGGGTAAGACTCCCCCAATGGGGCCACCTGTTGGCCGTGGGTGGCGATCCGTGATGCTTAAGGATAGAACCCAGGTGGATGAGCAGTTCATGACTTGCAATACTCCACTTTGGCCCTATCTTGGGCTAGACGGGCGGTCGGAGAGCCCCCCCCCCGATCAATCGGCTGGTCACGTCAAGCCCTAGCACCTATATGATTTTCCCAACCCTATTGCCCTTATGGCAAGCCCCAACCCCTTTTTATCATATGGGTGCTAGAAGGCGGTGGCTGTGGGTCTACATGTCCTGGGAATGACGTTAAACTCTATCTGATGGTGAGGTTCCAGTTTTGGAGGTTTGGGGAATGTGGAGCACCCCATTCATCAAAATTGCTCCCTGGTCCACTCTGACCCGGAGTGGTAGTACCTGTTAAGGTCCCATCTATGGGTTAAATAGAAAAATGTATTTATAAAAAAATTGTATTATCCATTAAGAATTGATTTATTTCAAAACTTTATCGGCATTAAATGACCCACTGAGGTTGATATGCCGTAAAACAAAACAAACCAAACAAACAAAAGATATAAACCAGTTATTTTATTTAAAAGCTTTTACCTTTTCCAGGTCAGTTAACTTTAAACCACGTATCTTTGAGGCGTAACACAGATTCTCAAAGATAATATATCTTAAATACACTAAAAACTTTTTTTCCTGAATCTGACCTGCTGAAATTGGGGTGCGTCTTATATGCCCGTGCGTCTTATATGCCGTCAAATACGGTACTTGAAATCACATGACCATTTGCAAAGAAACTAACTTCTTTATTAAATAACCTAACACGAAATAATGTCGTAAAGCCAACTAATCATCGTAGCCTAAAGATAAAAGGGTTGAAACGATATGCATCTAAATGTTACGCTACAGTACTTGTCTCGTGGCAATACTTCATTAAAGAAAATAACAGTATTTCGTAGTTGAATGCGATTGCGTCGTGCGCTAGCAGCATTCGTGTATCCCTTCTTTCGTATTAATCCATCCATGACGTTTTCGAAGGAAGAACCACGTCTATCGACTGGGGTTTGAGAATACACCGACTGCACCTCTACAGAAGAGTAATATTCTCTCCAATCGAGCCACCTGTTTTCCATTTCTGGTTACCCGTGATGATTAAGGATGGAACCCTAGTGGTTGAGTAGGCCATGACATGCAACACCCCCCTTTGGTCCTTACTTAGGCTAGACTGGCGGTCGGAGAGGCCCTATCCGATCAATCGGCTGGTCATGTAGCACCAACATGATTGTCCCAACTCTAATAACCTTATGGCAAGCCCCAGACCTTTTTTATCATATATGTGCTAGGAGGTGGTGGCTGAGGGTCTTAGTGTCCTGTGTATGATGTTAAACTCTCTCTGATAGTAACGTACGTGCGTGCCTGCGTGCATGCAAGTGTGTAATAAGAGTACTATGGATTTAAAAGCCTTTTGCTGCTACTATAGTGCTTTGTCCCAAGTGTTCATTGTATTTTAGTGAAGCCTCGTGGGTTGCCGATGTTGAAAAATGTTGTCGAAATATTTAGCCAAAGGATATTGCGTGGTTAGCAGCGATGTTTTTTTTTTAAATTTCCTAAGGGCAATTTCTGCATTTACGCCGCCTCAACAGAAATTCAATCTCAGTCAATTCCATTTTTGTGATCATCATTTTTCTACCCCTTCCCAGCATTCACACTATTCATCTATCTATCTATCTATCTATCTATCTATCTATTAATTCCAGTCTGTCTCCTATCTATCTATCTATCTATCTATCTCAGATAAATTATTAATTAATAACGTATAATTTATGATAGGATTAAAAATTATTCCCCCGGGGCAACTAGATACTATTGACATAAAAGTCTTGAAATCAAAATATTAAAGCATCCATCTTTTTTTTCCTTCCGTTAATTTAAGTACTTTTCCAGCAAAAATTGTGCCCTTTCATAAGTGTGGCCAAATATGAGTTTCCATTGTTCATAATTGAGATAGTCTGAGGATTATTGATGATTTATTGTATTCTTTCATTGTAGTTTGGAACGTTCTGCAGCATTATTCAACCCTTCTTCATTTGAAGCCATTCTGTTCTTTCCTTTGCAAGGGCCTTTAGCTCCTTCAGTCGCTTGCCAGAGCTTTGGCCTCCCAGTCCGGCATTTTGATGATTTACTCTATTCTGCCACTAGTAGTATTGGATCAAGTATCCAATAAGCACCTCAAATCATCAACTTAATGAAAGGTTCATATTTTAACTCATCGCCGGTAACTTTCAAATATTTGAAAATAAACGAACAGATGATTTTTGAACTTATATTGTATCTGACAAAAACAAATTTTACAAATTTCTGAGCAATATCCTTTTATTTAAATAAACATAAAAAATATTTTGCAAATAAAAACTGTATTTTTATTTAAATAAACATAATTGCATTTCTCTTCTGATTAAGTAAAACCTATTTTAGTATAAAAACATATTTCGTCTTTTTTTAATTTATCGTAAGTGTTGAAGCATACTCATAAACTTCTGATTAAAAAGTATTTATTTAAAAAAAGATTTTGCTATTAAATTTTAATTTGATTACGTGTACCAACCATCTATTTATTTAATTTATCGTAAGTTCAACATCTTCATAACCTTCTGATTAAAATCATTTGTTTACAAATTTTAGAAGCGGAAGTTACCGGTGACGAATTCAAATGTGAACCTTTCATTAATTTGATTATTTGGGGTACCTATTGGATACTTGGTCCGTAGTATTGAATATCCTACAATAGCATTCAGTCCCTATTCCTTTGAAGCCACTATGTCCTTTTCTTTGCGTGGTGGTTTAGCCCCCTGAAAAAGTTTTTAAAGAATTACTGCTCTTTTATATTAAAAATTGGTTAATTTAGACATTTTTTAGGCTCGCCGGGGTCCCTGCTGAGACAATTCACCGTCCCTCTCTTTAACCATATCTGTGTTAATTTAGAGCTGTTGCTGACAATAAAACTATATTCATCGCCCGAAGTGTGTGTTTTCTACCGACGAAATCGGTCATTTCATCTGATTTTGTTTCCATGCACAAGCGATGATCTAAGAAACTGCATATGCAAGTCAAGCTGGTCTATGCCATAATGCAACATACAAAAAATCTATGTGTTAATACTCGTGTTCTTTAATTTTATGACCGTTATCATCTTGCAACACCCTCTAGTTAAAAATGAGCTCGTCCAATTCCCCCAAAATGGAATGCAAAAATGTAAACCTGATTATCTGGTGTTGCTTACTCTCCGAATTCCTATTTCTTATGAGTGTCGTCACCTCAGCTAAATAATGGACTATTCCGTTTTATCATATAGAAAGAAATGCAAGAAAAGGGACATGCTACACAGAAAAAAATATAAAAAAGAAGAAAAGAGAGTAGGGCAAAGATAGGGTGAGCGCATGGGAGTGATAACGCTAATCTCTTTCGATCGAACATAATGAAAAAGATGAAAAAAGGGAATAAAGACCAGAAAAAGTGTGTGTGTGTGTGTGTGTGTGTGTGTGTGTGTGTGAGAGAGAGAGAGAGAGAGAGAGAGAGAGAGAGAGAGAGAGAGAGAGAGAGAGAGAGTTAAATCAAGATTATTATACTCTGGTATATCCACAAGACTTGCTAGTATTTCTTGTATTTATTCCAGATATTCTAGATAATGAACTGCAGGAGGCGACAAGTATTTGAGATTTAGTGGGAAATAAATGGAAGACGACCAAACAAGCCGTCCTTCTGGGATGTGGTTTAGAATACGACGACCGTAGCTATTGCAGAGGGGCGAGACACCCGTCAGTATTCCCTAGTCTACTTGAACCCGGAGTGGTATTATTTTTTCGAATCTCATCTGTTATGGTAATTTACCATGCACGCATGAACTCTTCCAACTATAAAAAGCAGCCGGTTCTACTCTTAAGTGAGAGTCAATATTCCAGCGGACAGTTGATAGACCGCCTCGCGAGTAACCTTCTCATTTGTATATGTTTGTACTACTATTCTTTGTTAATATATTTGTTTAACTCATTTTCTCTCTTGTGTCTTTATTCTGGTCTCTAACCAGGCCACAACATCACCTATGAGTGAAATAGATCTAGAGATATGAAAATAAAAGTATTTTGAACAACACTAGCTTAATTGCTGCCCGATTTGGCGGTTTTAAGTATTTTGATGGGTCCATGGCATGCAACACGCCACTTTAGCCCATACTTGGGATAGGCGAAAAGACAGAGTGGCACCCTCCAATCAATCGGCTTGTCATGTCAAACCCTAGGACATATATGATTGTCTCGACCATTTTCCTTTTATGACAAAGCGCAACCCTTTTTATCCTATATGTGTTAAAAGGCGGTGGCTGGGGTCTTAGTGTTCTGGGTATGACGTTAAACTGCATCGAGTGGTGAGCTTACGATTCTGGAACTCTGACCCGGAGTGGTATTACCTATTAGAGACCCATCTATGGGTTAAAGGGGTTGAAAATATGAATACCCAACAAAAATGTATTATCTGCGTTATTCGGACTATTGTCCCATCTTCATTGTTATCTGTACAACGTTTCGGCCGATATGCCCTCGGCCTTCTTCAGGAATTTCTTCTCGGACTCGGGAACCTTCTCGAACTCGGGAACTTTGAACCTAACCCTTTATTCAGTCCACTGGGGTATCCTGTTCTCATTCCGCTAACCCAGCTGAGGTAGGAGTTGTGTTAATTATTTTTCTGTGTTACTGCCGCCACTCAGGATTGAACCTGGAATACAGAGAAACTGTCACTTAGAAATGTCTTAACCTAATTACCTTATCCACTAGGCCATGTGTCCAGTTGGACAATTCAGTGTGAATTTTGGGAACTTATAAACCTAATGTCATGTTTTGGCTAGAATATCTACCTATTCATTTTATGTATGATTTTTTTACCTAGACTCATATTGTTTTTTAAAATCTGATCTAGCCTAAACTCTGATCTAAAAAATGTATAAAACAAAAATGTTTTCGGCATAAAATAACCCAACAAAGTTGACATGCGGTAAAATCTAACCAACCAGCCAGCCAGAATTTCACGTGTAATTTACTTTTCCCCCAGACTGCCTAAAATCAAACAAAAACCGGAAAACTAATAATTTTTGTTGCCATAATTCTAATGATGTTAAATGTCTAAATTACTAAAAAAATTACGCTTGATTAATAGAAAATGATAGAGGTTCCAATACTCAAGTTATGAGCTTCAACGATTTTCGCTATGGAGGGAGGTTAGCCCCCATTAGGGTGTATAAATATTATTAAAATTGTGCTTCACATTACCAAAATATTGCAAAACTTTTGACTCACCCTAGTATTTGTTTGTTTAAGGAAGTGGGTCAGCGCAAGATGCATTCATCATCTTTAATTTTGAGAGTCGGATCATTTAATTGATCAAATGCAAATGCAAACACACACGCATATTATATATATATATATATATATATATATATATATATATATATATATATATATATGTGTGTGTGTGTGTGTGTGTGTGTGTGTGTGTGTGTGTGTGTGAATGTTTTGTGCATGTATGTATGTTTATGTACGTATGTACAAAGATACGCATGCACACACGAACAGAGAGAGAAGACAGAGACACAGAGGGGAGAGACACACAGAGAGAGAGAGAGAGAGAGAGAAGACAGACAGACAGACAGACAGACAGAAAGAGACAGAAACACCAAGACAGAGATAGAGACAGAGTAAGAAAAAGATTATGCGAGAGAGACAGCAATAGGTATGAGAGTAAGAGAGAGAGAGAGAGGGGTGGATGTGGGAGAGAGACAGACAGAAAGACAGACAGAGATACACGGATAGACAGATAGATAGATAGAGTCAGAGAGAGTTAGAGAGAGATGGTGAGGGGGAGAGAAAGACAGACAGACAGAGACAGAGAGAGAGACAGACAGACAGACAGACAGACAGACAGACAGACAAAGAAGAGAGTATGTGTGAGAGAGAGACAGAAATAGAGAGAGAGAGAGAGGGATAGATAGATAAATAGATAGATAGATAGAGATAGATAGATAGATAGATAGAGAGAGAGAGAGAGAGAGAGAGAGAGAGAGAGGAGAGAGAGAGAGAGAAAATCAGATACCTTCCGTACGTCATTGCTATCAATCTCAAGTCCCTGACAAATGCGGCAGTCTTGATAGTCACACACACACAAACACATACACGGATATATATGCATGTGCGCGTGTGTGTAGGAGTGTGTATTTAAGTATGTGTGCATTTCATTGCACATATGTTATCATATTCAACCTGTAAATGCATTAGAGGTAAACAAACATGAAAAGCCGATGTTTGTTATTTGAAACGACTACAACGTTGTTCTAAGAAGATTCGCCAAACTCTGGAGACTTTTGAATCTATCAATTATTAATAACCAACGAAATGTTAGATTCTGATCGCAAATATTTGGAAGCTGCAAAATATAACGAGATGGTGGGACTACGTAAACAGAAATAGATGGCAATTATATGTGTCGAGTAATGCAAGCTTTAACCCGGACAGGATACATTTAGGATGATGTTGCGATTCTTTTTCATCAGAACTAAACCGTATAATGTGCAAATAAAGACGTTTCCGATAAACATAATACTGTTACGTTACTTCCGACAAGAGGTGTGTTACTCTATTGTGCACTATCTCTTATTATAATGGAGATTTGTTGTCTGTCTGTCTGTCTCTAACCGTTACTTACGTTACTTACGTTACTTCCGACAAGAGATGTGTTGCTCTATTGTGCAATATCTCTTATTATAATGGAGATTTGTTGTCTGTCTGTCTGTCTCTAACCGTTACTTTCGTTACTTCCGACAAGAGGTGTGTTACTCTATTGTGCACTATCTCTTATTATAATGGAGATTTGTTGTCTGTCTGTCTGTCTCTAATCGTTACTTACGTTACTTACGTTACTTCCGACAAGAGATGTGTTGCTCTATTGTGCACTATCTCTTATTATAATGGAGATTTGTTGTCTGTCTGTCTGTCTCTAATCGTTACTTACGTTACTTACGTTACTTCCGACAAGAGATGTGTTGCTCTAGTGTGCACTATCTCTTATTATAATGGAGATTTGTTGTCTGTCTGTCTGTCTCTAACCGTTACTTTCGTTACTTCCGACAAGAGGTGTGTTACTCTATTGTGCACTATCTCTTATTATAATGGAGATTTGTTGTCTGTCTGTCTGTCTCTAATCGTTACTTACGTTACTTACGTTACTTCCGACAAGAGATGTGTTGCTCTATTGTGCACTATCTCTTATTATAATGGAGATTTGTTGTCTGTCTGTCTGTCTGTCTCTAACCGTTACTTTCGTTACTTCCGACAAGAGGTGTGTTACTCTATTGTGCACTATCTCTTATTATTATGGAAGATGTGTGGGCTGTTTGATGTCTATATTCATTAAAAGTGTTCAAACATTTAAAGACCATAAATAAATCAAGCACAATGGCATAGAAGACAAAACTCTGGATTAAACAAACAAACAAAATTGTATTAACAGAAGTTACAAAAAGGTAGCATTGAATACTGGGCAAGGTTCCGCCCAAAGTTCTTTTTTTAAAGTTCAAATGTAAAATGTAATAAAATATTTTACAATTCACACAATAAGAAGAAACATTAAAGTTTGTATGTCCAAACAATCATCAGCCAGGCTGTATTTGTAATGATATTAAGATTGTCTGTTAAAGCGATGATTATTTAAAGTGAGAAAGGTAGATAGATATATAGATAGATACCTTCAGTAAGTAAGCGAAATGTTCTTAATAAGGGTGACGTGAATTCCCTTAGGCAGGTGAGATCTTTCTGGTTAGAATCCGAAAGCCTGGTTTTTTTTATAGTCCTGGATAGGATCAGCGAGGCTCCATTCGATAATTTTTCTTATTAGGCGGGAACGCCTCTGATTGGTTGAATTTTACGAATTTTATTTTAGATTTTATTTTTACTAAGGTTGCGCGATCCATATGCGCAAACTAATTATTTTTGCCATTCGACTTCCGTCTGTCGAAGCGATAACTTCCGGCTTCACCACAGAAGGCTCGCCACATTATAATGGAGATTTGTTGTCTGTCTGTCTGTCTCTAACCGAAACTACATCACTGCTCACGTTGCAATATCCTCCGTGTTGAGAATTTCCAGTATATATATATTTACCAACGTCTCCACACGAGCAGGATGTCACACAAGGTCAATTTCTTAAGCGGAGTTCAACAGGTTTGAATTCAGAGTTTTCCTTCTCCTAGACCGGTTGCCTAACCAAGGTTAAAGAGCCCAGTCTGCCCTACTATTTATCCATAGATGGAGGGAGAGTAGGATACATACCTTTCCCAAGGGTATTAGCGCAAAGTGAAATGCAATTACCACATCCAGGATTTGAACTTGGGGCGACGAGTCCATTTCCATGACTTTAACCATTACACCACGCGCTTCCCACTTTTCCAGTATATAAGGTGTGTGCCAGATCCTCGCCTATACTTATAGACTAGGCCAGAATCATGTGATCTATTTCTTGGCCAATCACTGTCAGTATTCTGAGGCTGATACAATACTTAACCACCTACTGGTCATAATTACTGCACCATTCTGGACGACAGACATAGGATTAAATCACTGGACCTTTACCAATACGCAGGATAGGACTTACACGCTTACCAAAGGATTCCATAACATAGGACTTTCTTTAAGCCCTTTTCAACTGGCCAAGGATGGCATTTAAAAACTTCACATTCAGGAATTGCGTAAGTTTATCAATACAGGTTAGCCCAGTCGGTAGAGCGTTCGGCTAGAATCCACAAGGTTCCTAGTTCGATACCGGTCCCCGCCAACTATGAGTAGTACAGGGATCTGTGCGGTAAAGTAAGGAGCTGATGTTAAATGTGGCGCTCCACCTGAGACGCAAAAACAATCTCCTTGGTCTAACGCTAGTGAAAATGATATAGACTACCTCATTGATTGGCGGATACCGACTTTAGGCTTCCCGACGATCTAATTTAAGTCAAAATCATTAATTGATACATTAAATAAATTTTATTTATCAATGATGTCTCTATGAAAATCTGAGTTAGATTGTCTTAAAACAGCCTGTGTTATTAGTGTTTGTCCTGCAGTGTGTCTTATATATCACTAAGGAATAAAGGTTTACATGTTATATAGCGCGGTCAATTTGCATACTGATTTTAAGAAAACCGGGTTTAATAAATAATTATTAGGTGTTATTGATCTCTAATATTATTGTTTTATTCTCCTATGGCTGATTTTATAATGAAACCAATTCAAATATGATGAAAATACGTGTAATCTTTTTACATGCGTTCTTATTTAATTTCTTAGTCTTTTTGATTTAATATACTTTATTACATTAAAACTTCGATACTTACTACGTGCACTGGATTAATTAAAAAGAAACTGCATTGGTGCATACTGAAAGATCTCAACAAATTATTTTTTAAAAATGCAGTTTTTTTTTCGTTCCGCCTCAGAACCACAAGGTTCCGGGTTCGATACCGGTCTTCGTCAAATAACCGACTGAATAGAACGGCTTCGATCTGTGTGGTAAAGGGGAGAGTTGATAGTAGATGTGGCGCTCAACCTACCCGCCAAATTGCAAAAACAATCTCCCTGTTTTAGCGCTAGTAAAAAGGGGTAGACTCCCTCGCTGTTTGGATCAAACAAACAATAGGCCACTTCACCGACTTTACTTACCTATACGCTTAATTGACGTGGAAGCGCGTGGTGTAATGGTTAAAGTCATAGGAAATGGACTCGTCGCCCCGAGTTCAAATCCTGGATGAGATAATTGCATTTCACTTAGCGCTAATACCCTTGGGAAAGGTATGAATCCTACTCTCTCTCCATCTATGAATAAATAGTAGGGCAGACTGGGCTCTTTAACCTTGGTTAAGCAACCCGTCTAGGAGAAGGAAAACTCTGAATTCAAACCTGTTGAACACTTAAGAAATTGGCCTTGTGTCACATCCTGCTCGTGCGGAGGGGTTGGTAAATATATATACCATTAATTGACAACTTGGTGAGCTTTATATTACAAATATGTTATAATTAATCGTTATAGATTATAATATATTATAAATGGTACGTCTTCGGGCTTTTGTCAGTATCAACCGAGCAGCGAGGAAGTCTATCCACTTTTCGCTAGCGCTAGAACAGAGAGATTGTTTTTGCTAACCTTGTGTACCACACCTACCGCTAGCTCCCATATGTTTTACTGCTCAGATCAGATTACCAAATCTGTGCTACGCATGCGCTGAGTTGGCGGACACCGGTATGGAAACGCAGAACCTTGCAATTGCTAGGTAAATTCTTTACCGACTTAGCTAAACCAGCACCCAATATATCATAATTAACCATGATTAATTATAATATATTATACGTAATTATAAGTAATTTATATTATAATGAATTACAAATAGATAAATTTGGCGAATTATTCTACAATTAGTAATTAATGGTTATCTCCCTTGATATATTGTAATGATCAATCATAGTATAATACGAGATAATGTCGTCGTCGTCGTCGGGACGGCCTGATGTCGGTATCAGCCAGACAATGGGGAGTATATCTCCTTTTCACTAGCGCTAGACCAAGGGGATTATTTTAGCATATGAGATGGAGCGCCACACCTACCGTCAGCTCCTCACTTTACCGCACAAATCCCTGTGCTGCTCATACGCTGAGTTGGCGAGGACCGGTATCGAACCAGGAACCTTGTGATTTCTAGTCGGGCGCTCTACCGACTGAGCTAAACCGCAAAAATAGAAATAATACTGACATCTCACTTTATCAAAATTACATGAGTATATCTTGAAATACTATAAATCAAATTTATGTAAAGAAATCGCCATTGGTTTCAACTCACTCGGAATCCCCTAACAAGACTTTCTGGCGGTCTCCTTGTTTAAATAGCCAAATGGCGGTGATAAAAACATTCCTTTTCTCATCTCATATGAGAAATAGCGCATGTCGTCATACACTACCTGCCTAATAAGAAACTCAGAGTCTCCCTGGATATGAACCTAATTAACATGCTGGGATTCTGGTCAAACATGGCCTGGATCTCAGTTACAAATTTGGGAGTTATTTTCTGATTATAACGATCAGAGTGCTGCCGTACCTTCATAATCACTATTGGACCCATCCAACTCTTTTCCAATCCTCTGCCTGTAATCAGATTGACACTCAAACACTCTGAAATCTTCGTATTAGACCTTCCGGTGTCAATGCCAAGCAGTACAGCATGCCGTTTCAAAATCTTTGAAGGAGTGAATTGCGTCATGGTGTTTCGTTCATCACAGACCGTGTCCAACTGACTCTAGTTTGCTGCACATCGACAAAACCTGGAAAAACAAAGTGCATGCGGGAAATTAATAATTTAAAATGGAGACAATTTACCCATCATCCTGGTCAACCCTAGGACAATCTGTCATTTTTCTTTTTTGCTATATCTTTAGAACTAAACATATTTTGAGCGAATACACAACCTCAGCTGAAATCGAAGAAAGTTCTACATTGTTAACAACATTAACGTATTATTTGGAAAAATAGACCTTTAAAACAAATTAAACTTTCTGAAAAGAATTGGACTCCTATCAAAGATATTGGCTCAATATTGGGGAAAATTACCCAAATAACATCTAATATACAAATCCTTAGCATAAATGCTGATTTCAGCAGATAACTAAACATGCATCATTATACCAAATTTTTTATAGATGCAAAATCTAAAATGGCACCCAAATAACTATACACATAACACCCCACAAAGAAGAATTAAAACAAAAACGTTTTTGGCATAAAATAATCCGATAGGATGACATGCCGTAAAATTCAACCAACCAACCAACCAACCAATTTCTAAAATAATCAAAATGTAAAATGATACTCAAATAGTTACACTTATAACTGCTATAACCCTCTAAGAAAAAATAAAACAAACGTTTTGGGCATAAAATAACCCAGTGGGTTGACATGCCGTAAAAATACAGCAATCAACCAATCAACCAACCAATTTCTAATAGAAGCAAAATGTAAAATGATATTCAAATAGCTACACATATAACAGCTATACACCACAAAGAAGAAATAAAACAAAAACGTTTTTGGCATAAAATAACCAATGAGTTGACATGCCGTAAAATCCAACCAACCAACCAATTTCTAATAGAAGCAAAATCTAAAATGATACCCAAATAGCTACATACAAAACAGCCATACCCCACAAACAAGAAATAAATGTTTTGGGCTTAAAATAACCCAATGGATTTGCATGCCGTAAAATCCAACCAACCAACAAATTTCTAATAGAAGCAAAATCTAAAATGATACCCAAATAGCTACATACAAAACAGCCATACCCAACAAACAAGAAATAATGTTTTGGGCTTAAAATAACCCAATGGATTTGCATGCCGTAAAATCCAACCAACCAACAAATTTCTAATAGAAGCAAAATCTAAATGATACCCAAATAGCTACATACAAAACAGCCATACCCAACAAACAAGAAATAAATGTTTTGGGCTTAAAATAACCCAATGGATTGGCATGCCGTAAAATCCAACCAACCAATCAGAACTAAACAGAACATACCTAAATTTAAATAAACTTGTTGTATCATTTACTGTTCTTTATCAACAATAAGTTGTCAATAGACCAAAACTGTTTCATTAGATTTGGTTTTGTTTATTTTCCAGCAAATAGTTTGATTGTAAAAATATACTATCAAACATCAACCGGGAAGAAAAAAATTTTGGAAAAAAGAAAAGACCAAGATAATCGTACCAACAAAAAATAATCTATTAGTACAATATTTTGGCCAAAAGAAAAAACAATTTATATGCATATATATATACAAGATATATATATATATTCATACAAAACCGCCAGGAGATTAAAACTAATAAGTAAAAAGTGCTCAGATGTTAGCCCTGAAGAGCATTAGGCGAAACTTTTAGTAGGTTCGTCTGACTCATTAGATTTATCTTTATATATATACATATTTATATATATTTATATATATTCATATATATATATATTCCAGCCAGCTTTAATCCAATGCACATGCATTAGCGCATCAAATTACATTTGCTTGCCATTATTCATTTTTCTCCATATTTTTGTGGCATCCTGACTTGCCACGATGCACAATTCGGTAAACACTGCTACAGCAAGTCATATTAACATTGGTATTAATTCACAATGAAAAATATATAACTTTTAGTATCATCCCATTCTCCAGCAGAATCATAAGCTCCCTACCCTCACCTCCGAGCAGTTGATATGAATCTTCCCTCTGAACTCCCAGCATTAATTAAAAAGAGAATAAATTTATCTGTTAACGTTATCTTTTTTTCTCTTGATAATAAACATGTATTCGATCACCAGGTGTGAATTGTTTCTTTTGGTGATGATTAGCCATAATCTATACATACATAATATTGGTGTGTATGTATCTATGTGTGTATGCCCGGATGAAATTACGAAAATAAAACAATTAACGACAAAGTAAATATATATACACGTTCACTATCTCCAGATCTTGCTTTTCGAGCAACAATAATGAAGACTTGATCTATATTCTATTTCTCTGAATGTTTGAGATGAGGCTTGATGATTAGTATTATCTGCGTTATTTGGACTATTGTCCCCATCTTCATTGTTATTTGTACAACGTTTCGCCGATATGCACTCCGGCCTTCTTCAGGTATTTCTTCTCGGACTCGGGAACCTTCTTTTCGAACTCGGGAAATTTCTTGTCGTAATTGGGAGCCATCACGGAACTTTGAACCTAACCCTTTATTTAGTCCACGGGGGTATCCTGTTCTCATTCAGCTAACCATAGCTGGGGTAGGAGTTGTGATTACGGCAAGAAAGTTCCCAAGTCCGAGAAGGTTCCCGAGTCCGACAAGAAATACCTGAAGAAGGCCGGTGGGCATATCGGCCGAAACGTTGTACAAATAACAATGAAGATGGGACAATAGTCCGAATAACGAAGATGATATTGATCTATATTCGTAAAGATAATTAAAGATAAAATTCAAATAGTAATAGCAAGGTTGTTTTTTTGCATTTAATATTCTAAATAGGAGACATTAATCTTTTCTTGTAGAATCTGTGCACTTCTGGCGCCCCATCAGGCCGGATCAACGCAGGGTCTTTTTACATTAGGATTTTAATGGGGCTTCCTGCGAGGATCCAGCTCGTGATTCAGTAATAATTGATCTGCGAGACTAACTTTTGTGCCCCTCCCCACTACTTAGGCGACGCCGGGTAGCCGCTTCTAGTCCAAAATAAGTCATGAAGAAATATGTTTTTTTTTAAATTGTCCCATTTCTATCTTGATGGTGCACCTAAGTTTTCTTTTCCATGATCACTGATAACTGAGCTGATTGTATTTTGTTCTTAGCTGAATCTTGAGAAATGAGAAATAAAACTCTTTCAAAGTTATCGCTTCCTTAGCACCATCGTATATACATTGCTTATATATGAACACAGATAGATAAATAGATAGATAGATAGATACATATGAAGAGACTGAGATAAATAGATAGACAGAAAACACACACACACACACACACACATACACACACACACACACACACACACACATATATATATATATATATATATATATATATATATATCAACATAGATAGATACATAGATAGATAGATAGTGAGCACACTGAAATAGATAGATGGACAGAGAACACACTGAAATAGATCGATCGATTGATAGATAGATAGTAAACACAATGTGATAGATAGATAGATAGATAGATAGATAGTGAACACAGGGGATAGATAGATAATGAACACCCTGCGATATATATATATATATATATATATATATATATATATATATTATATATATATATATATATAGATACATAGATAGATAGATAAATAGATAGATAGATAGATAGATAGAGAGAGAGAGAGAGAGAGAGAGAGAGAGAGAGAGAGAGAGAGAGAGAGAGAGATAGGGGTAGTGAACACACTGAGATAGATAGATAGGGAGATAGTTATAATGGGAGATAGATGGTATTAGTTAACACACTGAGATAGATAGATAGATAGATAGATATAGCCTTAAAAATAGCTGTGAATGCGTGTGTGTAAGCTTCACCATCCAAACAATGCGAAATAATAAATCTGTTTGCAGTCTGACATTTGCATTAGTATTTTCATGCTATTTGCCCATTCATACCGACAGATGTAAAAATGACAATTTGCGCATTTACTTTTCAACATAAGGAGAACCAGATGTTTATCGAAAAAGCAAGAAAAAGAATAAAAAAGACAAAAAACAAAAAACAAGACAAAAAGCAAGAAAAACAAAAAAAAAAACAAACAACATCAAACAACAATATATTATAAAGAATAACGACACCAACACCAAATATATAATTGTGTTTAATATTTAGGGCGAAATAAATTAAAAATAAAACTATGGCTGACTTAAGAATTGAAACTGCTTATCTATCTATACATGTATAAAGGGCAATTGGTGTGTATATATGCATGTATGTATGTATGTACGGAGGAAACTATGAAATTAAAACAATTAACGAGAAATATATATATACATTCACTATAGCCAGATCTTGCTTTTTGAGCAAAAATAATGAAAACTTGATTTATATTCGTGAAGATGATTAAAAAATAAATTTAAATAGTAACAACATGGCTTTTTTTGCGTTTGGGATTTTAATGGGGCATCCTGCGAGGAACAAACGTGCGATTCAGTAATAATAGATCTGTAGCACTAAGTCATTTCTAACCTGGTGACGCCGGTTAGCCGCTTCTAGTACATATATAAAGCAATTGGTGTGTGTGTGTGTGTGTGTGTGTGTGTGTGTACTCGTATGAAAGTACGAAAATAAAACAATTAACGACAAAGTATATATATTATATATATATATATATATATATATATATACATTATATAATATAATATAATAAAATAAATATATAAAGGTTTTACAAATCTATTTTTTAGATGACAAAGGAACAGTCACAACCATTTGGTTTCATGCATGCGTAAGCGCAAACAATCTTCAGGTGACGTTGTTTCAAATGCAAGGAAAATTGAAAATTACAAAAAGTTTAACAGACATAGGATGTGTATGATTGGATGAAATGTTATGCGTATGTATGTGATGTTGTTATGAATGTGTATGTGTGTTTATGGACAGTGTAAGGGTTATGTATACATATTATATATATATATATATATATATATATATATATATATATATATACAGTGCAAAGGTTATTATATATATATATATATATATATATATATATATATATATATATATATATATCAATGGTTCTTGCTTTTTGTGCAAAAATTATAAAAATTTGATTCATGTTCGAAGATATTTAAAATTTAAAATACACATAGAAATAGCATTGAAATTCTACTAAAAATTGTCCAGCATTTGTAAATCTCAAAAGTAAACAAATAAATGGATGAAAGAAAAAGAAAGAAGCATCAAAAGAAAAAGAATTGGAAGAAAACAATGGAAAGAAAGAAAGAAAAAGAATTCGAAGAAAGCAATGGAAAGAAAAAAGATTTCACCATCTACCGAATCAACGCTGGTAGCCGCTTCTAGTAAATATATAAATTGCAGTTGGTGTGTATGTATGTATGTATGTATGTATGTATGTCCTAAGAAACTACGAAAATAAAACAATTAACGATCAGGTAAATATATTTACACATTCACTATGACCAGATCTTGCGTTTTGAGCAAAAATAATGAAGATTTGATTTATATTCGTGAAGATGATAAAAACAGGATGGATTTTTTTTTCATTTAATACTTTAAATAGGAGGCATTAATTTTTCTTTTCAAAGTGTATGTGCACTTTCTTTTCTGACGCCTAACTAGACCGGATCAACGCAAGGTCTCTTTTTACATAAGGATTTTAATGGGGCATCTTGTGAGGATCCAATTCGTGATTCTGTAATAGTAGATCAGTGAGAACAACGACACTAGAACCAAACATATAACTGTCTTCAATATTTTCGACGAAATAAATATACATGACATGAAACGGTATATATAGGAGATCTAAGTCTCGCTCTAGAAGAGTATTTAACAGTTAGTTGAATATACCACTGTTGGATAATTTGTAGTATATAAGCCGTGCTGCAATCTACCACTTAAATTTATAAACTAAGCGAGGTCACATGGTTTAAACCTCAGCCAATCAACAGCCCGAATACGTGGTTGGTTAACTACTTAATCGGCTGATATTGACAGATGTCCATTCGCACTCATTGCCGAACGACATTCAGGACTGAGAAGTAACTAAAGATCATTCCCATTATTAAGGGACCTAAGGAGGAACGGAAGGATTCTTCACTAAGGATCGCGCTCTGCTTAACACAAAGGATCTCCGTTGGACAGCGCTCTTGCTTGAAGTCTAAAGGACAGCCACAAAAATCCTAACAACCATTGTTTTATTGACCCTTACTGCGTGCTTCTCATTCATGACCGTGAGCCAGACTAACCAATGCTTAGTAGGACTAAATACGAGAACATATGATTGTTAGCAAATTATTATTCTTGAATAAGAATAATTACTTGAAACCATATGAACTATGGGCAAATTATTAGATTGGATCATTATAGCAAATATAATTATGAGCTAATAATCTATATTAAATGTCGTCGAAAATTATTACTATATTCACCCCATGTTTTGACCGATAGTTTTTGCCTGAACTCTGAGTGACAGCAAGACTTTTCAGATTCCCAGAATCATTTTACGTCCCCTCAGATCCCCCAAACCATTTTAAGTCGCCTCAGATCTCCAGAACAACTTTACGTCTGCTCAGATCCCCAGAACCCTTTTAAGTCGCCTCAGATCTCCAGAACAACTTTACGTCTGCTCAGATCCCCAGAACCTTTTTAAGTCGCCTCAGATCCCCAGAACTATTTTACGTTCCCTCAGATCCCAAGAACCCTTTTACGTCGCCTCA
This sequence comes from Doryteuthis pealeii, assembly GCA_023376005.1. Lineage (NCBI taxonomy): Eukaryota > Metazoa > Mollusca > Cephalopoda > Myopsida > Loliginidae > Doryteuthis > Doryteuthis pealeii. The sequence continues at coordinate 45,101,578 of CM042149.1, read as the reverse complement.
GATCCCTAGAATCCTTTTAAGTTGCCTCAGATCCCTAGAACCATCTTACGTTCCCCCAGATCCCAAGAATCCTTTTACGTTCCCTCAGATCCTCAGAACCATTTTACGTCCCCTCAGATCTCCAGAACCATTTTAAAGTCATCTAAGATCCCCAAAAGCCTTTTAAGTCACCTCAGATCCCTAGAACCCTTTTAAAGTCCCCTCATATCTCCAGAACCCTTTTAAAGTTCTCTCAGATCCCCAGAACCCTTTTAAGTCACCTCAGATCCCTACAACCTTTTTAAATCGCCTCAGATCCCCAGAACCCTTTTAAGTGTGCTAGCTTAATTTAGCACTGCTGTGGTCTGAATGGTCTTGTTGGCTGGTTAGTTGAATTTCAACCATTTTCAACCCTTGTTGGGTTATTTTATGTCAAAGATGTTTTTTGTTTTATTCATTCTTGATGGGTACTCAATTCTTTTAAACACCTTTTTTTAAATTCATTTTTCTATTTAACTGATAGATTGGACCCTAACAGGTATTACCACTCCGGGTTAGAGTGGATCTTGGAGTAATGGCGATGAAGGGGAAAACCACATTTCCCAAAACTCCAGAATTCGAACTTCACTATTAGATAGAGTATAACATCATACCCAGGACATCGCCTCCTCCTACAAGCGCATATATGTAAAAAAAAGGGTTGGGGCTTGCCCTTAGGGCAATAGGGTTGGGATAACTAAGAGAGACTTGAACTCAATAGTGTGAACTATTAGGTACACATCACTATTAGTCATGGCACGGCACCAACTGTGAACGTATGGGGAATGTGACCCTATATGCCTCGCATACGTACCCCACTGATACTACGTTGTCCATAGTACCAAATGTGATACGTGTCACATACGCACTGGTGAGAGTGAGTATTCTTTCGTAAGAACTTTCTTTAGCGAGACAGAGACTTATTATGAAAGATATTAGAGAGAGATTAGACTTACTTGCAGAGCTTCTACCATGTCCGCCGGTTTCTTCTGATTGTGTTTCTAGCTAAGGTTGATTTGGTCAAAATAAAAGAAATTACAAAAGACAATACATCCATTTTGTGACTTGATCAAGTAATTATTTATTTAAATTTCATCCATGATCACTGCATGGGAAGATCAGGCCGTAGCCCGTCTTCACCCGTCGACGACCAGACTCAAACTCTTTACTAATTTCTAACTATCACCTCTCACTCTCCCTTTCTCCCCTTCGCCACGTCAACATTCCAATCATCCCATCAAATCTATCCACGCTGCATAGGGATAAGAGCCTCCCAATAGGGTTATTTATTGGACGTGGGTGGTGAACTGGGATAAATTTCAAAATCCCTCCTGCCGGCTAGAGCTGTTGAATACGCAGACTGCATCTCTGCAGAGGTGTAAGAATCTCCGGCTGACTTCTGAAGACGGTCGGAAAATTAAAATGGAAAGTTTTTTGATGGTCTCCAATGGCTACAGTCTATGTTTAACTACAGTCTATGAATTAACATTTTGCGAATTGGGTTACGGTTACGGTAAACAACAAAAAAACCAAATTACTATACATTTAATTAACCATTGAAATTAATTATTGAATCTATTATTGAGACAGTTGTTTGTGGTAGTATTGCAATGTATAATTTCAATTAAACTTAATTTAAAAAAATATTTTTCAACATTAAATGTATAGTAATTTGGGTTTTTTGATGTTTTTTTTTAATGCAAATACATAATTAAAAACAACCTTAATCCCCGAAAACCGTAACCCAATTCGCAAAATGTTAATTCATAGACTGTAGTTAAACTCTCATTGGGGACCACCAAAAAACTTTCCGTTTTAATTTTCCGACCGTCTTCAGGAGTCAGTCGAATCTCCGACCTAATAGTGTCATTTATTCGCCATGTGTTGTGACCTGTGATGCTTAAGGATGGAATCTTGGTGGCTGAGAAGTTCATAACATACAACAGTCGACTTTGGTCCTTGCTTGAGCTAGACGAGCCGTCGAAGAGGCAACCTCAGATCAATCGGCTAGTCACACCAAACCCTAGCCTCTATATGATTGTCCCGACCGTATTCTTCTTATGTCAAACCCTCCAAACTTTGTTGTCATATATGTGCAAGAAGTCGGTGGCTGATGATTTTGGTGAGGTGGGTATGACGTCAAATTGTATCTAGTGGTGAGGTTTCAATTCTAGAGGTCAGAGGAATGTGAGATTTATGTTCATTAATATGGGACCAGTTTAGCTTAGTCGGTAGAGCACCTGCCTAGGAATCGCAAGGTCCAGGGTTCGATACCCGTCCCCGCTAACTCAGCGCATCTAGAGGCACACATTGTATAATCTGATCTGTGCAGTAAAGTTTGGAGCTGACGGTAGGTTTAGCGCTTTACCTCAGCAAATATAATCTTCCTGCTCGAGGACTAGTGAAAGTCCAGCTGATACAGACTAAAAGCCACTCTGCCAATTTTAATTTACTTTATGTGTAAATATTTTTTTTGTGATGTTATATTAGTAGAAATGTATCAAACTAGCAGGACCTGTGGATATACCACAGAATGACGATAATTCAATAATTACAAAGTTTGATATGTTTACTTAAGAGCTATTGCAAAAAAAAAAATGTAAAAGGTATAATAAGGATAAATCCTTATTATACCTTTTACATTTTACATCTCTCTTTTCATCTTTTCATTTTGTTCAATTGAAACGGATTAGCTTTATCGCTTCCGCTCGGTCACCCTCTCTACCTTTTTTCCTTGTGTTTCTTTCTTACTTTCTTTCTTATTATATTTATCTGTGTAGCATATCCTTTATCTTCCCTTTCTTTATGATAAAAATGAAAGGGTCAATTATTTAGCTGAGGAGACGACCCTCTCTCTCTCTCTTTCTTTTCATCTTTTCATTTTGTTCAATTGAAACAGATTAGCTTTATCACTTCCGCTCGGTCACCCTCTCTACCTTTCTTTCTTTCTTTCTTTCTTATTATATTTTTCTGTGTAGCATGTCCATTATCTTCCCTTTCTTTATGATAAAAATGAAAGGGTCAATTATTTAGCTGAGGTGACGACTTAGTCTGTAAAATACACCGACTTCACCTTTTTCAGGGAAATAAGACCTCCCATTCTGAGTCCACCTTTTGGCCATGGGTGGTGACCAATGATATCTGAGGAGGGGATCATGGTGGCTGAGCAGCTTGTGGTCCGGGTACTAAGAGGTCATGTGATCTACAACACCGTACTTCGACCCTTCCTTGGTATTGAAGTCAGTTAGCCTACAGCAGCTAAGTAGAACTTTTTCTTCACGATGGTGAGTATCATTGTTTCTACATCTCCCCTCTCCCTCCCCCGCGTGCAGGCAAGGCTCTACGAGGAGTGAGCTGTTCTTTAAGGCCTGTCCTGTTATGCGGGAATAACCTGGACAAGGCTCGAGGGATTTTCGATGGACGAAGGCAGGTTGATGTATCAGTGCTCACTGTGGGGTGTCGAATTGCTGTATGCGCATCATTTCTGGGAGATGTTGGGAGATTGGAATGCATAGATGAAGTATTGCTTGCAGGGCTTGTAAATTCAGGCATTGCACTTGGCATTGGAGTGGGTTTTGCTTTGGCCTCCAACTTCCTCAAGAAACGGCGATTCCTGAGGGTGACTCTTCCTGATCCATCGACCCTGATTTGGTACTGACGATCTGGAAGGACAGTAACGATCCTGTCTGCAGCGCCATATTGAAGTCAGTTAGCCTACAGCAGCTAAGTAGCACTTTTTCTTCACGATGGTGAGTATCATTGTTTCTACACTTGGACGGACGGTTGAAGGGGCCCATCAATCATCTGACCTTTTCAAGCCCTAGCATCTATAGGATTGTCCCGATCGTATTCTTCAAGTTGCTCTTATGGCAAGCACCCAACCCTTATAATCTTAAAGATGCTTGAAGAAGGTGGCTGAGGATAAAATATTAATGTATTAATACCCATGAATTTATTTATTCTAACTAGTAAATATATGCACCCTCCGGGTGCAAGTACTTAAGTTTTAATGTAATAAAATATTGTATTAAATTAGAAAGGCTAATGAAACTAAATAAGAATACAGATAAAAAGATTTGAAACAGAGGGGGGTATAATAAAAGATTTGAAACTGAGGGAGTATAATAAAAGATAGAACAACTGAAACTTACTCTTCCATCACTCTCGTCTTTCATTGTTATTTTTTTCTAATTTAAGTATTTAGTTATAAGAGGAAGTAAAGAATAAAATGACAGTTATTTCATCTTGTTAATGGATTTCATTTAAGATTCATTGAAGAGATTTTTGCTTATATTCATTAAAATAAAACCAAACAATTAGAAATCAATAATACTAAGCACATATTTATTAAATTCGATTTTTTTATATCAACATGCAAATTAGCCTTCCCTTCACACTGTAAACCGCTATTTTGTTGTATATATATACATAATTGTATGTTGTTGGTATATAGATAAGGTTAACAGTGGCTTCGGCCTCTGGACCATTGATATAATTAACGGCGTCGATCCCAGGGGGCCATCCCCCCCAGGCAACACCTGCCCCCTTGATTTAAAGGGACAGGGCTGGGTTTATTGCCGAGCGCCTGAGGCGCCCCCCTTGAGGGGGAATGCCGACGGGATCGACGAAATTTTTCATCCGCCACCCCATGAACTTCGGTTTGTGGGTGGTCCCACGTTAATAGGGACTTTGTGCCTGACCCGTACAAGTGGGGTACGCGGTAAATATCATGTAGATATGGTTAACAGTATTAATAATGTAAAACAATTTTATTAATAATAGAGGTTAAAATAAAAATAAAATCATTGAGAATGTGATGTCAATAACTAAGGGAATTGTAACTTGAGTAGTGATGTATTTTCGGTTACAGACAAAAAAGCACACAATCTCCATTATAATAAGATTTATTTAAACTCATGAAGTTAATGAAAATTATTTTTACCAATTTGTTGATACATGTCATATGTGTCACATCCTTCTCGTACGGAAAGGTTGGTAAATATAAAAGTAAAAAGTCGTTGGGGCGGCCTAGAGTCGGTATCAGCCAATCAGCGAGGGAGTCTATCCCCTTTTCAATAGCGCTAGACCAAGGAGATTGTATTGGTTTCTGAGGTAGAGCGCCACACCTACCATCAGCTCCTTACTTTACGCACAGATCCCTGTGCTACTCATACGCTGAGTTGGCGAGGGCCGGTATAGAACTAGGAACCTTGTGGTTTCTAGCCGAACGCTCTACAGGCCCCTTGGTATATATATATATATATATATATATATGTTGAAAAGTGAAATAAACGAAAGAAAGTATTGAATGGATAAAATAGGATTATTTTAATTAATTCAACTTACACGTGTTTCGGTTAGGAGTTTATCCACGTGTATATTATTCTATCTATTATTATTTTTAAATAACAAAAGGAATGTACACATGGATAAACTCCTGACCGAAACACGTGTAAGTTAAATTAATTGAAATAATCCTATTTTATCCATTCTATATTTTCTTTCCTTTATTTCTCTTTTCAACATACCGTCGGGTTCACTTCCATTTTCAATTCACACACACACACACACACACACACACACACACACATATATATATATATATTATATATATATATATATATATATATATATATATATATATATATATATCAAGAATAGGAGTCTCACCATCAGATGCAGTTTAGTCTCATATCTAGGAAAAGCTTTTTTGGGAGGGAGTCTTTTCCCTTTACATAGGATACAGTCTGCGTATTCCAAGGAAACAAAAGAAAACTATTAGTTCATAGAGTATGCTTGTTCACTATAATAATGTTTGTTTATTTGTTGGTTGGTTGGATATTACGGCATGTCAACCCTTGTTGGATTATTTCATGCCGAAGATATTTTGTTTGATTCATTCTTGTTGAGTATTCATTATTTTTTACAAACTCTTTTTTTTTTGTTAAATACATTTTAATACTAATTTAAAAAAATCTATTTAACCCATAGATTGGACATTAGCATGTACTACCTCACCGGGTCATTTGAACCAACAAATAATGTCCTTGTGTCAGACAAAGCAAAGTTTAGTAAATTATTACAGTTTCCATTATCTTTCTCTTATTTTTTCTGCGTAGGCGTAAGTGGGGGGGGGAATAGACGAGGCGATACAAAAAAAAAAAAATCTTGCCTCAGGTAATGGCTTATTTCAAAGAAGAAGAAAGAAAGAAAGAAAGAAGAGAGAGAGAGAGAGAGAGAGAGAGAGAGAGAGAGAGAGAGAGAGAGAGAGAGAGAGAGAGAGAGAGAGAAAAGAAAGAAAGAAAAGAAAAAAAAGAATGCAAAATTAGACAGGTGAGTCAAGGTTTTATTCTTTTCGATTGCCGGATCTCCATTTACCCTTTGACCCACAGGCTTGGCCCTGCCCGTCAAAATATCCCGGCCCTTAGATCCCACCCACATATTTCCTTTCTGGTATGTTCCGCCAACTCAACTGCGATTATGATGGTAAGAATTTGGCAGGTGGGAATTTATGTGAGTGAATGATTTAGATACACACACGGGCATGTGCGTACGGGCGGGCATGCACAAATATACAGATTCATAGACAAATAGTTACGAATCCAATGAGATAGATTGATAAATAGACAGAGAGGGACAGACTGAGATAGATTGATAGATAGATCGATATGAATAGAATTGGATAGATAGTTAGATATTTAGGTACAGACTGATAGATAGATAGATAGATAGATATGAGCAGGGTGAGAGATAGATAGATATGAACAGAATAAGATGGATAGATAGGTAGATAATAGAATGAGATATATCTGAACAGACATATTGATAGATAGATAGATAGATAGATAGATATGAATAGAATGAAATAGATAAGTGTGTATTCATGTTCTTTCATTGTAAGTCTGGCATAAGGCCATCGATAGAATACTGAAAAATGTCGTCTTAATCAAGAATGGAAAGAACGTTTATTTATTTTTCTTTTCTGAGAAACGATGCGCTAAGTATGTTGAACCACGAGATCAATATGTGGAAAAGCATGTACGTTTCATGGCTTTAGAATATTCCCGAATAGACTAGCTTGCCTTGAAAATCAGCGTTCGATGTCCTGTCTTTTGAACATTTTCATATACAAAACAATTCCGCCAATAGGAACTACCCAAGCAATTCATAGTTTTCAGGTTTGGTTTATTTGATTAACGGCATATCAACTCTTCATGGTTTATCTAATACCGAAATTTGATTAATTTGTAAATTAGTATTATTTAGATTATTCGAACTATTGTCCCCATCTTCATTGTTATCTGTACAACGTTTCAGCGTTGGGCCATGCGGCCTTCTTCAGGTATTTCTTGTCGGAACTTTCTCGAACTCAGGAACCTTATTTTCGGACTCGGGAACCTTCTATTCGAACTCAGGAACGTTCTTGTCGTAATCGGGAGTCATCACGGAACTTTGAACCTGGCCCTTTATTCAGTCCACGGGTTTTCATTCCACTAACCATAGCTCTCATTGACCAGGAGTGAACCTGCAGTCTAGAGATAACTAACTCATTTATCCACTAGGCTATGTGTCCAATTAGACTGTTCCCGAGTCCGACAAGAAATACATGAAGAAGGCCGTAGTGCACATCGGCCGAAACGTTGTACAGATAACAGGGAAGATGAGGACAATGGTCCGAATAATCCAAATAATACTAATTATCAAGCCTCATCTCAAAAATTCCGAGAAATACTAATTTGTAAATGTTCGATTTTAATGATTTTTGCAAAATCTCCATTTTTCTATTAGCCTCTAATAATCATTTGTTAGCACACAGTCTACGGGTTTCAAGTATTCCTATCTAATTCTAATAATTCTGAAACAGGCATCATCATCATCATCATCATCATCATCATCATCATCAAGGCGTTCTGACAGAACAGATTCTCCTCTCTCTCTCTCTCTCTCTCTCTTCTTCTCTTCCCATCTCTGTTGGCCATCGCCATTGATAAGTCATCTAGACGGCATCCACTATCAACCCAGATCTGAATAATGAGTATAAGTTTTTGCTGGTTGGTCAACTCTGGAGTGTCCATATGTGAGACTCTATAGGAGAACGTCACAAATGTATTCACCCTTACTTCTCCAGCAGTGCACTCGAATTTTTTGTGAGATGGGAGATTCGTGGCCATACATTTGCTGTTTCATATGGTGAGGCTTCCAGAATTTGTTCAAACCATCACGCAGCATTATTGTGTAGTTCCCGTCCAGCTTTTTCTACAGGTGTTTCGTCAAAGACCCAAGTGGTGCAGCCATACAATAGTACTGACATGGTTGTCAGAAATATCTATCTATTGGGAGAATTTGACTCATAGATGGGATCAAACCTGTACTAACACTTCGACTCAGAGTGGACCTAGGAGTAATGGAAATGAAAGGATTTCAACACACTCCCTAGATCTCCATATATATATATATATATATATATATATATATATATATATATGTATGTGTGTGTTAGAGATATTAAAGCGGTTTGAGGGAAATAACGTACATACAACACGTGTGAGTGCTACTTTATTATTGTAAAAAGGCGTCTGTCTTTTCCCCCCTAATAGTTGTCAGTTCATTTCTACGTCTCCTCAACTTTCTCCGAGAAGCTTTTCTTCGAGAACTTTCGAAACACCCGGAATATAACTGCATACAAATTTGTTTTAACAGTCTATTCTATCAGAAAGTAGATCTAACACAAGAGAAATACTCTCGTTTGTATGCACGAGCATACACATAGTTTTCACTCTCTCTCTCTCGCACACACACACACACACACACACACACACATATATGTATAAAAAGGTATGTAGATATACGTATGCACACACACAAACATACACACACATGTATATCTTTCTATCTATTTCTCTCTCTCTCTCTCTCTCTCTCTCTCTCTATATATATATATATATATATATATATATATATATATATTATATGCAGGTTTGTGTAATATCGAGAACATCAGAGCTTTCAGATATTTAATCACTAAGCAGAGTCCTCAATGAGGCTTGATTGCTTAGTAACCTTCTGTCTACTAAAGACGATGCCATTTTTGGATTATTTGTTGTATATAACCCGTGCTGCAATCTACCACTTAAATTTATAGATTAAGCGAGGTCACGTGGTTTAAACCTCAGCCAATCAACAGCCCGAATACGTGGTTGGTTAACTACTTAATCGCTGATACTGACAGACGTCCATTTGCAATAATTGACGAAGGACCTGCAAGACTGAGGAGCACCAAGGAACAACTAAAGGATTCTTTACTAAGGATCGCGCTCTGCTCAACACAAAGGATCTCCGCTGGACAGCGCTCTTGCTTGAAGCCAAAAGGATGGCCACAAAAATCGTAACAGTGTTCAAATATCTATTTATTATCTGCATCTGCGCGACTGGCCGAGCGGGACAATTTTTGAATGGCAATCTCTGGTGTAGTGACTGTACACAGAGAGTGATGCTTGCTGCGGTTGCTGTTGTCTCTCTATCTTTCTGGCTACTTTCCACTCCCTTTCACTCCTTTTCGTGCCTTGTTTGAGTTTGAGGAGCCACTAAGCGTAGTCCTCAATGAGGCTTAAACTCCCTACATAGCAACAACCTCTCAAATGAACGCTTTACTGCAGCGCCCTCTATTCAAGATCAACAACACGAGAACAGCAAAAGAAAAAGAAACGATCAATTGTCAGCGAGATGACCTTGTCAACAACCGCTCTATTGGAGGCGCCCTTTTCCATATCTCATCTTTCAGTTGTACACGTGCAGGCAATAAATTTAAGTAAAGGAGTGTCACTATGGATAAAGTGTAAATGTGGGTTGCATATATGAGGCTTGCAGAAGGTTAGCATTGTGTGTATGATTCTCGCATACACATATATGTCCCCCCCACACACACATATATAACACACACACACACACACACATATATATATATATATAATATATATATATATATATATATATATATAGGCTAAACTTGCAAATCGGTCGGAAAATTAAAACATTTTGCATGGTGACCCAGAAAAAACAGAACCGAAATTATTTATGTATTTTCCTATTAAAGTTATCCTAAACCCTAACCCTAAACCCTAACCCTAACCCTAACCCCTAAATCTAACCCTAAACCCTAACCAAACCCTAAACACCCTAGTTAAAATTAACAGTTTTATTACAAAATTTGTGGTTCTGTTTTTTCTGGTCACTATAATTTTCCGACCGATTTGTACAAGTTTACCCATATATATATATATATATATATATATATATATATATATATATATGTGTGTGTGTGTGTGTGTGTGTGTGTGTGTGTGTGTGTGTGTCGATAATAAATAAACAGTCCGCCTACATCGTTTGTAAAACTATTTTGAAATGCTGAGTTTATGGTTCTTTCCAGGTTTCTGAAGTTAAGCCACGATATACCTTTTTCAATGCTTAGATGGTAACTAGATAATAATAGCATGTACTGCAATGATAAGTAACAAGAGAGTATTCTTATTTGTCGTATTACTTTTGTTCTTCAAGACTTTATATATATATATATATATATATATATATATATATATATATATATCGCTTCGTTAGGGTCCAGGTAGCACAGCCATACAGCAGTACTGATACGACAACGGCCTGGAAGAATAGTCTCTTTAACTTGTCTGTGAGATTGGATTTCCATATGACTGATACGAAGCAACTATAGAATTAACTAGATGGGAGCTGCACAAGAATGCTGCGGGTGATCCTGAACAAGACATGGAAGCAACACCCCACGAGAAAACAGCTGTACGGCCATCTGCCACATATCACCCAAACCATACGAGTAAGACGGAAAAGACACTCAGGACACTGCTGGAGAAGCAAGGACGAACTCATAAGTGACGACATCCTGTGGAAGCCACCACATGGGCACGCCAGTGTGGGCCGATCAACAAAGACGTACATTGACCAGTTCTATGCGGATACAGGATGCTGCATAGAGGACCTTCCGAGAATGATGAGTGATAGGGATGGATGGAGAGAGATTGTCATGGATATCCGTGCCAACAGCGCGACATGATGATGATGATTTTATATATATATATATATATATATATATATATATATATATATATATATATATATATATATAAAATTAGCTTTCTTTCTTGTATTGAGCACTTTAGTATATTCAACTTAGGCAACTCTTACAATATTTTTTCTTTTGGTAATTTTTATAGTACCATCTGATTATTTTCAGAAAGTGCAGATGATTTGGTCTTTTCTTTTTTCTTTTATAAATAAAGAATATATATATATATATATATATATATATATATATATATATATATATATATACATATATTGTAAGCACATTTTTTAAAACTCAATTCTTCTATACAACCCATAGATGGGACCCTAACAGGTACTCCCACTACAGGTACCAATGGACCTGAGAGTAATGGAAATGAAGGGGTACTCCACACTTCCCAGGGATCCAAAATTGTAAGTTCCCCATAAGATACACCTTAAGTATCTAAAGTCTTCGTTTGAAATTTTTAAATTGTGATACAAAAATGCATGTAAATGTATACAAGTTAACTTTTTCTCGTACAACGGTATCCCGCCTAATTCATTAATTATTAATTAATTCATTTTCAAAAATTTGGTACGACTTCAATTAAGCACATATTCTCCCAATATATATATATATATATATATATATATATATATATATATATATATATATATATATATGAATGTTTATAAGAATGGTCTTTTTAACATCAGAATGATAGTTCTTGTTGAGAGATTAATGTACAATAATTAATTTGGGAATTACATACAGAGGAATATGTTTAGCAAAGTAAAAGATTTAAATACCGGTCATATTAGCAGTTATAAATTCATTTCAAACCGATATATATATATATATATATATATATATATATATATATATATATATATATATATATATAATTAGTAAAGTAAAAAGGCATAAAATCGGCTATTATGCGGTTATGGAACCATTGCCACTTATAGGTATGTGAATATACCCAAGACCTTCATCACCCCGCAATCCTTATGGAAAATAGTATACAGATCAATTTTTTATTTTTCATTTATATTCAATCATCTTATATTTTTAGGAGGTGGTTATGTTTTTGACCAGGTGAAAAATGTTTATTTGGGCGCTTAAAGCATTTCATCAGTATATGGAATGGCTATTTGGGATTTTTCAGACTGGTCATTTTCAGTTCAAATTTTTTATTTTATTTTTTATCTTCTCGTGTTTCTTATTATATATATATTTGTATATAGTACCGGACGGGGGGGGGGTATATTTAGGAAAATGTTTATCCTAAGTTTAGGATAATTCTTATATGTACGTACCTAGGAAGCGCGTGGTGTAATGGTTAAAGTCATGGGAAATGGACTCGTCGCCCCGAGTTCAAATCCTGGATGTGGTAATTGCATTTCACTTAGCGCTAATACCCTTGGGAAAAGTATGAATCCTACTCTTCCTCCAGCTATGGATAAATAGTAGGACAGACTGGGCTCTTTAACCTTGATTAGGCAACCAGTCTAGGAGAAGGAAATCTCTGAATTCAAACTCCGCTTAAGAAATTAACCTTGTGTCACATCCTTCTCGTGCGGAGGGGTAGGTAAATATATATATATATGTATGTACCTAACCATCACTTATATCTTCAAGTAAGTTTCATTTATCTATTTACTAGATGTGGCTACCCGACATCGCCTGGGTAGAGGTTTTTTTAATTTAGTCGCGCAGATCCATTATTACTTATCGCGAGTGAGATCCTTGCTGGTTGCCCCATAAAAATCCGCACGGAAATATATAACAATATAGTAAGAAATTTCCATTCTATGATTTACAATAAAAAAAAAAGATATAAATGATGCAATTAATTCAATCAATCAATGCTATATTTCAAAGAGAAAAAAAAAAAACATATAAAAAAAAGATAAACAAAATAAAATGCAAATGACTTTCCCTTCTGTTACTTTTCAAATTTGAATTTTTAAATATCTTCCCAAATATAAATCAAATCCTCATTATTTTGCTCAAAAACCAAGCCCTGGTGATATTTAATGTGTATATATATATTTACTTTGTTGTTAATTGTTTTATTGTAGAAGTTTCCTCCGGACATACAGATTCACACAACAGCCCTTTATATATGTTCTAGCAGCGGCTACCTGGCGTTGCCTGGGTAGAGCGGGGATTTTTTAAAGTTAGTCCTGCAGATCCATTTTCACTGAATCGTGAGTTGAATCCTAGTGGGATGCCCCATTTAAATCCCTATGTAAAAAAATAGACCTTGCATTGATCCAGTTACTCTGAAAATAAATGTTAATGTCTACTAAGATATTAAATGAGAAAAAAAATCCATGCTGTTATCATTTATATTTTATTTTTTAAGATTTTTGGATGTTTGTCTTTATAGAAGCATTGTTGAATAAATTATTATTTATATTTTGCTTGAAGGCAATTATAAATGCATGTATCGCATAAAATTCGATAATTATAGAAAATAATCTTGACAAGTAAATCTCGCAAAGGATGGCTCGCCATGCAGAACACCGTACAGACTGTTTCGACTTTATTAAGTCTCTTCAGCGATGTATACTAACGACTCCCCTCCGACAGGAATCGAAACCGGGACTTCACAGGCATAGTCAGAGACTTCGCAGAGATTGTTCGCTATGTACTGGCGGCCGAACGGATATGGTCTCTGACTATGCCTGTGAAGTCCCGGTTTCGATTCCTGTCGGAGGGGAGTCGTTAGTATACATCGCTGAAGAGACTTAATAAAGTCGAAACAGTCTGTACGGTGTTCTGCATGGCGAGCCATCCTTTGCGAGATTTACTTGTCAAGATTATTTTCTATAATTATCGAATTTTATGCGATACATGCATTTATAATTGCCTTCAAGCAAAATATAAATAATAATTTATTTTTTAATTATCTTCACGAATGTAAATTAAATCTCTATTATTTTTGGTCAAAAACCAAGCCCTGGTGATATTTAATATGTACTAGCAAATATATGCACCCTCCGGGTGCAAGTATTTTAGTTAAATTTTATAATAAAATATGATATTAAATTAGAAAGGCTAATGAAACTGAATAAGAATGTAAATAAAAAGATTTTGAACAGAGGGGGTATGATTGAAAAATAGAACAACTTTGAAACTAACACTTCCATCATTTTCCGTTACTCCCGTCTTTCATTGGTAAATTTTCCTAATTTAAACTGTTTAGTTAAAATAGGAAGTAAAGAATAATATTACAGTTATTTTTTTCTTGTTAATGGATTTCTTTTAAGATTTATTGAAGAGATTTTGCTCATATTCAATAGGATAAAACCAAACAATTAGAAATCAATAATTCTAAGCATGTATTTATTAAAATCAATTTTTTGAGATCAATATGCAAATTAGCCTTCCCATTCATGCTGTAAACATCTATTTTGTTGTATATATAAATACAATTGCATGTTATTAGTATGTAGATATGGTCAACAGTGTAAGTAATGTAAAACAATTTTATTAATAACTGAGGTTTAAATAAAAATAAAATCATGGAGAATATGATGTAAATAACTAAAGGAATTGTGACTTGTATAGTAATATAGTTTCGGTTACAGATAGACAAACCCACAATCTCCATTATAATAAGATATATATTTACATTGTCGTTAGTTGTTTTATTTTCGAAGTTTCCTCCGGACATACACATACACACAACTGCCCTTTATATATGTATAGATGGCGACCACCGACAATAACAGCCGAAAATTGAAGGGGAAAATACAGGCAAATAGTTAATCAAAAAGTACCGTACTTTTCTTCTTTTCTTTTTTCTTTCTTCTTTTTTGGGGGTTGGGTCCTGTTTCCGAGTTGACTCAGAGAAGTAGGGGGTCAGGTGTGGGTCTCGGGGCGGAAGAAGTCAACAATAAGAAAAAAAATAAACAGGGACAAAAGATGGAGTTAGATAGAAATATTGATGAAAAAGGAATGGAGAATAAGGAAAAGATTTTTTTCTTTTTCTTTTTAAATCTATTATGTCTAATGACAGCGGAAACAGGGTTTCTAAATGCAGGTGACCTGCTTGATGGGATCATCCGGAGTGGATTAGACCAGTTACGGATCACAGTATCCTAGGTGTCAACAGCTAATATATATATATATATATATATATATATATATATATATATATATATATATATATATATTATAAGAGTTTTTTTTAATTTGCTAAAAAGCATTGTGTTATATTGGTTTGGGGGTTGATTTTGAAGGCTATCACAATGTAAGTGTAAAGAAAAATAAGCTGTTGACAACCAGTATATATTATATATTATATATATATATATATATATATATATATATATATTAGTTAAAAGTAAGGAAATTAATCTGACGGTATATATGGATAAGATGATATGAAAAAACACAGATGTGGATTAACTGAATTTATTTCTTCAATTTTACTTTGACGATATTGCAATATCTCGATTTTTTTCAAAAAAAGTCTTCTTCACGGCATATTAATAGAAAGACAATTGTGACCGTTTTATGATGTGTTTGTTTTCTACCGGATTCTTTAAGAGGGAAAAAAGAGAATATTGTAAATTTAAACTATAAATATTTCAAAAGTGTGTGTCACGTTCATCATTAAATGTCTTTTCATCTTATATATCTCTCTTTCTCTCTCTCTCTCTCTCTCTCTCTCTCTCTCTCTCTCTGTTAATATATATATATATATATATATTATATATATATATATAAATTAAGGTAGCGTGGCGCCTGATTATTGACAGTTTCTCGCCTATGTGATCTTGGACTGAATATCGCATAGATGAGAAACTGTCAGTAAACAGGCGCCGTTGACTTTATGTGTACGCTACTTTAACTTAAATATAAATGCTGTATCAATGATATTGAGCACTGTTTACTTATAAATATTGCACCCACATATGTACAGTCAGGGTGTAGGAATCGGATTTGGGATCGAAAATGCTAGAATAAAAAACGGAAAAGAGAAACAACGGAAGGAATAGAACTACCAAAGAGAAAAGGGTAAGAATAATTGGAGAAAAAGAATATTGAAAGTACTTGGGAATGTAGGAAGGGGTACATGATCAAAGAAATGGAAATGATGGAAAAAGTAAGAAAAGATTACCTCAAAGGAACAGGAAAACTTCTTGAAACCAAGGTCTGTGGTAGAAATCTTGTCAAGAGAATAAACGACTGGGTTGTCCCCCTTGTAAGATACTTTGGACATTTCTTAAAACGGAGAAGGGTGGAACTCCGAGAAATCGACCAAAGAACAAGGAAACATGGCTGGAGGAACTAGAAATAAGAGAAAGACAACAGCATTGTTAAAATCGGTTAGAATACTCAGAAGTGTCCTGGAGACATGAGGAAACTTGCTCTCACTCGGACTCAAATGATGAGCCATCAGCTAACACTAGTGTGAAAAACTCACAAGAAGTGATTTACTACTACTACTACTACTACTACTACTACTAATAATAATAATAATAACAATAATAATTTGTAAATATTATAGCTTAGAGTAACTATACTTAATTCAAATAATTTGCACATATTTTTATGGTTTCAAGTATTTTTATCTAATACTAATAATATTCCAAAATATTTATTAAACGCTTCAACGGAAATCTAAAAGATACTTCCATTCTAGGTCAGAGTTGACCTTTGATTAATGGTAACGCTACACTGCCAAGAGCTTCGCGACTGAAACTTCACCACCGGGTGTAGTTCAGTGTCATACCCAAAATGCCGAACTTTGGGTTTTAGTCTACAATACGGTTACAATTCTTAAAAACTTTAGAAACAAAGCAATTTCAAGTTCCATTTGAAACTTAATTATAAAAATGCCCTATCTACATTTGCGCGTATTACCAGTGATTCGATATTCAGGGAGATAACTGGGGTGTATTAAATGATATCTACAGAGCAGTGATTCCCAACGTGGGGCCTACGTCCCACTGGGGGCCAATTCAATAATAATAGGGGGTCAATATGGAAAATATAGTATTATCAACATTTTTTTATTTTACCCTATATGGTTAAAGATTATAAATTTATAGGGTAAAATTGTAATTACAACCTAACTGAGCAAAACAGCTTGTGCAATCTGGTGAAGTGTTCACCTACTAATGTTATTGTGCATCTGGCACCAGCTATATGCGTGGCTTCTGACTTGTTTAACTTTGCAGTTCTTCATCTGTTGCCCTCCCCCGTAATTACACACATTATAAAATGGATTTTATTTGATTAAATTTGAAGTTAAACCCTTTAGGTTTATTTAAAAGATATAATTTTTTGTTATACTTCTTTAAAAATGATATTGTTAGATCATACTAAACAATTAACGGGTTAGGGACATGAAGAAATTTGTGATAAAAAAGTGGGGCATGGTACTAAAATGGTTGGGAACCACTGCTCAAGAGTAGAGTCTTCGAGACTGCCTAAAGTTGGTATCAAACAGACAGCGAGGGAGTCTATACCCCTTTTCCCTAGCGCTAGACCAAGGAGATTGTTTTTTTAGCATCTGAGCCGGAGCGCCACACCTAACATCAGCTCCTCACTTTACCGCACAGATGCCTGTACTAATCATATACTGATATATATATCATATAAGTTGGCGAGAGCCGGTATCGAACCAGGAACCTTGCAGCTTTTAGTCGGACGCTCTACCACTGAGCTAAACCGTCCCTAGTTTTATTTATTTATTTGTAAGTACTTAAAATGTTTGCAAACCAGTTTCAAGTTTGATGAGGTGTCTGTATTCGCGCTCACTCCAAATGATCTGATTTCTTCGGGGAGATAACTCCAGGTGCATTGAATCATATTCATAGAGTAGTTTCCCTTATTTATTTGTAAGTATTTATCATATAAATGCGATTAATAAGAAATGACTCGCCAATCAGTTTAATGGCCACCACAGGCGGGATTTAAGTAAGGTATTTCTAGCAACATAAAGACGTGTTTCTGATTTTATCTTTTTTATCCTGTCATCTGTCAACGTATCTACTTTTTTAGTTGTTAATTCTTATCTCTGAACATCTGTTGGTATCTTATCTCCAGATCTATATCTTATCATCAGATCAGTTTCAATCTTTTTGTTATCTTTGAAATCAGTCGATGAATCAATCTCATTTACGTTTATGATTACCTATTCATTGATCTATATCAGACTGTTTCTATCTATATATATATCTCAGTCAGTTCATATCTATTTATCCAATCTATCTATATCAGTGTTTTCCTATCTATCTATCTATCTATCTCTATCTCTATTCTCTTTCTATCTCTCTCTCTTTCTATCTTCTCTCTCTCTCTGTATATATATGTATATATATATATATATATATAATATATATATATATTATATATATATATATATATCAGTGTGTTCCTATTATCTATCAACCTAAGGCTATTCCTATCTATTTATCTATCTACTTAAGTCTATTCGTATCTATCTATCTATCTATCTACCTCAGTCTATTCCTATCTATCTATTTATCTATCTATCTATCTATCTATCTATCTATCATAAGACCAGGATTATCCTAAAGAGGTCTCGTAGTAAAGGACAAAACCGAGGTAGATACATATGTGTGTGTGTGTGTGTGTGTGTGTGTGTGTGTGAGTGTGTGTGTGTGTGTGTTATATATGTATCTATATCATATATTTGTGAAAATATTTTTGGTTCATTTAGAAGCATGCCCCTTATATTTATATTATATATATTATACATATAATATATATATACATATATATCCTTCAGCATAATGACCCCCTTGTCAATGCATATGTCAATACATATATATATATATATATATATATATATATATATATATATATAGAGAGAGAGAGAGAGAGAGAGAGAGAGAAACAAAAACGGGAGAAGAACATGTATTTATAGTACCATTAGATGAAAGAGGTGTCTATTTGTTTATTTATACAGTAAACGTTATGAACACAAGCGTATATATATATATATATATATATATATATATATATATATATATATATATATATATATAAAGTGCTTAATTTGTGTATGTACATACCTAGAGCAAATATTTATGTCTCCATAAAATGTGTATAAATGTATGAAGATTTTTATGCTCATTTTTATTTTTTCAAAAACTAATGGCACTTAGTCATTTTGAAAGATAAAAATATTTGCCAAAATGTCTGCCACCATAACAAACTGTCCGACATGATGTCTGCTTAAATGATAATTTATCTCTATGACTCGAGATAAATATATGCAAATAGAATGGTGAGGGCGCATTAAACCTTACCCTCCACACATATTCGCATACTCACCCTATACGCTAATACACACACGAACGCACACACGCATATACATGTATATAGATAAAATAATCTCAATTAATTAAGGGACAGGTGTACAGTATTTGATGGCATAAAAAATCTCTTTACATTTTCTGTTACAGTATTATGAAGTTAACTCTACCCTAACCCTAAACACTAACCCTAACCCTCTAGTTGAGTAATATAATATTACAGGGTGACCCAGAAAAAACAGAACCCACAAAATCTTTAATAAAACTGTTAATTTTAATTCTAATTTTTAAAAAAGTTTAAATCCAGCAGTGGGGTCTGGTTGGTTGGTTTTTGGATTTAAAGGTAGGCCAACCCTAAAACTATATCTATTACTTCCTAATCAATTCTCTCGTGGTAATAAAAAAAACACGCCCAATAAGTATTGTCATGTATTCACCAATGTGTGTCATGGCTGCCGGGGCCAAAATTCACATCTCTACTTCAGTCTATTCCTTTCTATCTATTTACCTCATTCTATTCCTATCTATCTATTTATCTTTCTACCTCAATCTATTCCTATCTATCTATCTATCCATCTATCTCAGTTTATTCCTATCTATCTATCTATCCATCTATCTCAGTTTATTCCTATCTATCTATCTATCTATCTATATATATATATCAGTCTATTCCTATCTATCTATCTATCTACCTACCTCAGTCTATTCCTATCTATCTATCTATCTATCTATCTACCTACCTACCTACCTCAGTCTATTCCTATCTATCTATCTATCTATTATCTTCAAACCAGGATTATCCTAAAGAGAACTCGTAGTAAAGAACAAAACCGTGGTGGATACATGAAGTTTTTCTATTTCTAATATATATATATATATGTATATATATATATATATATATATATATATATATATATATATGTGTGTGTGTGTGTGTGTGTGTGTGTGTGTGTGTGTGTGTGTGTGTGTATTAGCGATCTAGAAATCCAACGATATTACAATGGAAAGAATGCAAATAGATTTAATAGATTCCTTCATACAAAATGGAACACTGGAATAATAATATCCACAATAAACTCTTCCTAATCAAACCCACTTTGGGAGACTGGAGACCAACTTTAAGGAAGTCTAGAAAGGAACAAGTCATTGTGTCCCGATTACGCATTGATCATACAAGACTACCGTTGAGTGTGGTTATGTCTCCTTTCCTTAAGCCAGTAGAACATTCACATACCTAGGTGGTAATATCCTATCCACAGAAAGCGATGTAAATACACGAATAGGAAAAGCGTGGTCGGCCACAAACAAATATCAGTAATATGGAAATCCGATCTCACTGACAAGCTAAAGCGACATTCCCAGGCGGTGGTTGTATCAGTGTTGCTGTACGGATGCCCACATGGACCCTAACGAGGCGCCTTGAGAATAAGCTGGATGGGAGCTGCACAAGAATGCTGCGTGCAGTCCTGAATAAATCGTGGAAGCAGCACCCCACGAGGAAACAGCTATATGGCCACCTGCCCCATCTCACAAACCATTCGAGTGAGACGGACAAGACATGCCGGGCACTGCTGGAGAAGCAAGGATGAGCTCATAAGTGACGTTCTCCTGTGGAAGCCAACACATGGACATGCTAGTGTGGGCCGCCCAGCAAGGACCTACATTGACCAACTAAGCAAAGACGCAGGTTGCTGCACAGAGGACCTCCCTGGGAAAATGAATGATAGGAAGGGTTGGCGAGAGATTGTCATGGATATCCGTGCTAATTGCGCGACATGATGATGATGATGATACAAGACTAACGCACTCCTATACACTCAAACAACAACAACAACAACAATGCGAAACATGTAAAACACCTTTGACAGTTAAGCCCTTATTCATGGAATGCAGATTTTTTGCTCACATCAGAAACCGTTTTTTTTTTAGCAAACAACATGAAAGATCTGTCTGAAAATGTCAACATGGAGGATATTCTCTTTTTGGGGGGAAATGAAATTATACCATAGAATATAGACATGAAACAAATCAATCCCCAATAATGCTAACACATTGATAAAACCAATGACTAAAAGTATAAATATAAATGCACGATATGTATAACTTCCTAACCGTTGGGCATGACATAACCCCAGACAGGTTACCTTTCCTTGTGTCGATATACTGGATATCTATACTACTAGGATGGTTGCCTAAGCAAATCTAAAGAACCCAGTATCCCCAACTATTTACTCATATCTGTAGGGAGAACAAATATTTGAACACTAGTTGGTTGCCTAGTTAGTCAAGTCAACTTAAATGAAAAGTTGTTTTATGTTTTTTGCTTGGTTAGATTTTACGGCACGCCAACACTTGTTAGGTTATTTTATGCCGTCGACATTTTGTTTTATTCCTTCTTGATGGGTGTTCAATTTAAAAAAATGATTTAAACATATTTTTAATACTCATTTATTTTAATCCATTTAACCCATAGATGGGACCCTAGCAGGCACAACCACTCCGAGTCAGAGTGGGCCTGAGAGTAATGGCGTTAAAGAGGTACTTCACATTCTCCAGAGTTCCAGATGCAGTTTAACGTCATACTCAGGGCACTAAGACCCTCAGCCGCCGCCTTCTAGCACATATATGATAAAAAGGTTTGGAGCTAGCCATAAAGGGAATTGGGTACGAGGGCTTGACATGAACAGCCGATTGATCTGAGTGGGCCTCTCCGACCGCTCGTTTAGCCTGAGTAAGGGCCAAAGGGGAGTGTTGCATGGTGGTGTCTTCAGTGACGTATACCCCCACCCCCAAAAATGGTGTCCTTGACACTAAACTAAATTCGGTGGTCAGGCTGTAGCTCTTGAGTATTTCGTTACCATTAATCCCAGGTCCACTATGACCAAGAGTGGTAGTACTTATAACTATTCAATGTTTTATTAAGGATTATTATTATTAGTTAGTTGAAATCATACAACAGTGTGCAAAGTATTTGTATGAGATATGAATACTTGATAACACATAACCGTGTTCCAGGAAAATAAAGGAAAAAATATTAAGAAACAACTATACAAAGAATGTGAATATGAATATACATTGAGCACGATTCCCTATCTTCTGGACTTAAAATAACCCTAGTGGTGTTGATATGCCGTTAAAATCAACCAATCAATCAACCGAAACTTTATAACTTTAATATAAATGCTCAATTCATGATATTGAGCACTTTTTACTTACTTATATATATATATATATATATATATATATATATATATATATATATATATATATATACACATATATATATGCACACAGACATATATATATGCACACAGACATATATATGCACACAGACATATATACACACCCAGAAACACAGAAACAACACACACACACACACACACACACACACACACACACACACCACACACAACATATATATATATATATATATATATATATGTGTGTATGTATGTATATTTGGGAGAATATGTGCTTATTTGAAGTCGTACCTAATTTGAAAATTGATTAGTTGATAATTATGGAATTAGGCGAATATATCTGTTCAAATGTAAGGCGTATACAAATCGAGAAAAGTCAATCTCTGTATGTACATTTCGGCCTATTATGCCTCATCAGCAGTGGGAACCCTAAAAATTTCGGCTATCACCATCTAAAACAAACTGTTTGCGTACTCTCATATATATATATATATATATATATATATATATATATATAACACCCATATTATCTATAAAGACTGGGCTCCTTAATCTTGGTATGATAACCAATCTAGGAGAAGGAAAGCTCAAAATCCAAACCTGTTTATCTCTGTTTAAAAAATAATTGTGAGGAGGGGGTTGTTATATACATGATGCATATACATCCCTCCAGGCAGCCCCCCGTGGTCTATTGGTTAGCAACTAAGGTTATAAAACTATTGTTAGTGAATATGAGTCTCACTGAGTGATCCAAACTTCTGGCCTTCAGCCACATCTTTCTTTGTCAAGCCTTGTAAATAGTTATAATCCCGACTATCACATGTTGAATTTTGATAAAGATTTATTTTCAATGAAACTCATTGTATTATTCATAATTTAAAGTATCATGTTTTTGTTGTTGTTTTATGATCTAACATAAAACGGATGCAGGTTTTCATTTTCACGCCCATGCGCCTGAGTGTGGCGCCTATTGTTAAATGAACCCCGTAGATAAGGGGAGTCCAATGGAATAGGATGCACATGTCACATGAACCCAAATCGCTCTAAAAGATTGTTTTTTTTAATTTTATAAAGGGCTCATTTGTTTTCAAGTTTTATTTTTAGCCCATACTAGACTTTCTGTGGTCGTTTCGATTTGTAGGCTGGTTATTTCCTAGTTGAGTTACATGATATTACAGGGTGAACCCTCAACCCCAACCCTAAACCCTAAACCCTAACCCTAAACCTAACCCTAAATCCTAACCCTAACCCTAACTCCCCCTAGCTGAGTAACATGATATTACAGGGTGACCCAGAAAAAAGAGCACCCACAAATTTTGTAATAAAACTGTTAATTTTAATTTTAATTTTTTTTAAAGTTTAAGTCCAACAAGGGTTAAGGTTAGTGTTTAGGGTTAGGGTTAGTGTTAGGGTGGGGTTTATGGTTAGTTTAATGGGAACATAAATAATCTGGGTTCTGTTTTTTCTGGGTAACTCATGTTACTCAACTAGGAAATAACCTGTAGGCTTATAAGCTGGTGGTGGTGATGGCGAGATAGGCTATTGTCTGTATATGTCGGACAGCGAGAGTCTATCCTCTTTTCACTAGCCCTAAACCGGAGAGATTGTTTGTGCTGAAGTGAGTCAGATCTCTACTTTATCGCACAGATCAGATTACTCAACCTATGATACTCATACGCTGAGACCGGTATTGAACTGGAAACTTTGTGATTCCTCCTAAGCCGATGCTCTACCGACTAAGCTAAACTGGCCTCCTCTATTACGGGTTTAAATTTGGAAAAGAAGAGAATATAATATCGAAGAATATAAAGAATTTATTGAAAGTAAAGAAGAAGGAAAAACATTTAACAGAAGAAGAAGAAGAAGAAGAAGAAGAAGAAGAAGAAGAAGAAGAAGAAGAAGAAGAAGAAGATACTGAAGAAAGAAAGAAAGAAAG
>CM042149.1:45057038-45072038 GCA_023376005.1 Doryteuthis pealeii | reverse complement strand
CGCAGAAAATTACAGTGCTAACTTGACTAACGAGTTTTTCAACTAATTATCTGTCACTCGGTCCATATTTCGCTTTGTGTTGCATTTTTTTTTGTCGTAGGGAAACCCGATCTCACTGTTAAGTTAAAGCAACAATTCTTCCAAGTCGTAGTTGTATCAGTGCTACTGTACAGCTGCACCACTTGGACCCTAACGAAGCGCCTAGATAATAGGCTTGATGGTGGGGAACTGCACAAGAATGCTGCGTGCAATCTTAAACAAACGTCGAAACAACACCACACGAGAAAACAGCTGTACGGCCACTTGCCCTATATCACCCAAACCATCCTAGTAAAACGAACAAAATACGCTGGATACTGCTGGAGAAGTAAGGACGAACTCATAAGTGACGTTCTCATATGGAAGACAGCACATGGGCACGCCAGTGTGAGCCGTCCAGCAAAGACGTAAATTGACCGGCTCTGCGTGGATACTGGATGCTGTGCAGGTGACCCCCCGAGCGCAACGTGTAATAGGGATGGTTGGCAAGAGATTGTCATGGGTGTCCGTGCTATCTAATAATTGCACACAGTTTCTTAAGGGGTTTTCCCACAGTTGTATGTTTTTATGTGTTCCTATCTGATACTAATAATTATATGATCTTTATATTACAAAATTCATCTAATCTATTGAATACATACATATATATATATATATATATATATATAATATATGTGTGGTGTGTGTGTGTGTGTAAGAGTAAGGAAATGAATCCGACGGTATAAGTATAGATAAGGGTATGAAAACACACAATGCTGTTATAATGAAAATATTTTATATCATATTCATAGCTAATATTGAACAATATTTCGATTTATAAAAAATCCTCATCAGAGTATGTTTTTTAATCCGGACTCATCGAGAGAGAAGCAGAAAATAATTTAAAATTCAAAACAAAAGCATTGATGTTCCAAAAAGCGTGCAAGTTAATGACGGAACGATCGCATGACTTGCACGCTTTTTGGAACATCAATGCTTTCGTTTTAAATTTAAATTATTTTCTGCTTCTCTCCGGATTAAAAACAAGCTCTGATGATGATTTTTTATAAATCGAAATATTGTTCAATATTAGCTATGAATATGATATAAAATATTTTTATTTTAACAGCATCGTGTGTTTTCATATCCTTTTTATCTATACTTATATATATATATATATATATATATATCCTTGCGGGAAAGAGGTGTCCGGAGGGGAATTTCGTTGACGGCTGCTGCTTATGCTGAAACTTCAAGGCTCTCTTTAAAACTGGATAGAGTATGTGTGTATTTATAAGTAAAAAACCCTTCCTGTACCGATAGCCCTGTGGTTAGAAGCGCTGACTGATAAAATCGTTTGCGTTTCGATCCCGGCTTGAAGCAACTTATGAAGTCTAGTGGTACTAAAGAGACGGGATACGTCGAAACAGGACTGTTTATGGATGACTACACACGCATGCACTCACGCACGCACACACACACACCCACATATATATTATATATATTTAGAGAGAGAGAGAGAGAGAGAGAGAGAGAGAGAGAGAGAGAGAGAGAGAGAGAGAGACAAAAAAAGGGCCATTGACTAAGAAAAAAACAGTTTCATGGATCATTGACTTGTGCTATGCGTCGTTAACTCACGTTGTCCCCTAACAAGATACCCGTAATTTGAGGAAATTTTGGGCTCAAAGAGAAAGATCATCATAGGCTCGATTTCTTCTTGGTGAATGAATTCGAAAGACCCGAAAAATATCCAACGGGAATGGAAAAACGGCGAGAAACTAAAAAGTAAAAAAAAAACAAAACTGTTTAATCAATCCATTACAATTCTCAAACATCCCACTTATATACATATGAGATAGATAGATAGATAGATAGATAGATAGAGAGAGAGAGAGAGAGAGAGAGAGAGAGAGAGAGAGAGAGAGAGAGAGTGAGTGAGTGAGTGAGAGGGGGGTTAGAGTTGTGTAGACACAATCAACGGTGCTTAGTGACTGTCAGTTTCTCAGTTTCTCACAAATATGACCAAGAGCTTCCTTCTCGAAGATTCACGATCCGCGAGAAACTCGAGTCGGTCTTTTTTTAACCATTTGTGTGTAATCGTATATATATATATATATATATATATATATATATATCAAGTATTTTTTCATAAGTGCCTTGCCGTGAGGAAGGGCAGCAGCGCAAGTATGATGCTTAAAAACCAATGGTAGTAATTGCACCTTAAATGTATTGTACACTATAATAAATAAATACAGCTCTTACAGAAGTAATCGAGCACTTTACTCTCATTTCTCCAATACTAACATATAACGAATAACCATATATATAAGTAAAGTAAAGTCGTCGGGCTGGCCTAAAGTCGATATCAGCCAATCAGCGAGGGAGTCTACCCCCTTTTCACTAGAGCTAGACCAAGGAGATTGTTTTCGCATCTGAAGTGGAGCGCCACACCTACTGTCAGCTCCTTACTTTACCACACAGATCCCTGTGCTACTCATATGCTGAGTTGGTGAGGGCCGGTATCGAATTAGAGACCTAGTGGTTTCTAGTCGAATGCTCTACCGACTGAGCTAATATGTATATATATATATATATGTATATATATATATATATATATATATATATATATATATAGAGAAGAGAGATAGAGAGAGAGAGAGATAGATAGTGTTGTGTGTATGTGTGTTTAAGTCAGTGTATGATTAATAAATATTGCTATTACCGCCCTGTCGGCTGGGGCATTAGAATGCACCAACTGCACCTCTGCAGAGGGGTAAGACTCCCCCAATGGGGCCACTTGTTGGCCGTGGGTGGCGACCCGTGATGCTTAAGGATAGAGCCCAGGTGGATGAGCAGTTCATGACATGCAATACTCCACTTTGGCCTATCTTGGGCTAGACGGGCAGTTGGAGAGGCCCCCTCCGATCAATCGGTTGGTCACATCAAGCCCTAGCACCTATATTATTTTCCCAACCCTATTGCCCTTATGGCAAGCTTCAACCCCTTTTTATCATATGGGTGCTAGAAGGCCGTGGCTACGGGTCTACATGTCCTGGGAATGACGTTAAACTCTATCTGATGGTGAGGTTCCAGTTTTGGAACTCTGGGGAATGTGGAGCACCCCTTCATCACCATTGCTTCCTGGTCCACTCTGACCCGGAGTGGTAGTACCTGTTAGGGTCCCATCTATGGGTTAAGGAAAAATGTATTTATAAAAAAATTGTATTATCCATTAAGAATTGATTTATTTCAAAACTTTATCGGCATTAAATGACCCACTGAGGTTGATATGCCGTAAAACAAAACAAACCAAACCAAACATTGCTATTAATTTATAGTTTTCACAAGTGTATAATCGTTTATACACACAATATGCGCATAGATATCGGAAGAAGGCAGTAGTTTTAATAATTTGAAATATCATATGTAATGAGACATTGTTGAAGTCTGGATAATCAACTCCTGTGGAGACGAAGTGCATTTTTACTGTAAGTAATACTTAATAGTTGTTATTACAATCCTTTGCCGGTCGTCCCAGTGCAGTTAACACGTGCCCGCAATTATTCTGTTTTATTTGACTAAATTATAACTTTGTCTTTTCCCTTTTCTCGCCTAAACGTAATTCCTGGTCTCTGTAAGAAGTTTTCAGTTGTTGCGTTTTTCTGTCTCCTATGTGGACAACTTGTCGAACCTTGTCCCAACTGCTTGTGCTTGGCTCTAAAAGAATTCGGTCGTATCATCCCTTTAGAAATAATTTTTTTGTGGGGGTGGATCCTAGTATTAACAATCATTTTGTTTTGTTAATTCCACCCGTCTCTCAATCTAGTCCTGTTGGTTGCGGCTTTAGAATACACCGAGTGCCCCTCTGCATAATGGTAAGATACCTCCCCCACACCCAATGAGGCCGCCTGTTGGTCGTGGGTGGTGACCCGTGATGCTAAAGGATGGGGGTCCGGTGGCTGAGCAGTCCATGACCTGAAACACACCACTTTGGCCCTTACTTAGCCTAGATGGGCGGTCAGAGTGGCCACCTCCGATCAATCGTCCCAACCCTATTGCTCTTATGGCAAGTTCTAATCGTTTTTAGCATATGTGCACTAAAAGACGGTATGGCGTTCTTAGTGGCCTGGGTAGGACGTTAAAATCTGATGGTGAAGTTCCAATTCTGGAACTCTGGGAAATGTGGAGTACCCCTTCATTACCATTAATCTCAGGTCCACTCTGACTCGGAGTGGTAGTACTTGTTAGTGGTTAATAGAAAAAATGATTCTTTTAAAAATGTAAAAAACCTATCTTTTTAGTACAAATAATGTTCAATAAATGTGAAATAATAATAGAGCATTTTTTTCTCACAGATGCAGGGTCACATTGGGATATTGATCTTGCTGTGAAAAAAACATCAGAAATCATGAATAACTTAAAATTGCTTGACGTTAAGACTCGTTTTATAGCAGTTCTGGATTCCCTGGGCAAACATACCTTTATAAACCAATTTTTAGGAGTAGGGAATTTCTAGAACTCATTTCACATGCAAAAATAGATTACAAAATGTCGCCATTTTTCGCGATCCTCCACCCAAATTTGGAAAGATAAAAATCAACATAACTCTGTCAATTCTTGGAATTGGAAGCTCAAAATTTGGGAATTATCTAACGTTAAGATAATCCACAGCTGGACAAAATTTCAGAAAAATTGGATTGCAAAATTTTAACAAATTTTTGCAAAATTTTGTAGCTTCGGTTCTGAGCAAAAAACAAACTATCTTTTTGTTACAAATAATGTTCAATATATGTAAAATAATAATAGAAAAATCTTTTGTCATAGATGCAGGGCCACATTGGGATATTGACTTTGCTGTGAAAAAAAATCAGAGATCATCAATAACTTAAAATTGGTTGATTTAAGGCTTTTTGATGGCATTTTCGGATTACTTGGGCAAAAATGCTTTTATAAACCAATTTTTAGGAGTAGGGAAGCTCTAGAACTCATTTTACAGACAAACATAGTTTACAAAAAGTCACCATTTTTCGCGACCCCCTGGAATTTAGAGAGCTAAAAATCGACATAACTTCGTCAATTTTTGGAATTAGAAGCTCAAACTTTAACATAGTTCACACCTGGACAAAATTTCAGAAAGTTTGAATAGGTGGGTGACATGGCCTGGATGATTTGACATGGAATTACCCCAATGCTGTTTGCATACACCATAAATAGAAGCTACTGAACCATCCTCATAATAGTTGTGACTATGTGACCCCTTTTTTTACTGAGGTATAATATATTCACTATTGGCATCATAGTGTCCATTCTAATGGAGATTACTTTCGTCGTAGGAAATGTGCACAGCAACCACTCTAGAAGAAGGAAAACTTTGAATTCAAACGCGCTTTACTCTTTAACAAATTATCGTTTGTGCATTCGGTTTGTTGTTGAAAAGTTTGGTAAGTAAATACACAAAGCAGCAAAACAAATATACAGTTTTAAAAGAGAGCACAGTCAACTTTCGTACAACCCTTATTATATAAACAAAATAAATCCATGTACTGTACAATAACGTAAAGAAACCAAATGTAATAAATAAATACTGAAAAGCAATAAAAACAAAACCATACACGAGACAATGCAATAAACTTATGCACAAGACAATATAACAACACTCACAGACATTCCGACAAGCACATAGATCCCTAAATTACAGGTTTAAAATCATCGAGTGAGACTACGTGCTATTTGAAAAATGTCTTCTGTCCGATGACTTCCGTGTATGCGCAGTGAGGTGGAACCACCGGATAGAGAGCAAAAAGGTTTTTATAGAAACGAAAGAATGTGGGAGTCGGCGGTTTTAGCCTACAAGACGCCAGACTGGCGCCATTAAAGTGTAGCATGTGTTGCGTGGGAAGGAAGTCGACGAGTCAAACAACTGAATTAGTGGTTTGTTCCGGCAAGGTGACAATTCAAAGCAGGTATCTTTTTTCTTAATCAATGTCATGCCCAAATTGTGTGTGCGTATATATATATATATATATATATATATCACAGTTGCTTGTAAATCAACGAAGCAAACATATTTACTTCTGGATTTTATTAAAACCGATTAAAGAGTGCTCAATATAAAGAGCTAAATATACATTTTAAAAACGAATGGCTAAAAATATTCCGATTGGAGTTTCTCACAGTAGCACACATCTTCAGGGAATTCTAATGAAGATTCACGCTACTCCGAGAAACCGTAGTCGGAATATTTTAACCCATTCGTTTTTAAAACGCATATATATATATTATACATAAGTTAATCCAAATGACTGGTTGTAAGGGATGATTATATTTGGGATCTTCGAAGTCTCACAGTACAACCACACTGTATGCTCTTGTAGGTGCAAACATATACTAATACAAGGATTTTTTATAAATTCCTGCAAAGAGCTCAATGTATAATAATCAATAAATTAGATTATATACAGAGAAATACTTAACTCTCAAAGAAAGAAAGACTTAACAAACCGACATCCCGATCTGTATTTTGTAAAACTTGTCTGCTTAGGCTAGAACCCCTGAATTTTTAAATTATTTATTTTCTGATTGAAATAAATATAACGGGATGCTGGTTTGTTAAGTTTTTCTTTCTTTCAAAATATATATATATATATATATATATATATATATATATATATATATATATATATATATATGGCAGCATTTTTTCTTTTAGACATGTTTGTTAAACTCTACTGACGGTTCTTGTCGGACGAGTTTTTGTTCGATCCTTTCTAACTGACTGGCTATCTTTTTAATGTCAATCTCTAGTGTCACTGTTCGTTTAAACGGAACTCCGGCTACAACTAATTCCTACAGCTTCTGCTCGTTTTAAGTGCGAGACAACGGAAACATTCCAACAGTTTCACACCAGAAGATGACAAAAGAACATGTCGAAGGTGCTCGTGAAGAAATCTTTGGTGGATTGCTACACCAATTCCACGCTGACATTAAAAAGATGACCAGACAATTAGAAAGGATTGAACAAAAACTCATCCAACAAGAAGCGTCAGTAGAGTTTAACAAAACATATATATATATATATATATATATATATATTATATATATATATATATAGGAATTAAACAAAAGGCATGTCTCCTGTTTAACGATTTTATTGGTGATCTTTTCAAGCTTTCTGGCCAACATTTTTTTATATTTGAATGGAATTCGTGGATATCGAGAATCAATCGATGAAACTCGAGTAGGTTACTCCTTTCCATTGTATATATATATATATATTTACAATGGAAAGGAGTAACCTACTCGAGTTTACTCGATTGATTCTTCAGGGTTACATCAGTTGAATTAATCGAGTTTTCGATTAATCTCAATTAGTATAATACATGCCCTTTAGAATGGGTCTTATCCTTTCTTAGGATAAGACCCATTCCAACGGGCATGTATTATACTAACTGAGATTAATCGAAAACTCGATTAATTCAACTGATGTAACCCTGAAGAATCAATCGATGAAACTCGAGTAGGTTACTCCTTTCCATTGTAAAAATGAATTTTGCTCTACATTGTATTGAGCACTTTGTATTTGTTTTTTCTCAGTCTTAACCCCCGGATACTCTGCGCTTCCAACGATCGTACTCATACCCACCGGTAAACTACTACTCATACATTAACAAATAATATATATATATATATATATATATATATATATAATGAACTTGAACTTCACTATTAGATGCAGTTTAACGTCATACCCAGTACACATTTAGTTACGAACTCGAATTAACATTCAACCATTGCATATCAACCACCTGCTTTATAATAATGCTGCAATCAAATGAACACAGAGTAGAACTAATTTGGATTAAACTAACTTAATTAAAGTTTTAATTGGGGTTTAATGAGGCGAAAGCCGACGAAATGGATTTTTATGGGGCGGATGGAGGGACTAAAACACATTTTCCTTTGGTTTCATTTGCTTATGTCCCAAGATTTAACTTAGGTGGCACATTTTTGGCCTTCTCTAACTGATCTTTTTTAGGTTGGTTTGGTGAGTTGGATTTTACGGCATGACAACCCTTGTTGGGTTATTTTATGCCGAAGACGTTTTGCTCTATTTATGCTTGATGGGTATACAACATTCTTTTTTCAACCCATTTTTTAAAACTCATTTTCTCTTCTATTTATCCCATAGATAAGACCCTAACAGGTACTACCACTCCTGTTCAGAGTAGATCTGGGAGTAATGGTGATGAAGGGGTAATCCTGATTTAAAAAAAAAAATGTTGTATCATTGGCAATTCAGTCTCGAAAGCCTATGATAAAAGTTTTTGTGTGCCCCTGAAGTTGCAGCGCCTCCTTCATAGTCACAGGAGGCGCTGCAACTTCAGGGGCATACAAAAACTTTTATCATAGTCTTTCGAGACTGAATTGCCAATGATACAACATTATTTTAAACTCATTCTTTTTTCAACCTATTTTTAAAACTCATTTTCTCTTCTATCTAATCCATAGATAAGACCCTAACAGGTACTACCACTCCCGTTCAGAGTGGACCTGGGAGTAATGGTGATGAAGGGGTAGTCCTAGCCCAAGAATTGGAATGATATAGAGTTTACCGTCATACTCAGAACTATGAGACCCTCAACCACCGCCTTCAATCACATATATGATAAAAGTGGGCTTGCCATAAGGGAAATAGCACCGAGAAAATCTTTTGGCGGGATTAGATATAGTTTATCTTTAAAGCGCATTTAGTGTAAATAGAGACATAGAAAATTGACATGGCGACTCGAGTTTAAATCCTAAACGAGCCTGTTTGCATTTCACATGGCACTAATATACTTGGTAAAAGTATTAATTCAACTATTTCCACTCCAATTATTGGTAAATTGTAGAGAAGATCTTGCTCTTCAATTTTGGTATGGGAACGGGTCTATTTTTTTGGGGAGGCGGGGGGGTTGTATCTAACTTAACTTTCTAATTTAGTATCATATTTAATTATATTTAAACTTAATTGCTTGTGCCCGAACAGTGTTTTTTTTTTTTTCGTTAGTCAATTTAGTCAGGCCCAGTAAGATTTTGAGGCGCTTCACTAATTCTTTGAGAAGGCATGAATCAAATTCTCCCTTATCTAAGGGTATATTAAAAGGTAAAACATGCTGACCCTTCAATAAGATTTCAGGTCAGTAATCGCTACTTGCAACTTAGTTACGTTAAGTCCTCGGGGTGGCCTAATGTCGATATCAGCCAGACAGCGAGGGAGTCTATCCCCTTTTCACTAGCGCTAGACTAAGGAGACTGTTTTTAGCGTCTGAGGTGGAGCGCCACACCTACCATCAGCTCCTCACTTTGGCAGACAGATCTCTGTGCTAAAATAACAGTATCAATTGATTTACCCACAAATATACCTTTCACTACTCAAAATCTCATGAAAAGTCGATCATCAGGCGAGTTTGTTTTTGTTTGTTAATCGCAACTGCCAATTTAACGTTTTCACGATCATCGACGGATAATGAAATAGAAGAGTTCAAAACAGAAAAAAAAAATTTCATCATTTGCAGATGATTGTGAAAATGTATAGAATTTTAATGCTATTTCTAGGTAGATTTTAAGTTTTAAATATCTTCGAATATAAATCGGATTTTAATTTAATTTTAATTTAATTTTTTTGCACATAACAAGAGACAGTAATATTCAATGTGTATATATATTTACTTTGTCATTAATTGTTTTATTTTCGTAGTTTCATCCATCAATACATACATATCAACTTCCCTTTGTATATACGTTTACGCGATCATCGACAGATCATAAAAATGAATACAAAATAGAAGAGTTTGAAATAGAAAAACGTTCATCATTTGCGAGATGATTGTAAAAACGTGAAGCTGACAGTCGCGATCAAAATGTTTGTATTCAAGTAAACTAATCTTCTTTCATATTAAAGAATCAAAAGAAGGAATTTACAAACAGTTTTGAAAGAAAACCACTGGATGTTTATGTTTAGATGAATTTGTTTCAAAAATACAAATTTTCAAACTAAAAGAAGATATGTTTCTATTTAAGTTCCTGTGAAGTAGTGGCTAACGTGCTGGAATGTGACATCATAGTAAGCAAGTTCAAATTACAGTGGCGCTATTACGTTAACTTTCGGACTGATATCCTTGGGAAAGGTATCCTCTAGCTATGGTTTAAACAGTACCACTATCATTATTCTACAACTATAATTTTACATTAAATAACCATCGAAAGTTGGTATGCTATTAAATAAAGATACCAATTAGTTAAAGTCTTAGCTGAGTTAGAATTGCCTCAAAACAGCCCATGTTATTAATGCGTTTAAAATCACTATAAACACATATAGTTATGGTAGGTGTTCAAACTGATTACAATTCTCTTTAAAGCGCTGCTGATGAAGCTCCCAGATGCAATTTCAAACTATACAATTCGTTTCAATTTTCATTTGGTTGCATTCTCTTTAAATTGTTCTTCTGAATTCATTGACTGTTGCAAGTTTTGTGCCATAAATTAAATACCACAATTGCAACTACAGAACCTCAGAATCCGCATGTTACAGTTGAACATGATATATGTATTTACGTACCCTTCCGCACAAGCAGGATGTGACCACTAGGTCAATATATTTTGCAGAATTTAAAAGGTTTGAATTCAGAGTTTTCCTTCTCCTAGACCGGTTGCCGTACCAAGGTTAAAGAGTTAAGGCTACCCTACTATTTACCCGTAGTAGGATGCAAATCTTTCCCAAGGTGTTAATGCTGTGTGAAATGCAAACAGCCTCGTCAAGGATTTGAACTCGTGTCACCATGTCGATTTTTGATGTCTCTAACAATTACACCACGAACACCTCCGCTATGTAAACTTACCAGCGGTTACAGGGTTTGTTTGATTATCAGTGGGGGGTGTCATATTTTGTGAAATACAGTTACTAGTAAAATATATGCATTTTTTAAGGACACTATATATATATATATATATATATATATATATATATATATATTATATATATATATATATATATATATATATATAAGTTACTGCCATGTACAAAAAAGTGTTTGCTAACAGATGTAGTTTATGAAGCAGTGGTAATATCACCAAGGACAAAAAATCTAAAATATATATAGGAGCTACATAGCAACCTATAAAAAACAGAATAGCATAACACAGGTTATCATTCAGGGACAAAAAATACAGCGAAACGACAACACTTTCAAAACATCTGTGGACATTGAAAGAAAAGCATAAGAGTGACCCAGAAGTGAAATGGAAGATTATTAAGAAAGCACCATCACAGAAAGGAAATGATAAACCGTGCATACTGTGCCTGCAAGAAAAATTTCAAATTAGCAGAATTCAGTGATCCAGAGAAGATATTGAACTGGCGAGCAGAGTTAACAAACAGATGTAGGAATAAAAACAAGCATAGGCTCTGCCTTGTAACTTCCGGTGTTACACAGGGAGTGAAGGCGGGTATGTAGCACACCCACTGTATTGAAAATGGTACTACCCAGTTATAAAATACAGACCGATGGTAGGACGAAAAATACCCTGAAGATTCCCGCTACTACAGTCGGTAATTTTAAACCATCCTATTTTAAACATATATATATATAATATTATATATATATATATATATATATATATATATATATATATTATATATATATATATATATATATATTATATATATATATATACAGTCGGTGCAAAAGTAGTAGTATACAGGTATAAAAACACATTCAATACTCATTGCATTTATTAAACAAACAAATGTTACATATACGTGTAATAACATTAATTATTATTAATAATAACATGTTAATTATTACTTACAATTAAATATTGCTAATGACACCAAAATTTTAGAAAATGAGGACACTTAAGATAATATGCTACTAATTTCATCTGTGTGATACTGTCGTATACCTACATTTGCACCCCATATATATTAATATATATATATATATATATATATATATATATACCAAGCGTGTTGGTAAATCCTTGCAGTGAAAAAAAAACAGCAAATAGTTTGATTGTAAAAATATACAACCAAACATCAACCGGGGAGAAAAAATTTTTTGAAAAAAAAGAAAAGACCAAAGATAGTCGTACCAACAAAAAAAATCTATTGGTACAGTATTTGGCCAAAAGAAAAAAACAATTTATATGTATATATATGTATATAATATATATATATAATATATATATATATATATATATATATATAATATATTTAATATTCATATAACCGCTAGGAGAATAGCTAATAAGTAAAAGTGCTCAATACCTAAGTAGAGCAAATAATAAAGATAAATCTAAGGAGTCAGTTATTAGTTTCGCTTAATGCTCTTCAGGCTAAGATCTGACTCTTAGCCCTGAAGAGCATTAAGCGAAACTAATAAGTTGTTCGTCTCTTAGATCCTTATATTTATTTTATATATATATATATATATATATATATACCGTATTTTTCAGACTATAAGGCGCACTTAAAATCCTATATTTGCTAAAAAAAATCCACAGTGCACCCATAATCTGGTGCGCCTTATGTATGAATCCTGGTTGTGCTTAGGCCTTGTGACCTCAAACAGCAATGAGACTGACTCAGAGAATGACGAAAGAGATTCAGGTTTGGTTGATGCCACCATCGCCCAACTGTTAAACTCCGACACCGAAGATGAAGAATCTGACGGATTTTAGAAGAGGAATGATTGAAAAAGTGAGCGTATTTTTTCTGTTCTTTGTGTGTTGCAATTGAACAATATTGATAGTTATTTTTAGTGACTTGAATAAATCTGACCTATCCAACTGCTTTCTTCTGCTTTATGCGCCTTATACTCCGGTGCCTTATATATGAAAATAAATCCGTTCACTGATACTGCGTCTTATAATCCGGTGCACCTTATCGTCCGAAAAATACGGTATATATATATATATATATATATATATATATATAAGATTTTTGGATTTTTGTTTTTTAGAAGCATTATTGAATAAAGTATATATTATTATTTATATTTTTGCTTGAAGACAATTAGAATGCGTATATCGTATAAAATTCGATAATTATAGAAAATAACCATGACAAGTGAATTTCGCAAACGATCATGCGATGCTAGAACATCGTACAGTCTGTTTCAACTTTATTAAGTCTCATCAGCGATGTATACTAACAATTTCCCTCCGACAGAAATTGAAACCGGTAGTCCAGCAGGCAAAGTCTGTGACTTTACCGCTCGGCCAACAGTCCGCATCGTACTATCTCTGCGAAATTAACTGTCAATGATACTAGCACGCCTCTATCATATGAGGTACGCGGACATTGAGTAAATAACAACAAACCCAGACCCATGCCCCGCTGATGAGACTTAATAAAGTTGAAACAGGCTGTACGATGTTCAAGCATCGCATGATCGCTTGCGAAATTCACTTGTCATGGTTATTTTCTATAATTATCGAATTTTATACGATATACGTATTGTAATTGCCTTCAAGCAAAAATATAAATTATATATATATATATATATATATATATATATAATTGACGCCTTAACATTATAACAACGCATTAGAAAACGACCTTAGAATATTCTTGAGCAGAATAAAATTAAAAGGACATTATGAAATTTGATACTATGAACTAAACCTCTTAGAATTACGAAATGAAATCAACAACCCGTTCCCCCCAAATATAGACACAACAATCAAAAACATCTGAAATAGCAGTTAGACAAGACATGAGAAATATGAAAAAATTATACGTACCAGATTACATCACAAAAAAAAAAGAAAGGAAAAAATGTAAAGCACTTGATAGACTCACGAAAAAACATGATCAACATCATCTGAGCTGATAAAGTCGGGTTTTAGCCATTTGGGGTATAGAAGAATATCTCAAAGAAAGTAATGAGTTTGTATTATTTGTTTTATTCGGACTATTGATCTCATCTTTAATGTTATATACACAATGTTTCGCGCAATGTGCCCTCCGGCTTTCTTCGGGTATTTCTTATCGGACTCGGGAACCTTCTCGAACTGAGAACCTTCTCCTCGAACTCGGAAGCCTTCATGTCTTAATTGAGAGTCTTCCCGGAACTTCGAACCGAACCCTTTATTCAATCCACGGGATTAGACTGTTTTCATTCCGTTAGCCATGGCCAGATAAAAGTGTTAAGCTGTGTTAATTATTCTATGTTACTATCGAACTTGCCCAGGATTGAACCTGCGACCCGAAACCTGACCCTGACCCTAATACTAACTCTCACTCTACTGTCTCAAAGGTTTCGGGCATTTCCGTGAAACTATTCTGCATTTGTACCGAATGTTTAAAATAAATGTACTTTCATCGAATTAGAATTTTTACACCAGTGTTAAAAGTGTTAATCTCTGACGTATTCCAATACATTAGGTTGTGCGTCCGTGTGTGTGTCTGTATCTGTATTTACACTTTCTAAAGGACTCGCATTACATATAAAATAATTATTCTATGTTACTATCGAACTTGCGCAGGATTGAACCTGCGACCCGAAACCTGACCCTGACCCTTATACTAACTCTCACTCTACAGTCACAAAGGTTTCGGGCATTTCCGTTAAATGCTTTTTATACGTAATCTAATGATAATATCTCTTGCGCACTATTCTGCATTTGTACCGAATGTTTAAAATAAATGTACTTTGATCGAATTAGAATTTTTACACCAGTGTTAAAAGTATTAATCTCTGACGTATTCCAATACATTAGGTTGTGCGTCCGTGTGTGTGTGTGTGTGTGTGTGTGTGTGTGTGTGTGTGTGTGTGTGTGTGTGTGTGTCTGTGTGTGTCTGTATCTGTATTTACACTTTCTAAAGGACTCGCTTTACATATAAAATATATTTAAACAATTTTTGTACGACCTTGTTCTTTGCGATATCTTCCTTAGTCCAAGAATTAAAAAAGAAAAAAAACCGTATAAAAAAAACCT
>CM042149.1:45042038-45047038 GCA_023376005.1 Doryteuthis pealeii | reverse complement strand
GAAAGATGGAAATGAGAAAAAAAAAGAAAGATAAGCATAAGAAAGAAAGAAAGGAAGCAGGAAAAAAAGAATGAAAGAAAGAAAAGAATGAGATTAAAAGAAAGAAAGATGGAAACAAGAAAGAAAAAAAAGAAGTAACAAATAGAGAAACTAAAGAAAGAAGTTTTCTCAGGAAATGTCTCTTTGACAAAATATTTATATCTATTACATGGGCCAGAGTTCGAATCCAGGTAAAAATCTAGCATTCTGAATACCGATTTTATGGGCCTAATAGCAGAACTTGGGGATATACCACAGTATGATAATCTAATAATTAAAACGTTTGATATGTTTGCTTAGAGCTATTGTCAAATAGTTCAATATGTAAAAAGTATATTAGTCTTCATTTCAATCTCTCTCTCTCTTTCTTTTCTCTCTCTCTCTCTTCTCTCTCTTTCAGTCTTTTTTCATTCTTTCCTTCAATTCATCTTTTCATTATAACCAATTGAAACAGATTAGCGTCATCTCTTCCACGCGCTATCCTCCTCATTCTATCTTTACCCTAATCTCTTTCTTTCTTTCTTATTATATTTTGCTGTGTAGCATGTCCTTTCTTCCATTTCCTTCTTTAGAATAAAAAGGAGCGTTCCATCATTTAGCTGAGGTTATGACACTGATAATAAAAAAAATTAATCGGTGGATAAACACCAGATAATCGGGATTTACATTTTTGCATTTAATCTTGGACGATTTGGGTGGTCTAATTTTTATGCAGAGGGTGTTGCAAGATGCTGACTGTCGTACTTATAAGGAAGACGAGTATTAATATATAGATGGGCCTTTCCTACGTCAAACACTTTTCGCAAACATCTTTGTGCTATCTGGGCTTTTACCGTACTAACCTCAGCTTGATAATTACCCATAAAGTAAAGTAAAGTTGTCAGTATCAGCCAGTGAGGGAGGCTATCCCCTTTTCACTATCGCTAGACCAATGAGATTATTTTAGCATCTGGGTTGGAGCGCCACAGCTACCATCAGCTCCTCACTTTACCGCACATATCCCTGTGCTACTCATACGCTGAGTTGGCGAGGGCCGGTATCGAACTATATATATATATATATATATATATATATATATATATATATATAAAGTCTTGAAGAACAAAAGTAATTCGACAAATAAGAATCGTCTGTTGTTACTTATCATTGCAGTACATCCTATTATTATTTAGTCACCATCTAAACATTGAAAAAGGTCAATCGTGGCGTAACTTCAGTATGCTACTCATAGGCTGAGTTGGCGGGGGCCGATATCGAACCAATAACCTTGCGATTCCTAGCCGAAAACTCTATCGACTGAGCTAAAACGACCCCTCTAAATTACCTATAAGTAAAGTAAAGTCGTCGGGGCGGCCTAATGTCGGTAATAGCAGCCAGGCAGCGAGGGAGTCTATCCCCTTTTCACTAGCGCTAGACTAAGGAGATTATTTTAGCATCTGAGGTGGAGCGCCACAGCTACCATTAGCTCCTAACTTTACCGCACAGATCCCTGTGCTACTCATACGCTGAGTTGGCGAGGGCGGGTATCGAACTAGGAACCTTGTGGTTTCTAGCCAAACGCTCTACCGACTGAGCTAACCCGGCCCTCCGTAAGTAAGTTCCAAGTTCCAAGAGCTGAATGTTCTGCGCCGGTAGCGAGGTGGGTGTGGGGGTGGCCGTTAGTGTTTTAATGATTTATAATCTGAGGAACCATTTGGGACTAGCTACTCCCAAAAGTACCCGGCAGTTGCTTGGAGTACCATTAACATTTAAATTGGAATCAGATTCATAGACGTCCAGCGCAGTTAAGACTTGCCTCCGAAATATGGCAACCAGTCATTAAAAGTGCTATCTGCTTCTTCTCGTTTCAGTTTTTTTTTAATCATGATTATATATATATATATATATATATATATATATATATATATATAAACGCAACAGCTATATATATATATATATTATATATATATATACTTCCCCATTGCAATGCGCGTGCACAGACACGCGCACGTTGATAGATATGAACTGTCTGAAATAGATGATAGATAAAGAACGGACTGAGATACATTATATATATATGTATATATGTAAAATGAAAATGGAAGTGAATCCGACGGTATGTTGAAAAAAGAAATAAAGAAAAGTAAGTATAGAATGGACAAAATAGGATAAACTCCTGACCGAAACCCGTGTAAGTAAAATTGATTAAGATATCATATTTTATCCATTCTATACTTTCTTTCCTTTATTTCTTTTTCCACACACACACACACACACACACATATATATATTTAATCATGATTATTTATTTATATATATATATATATATATATATATAGTCCCTTCCACATTGCAATGCGCGTGCACAGACACGCGTACGTTGATGATATGAACTGTCTGAAATAGATGATAGATAGATAATGAACGGACTGAGATACATTATATATATATGTATATATGTAAAATGAAAATGGAAGTGAATCCGACGGTATGTTGAAAAATGAAATAAAGGAAAGTAAGTATAGAATGGACAAAATAGGATAAACTCCTGACCGAAACCCGTGTAAGTAAAATTGATTAAGATATCATATTTTATCCATTCTATACTTTCTTTCCTTTATTTCTTTTTTCAACATATATATATATATATATATATATATATATATATATATGAGAGAGAGGGGAGGAGGAGAGAAAGAGAGCGAAAATGTGAGAGAGAGAACGGTTATGTAGGTATATGGGTAAATAGGCAAATAGATAAATATGAACTGACAATTAAATATATATATATATGTAGATAGGTAGGTAAATAGATAACTAGATAAATCTGAAGAGACTCGAATATATATATATATATATATATATATATATATATATGTGTGTGTGTGTGTGTATGTGTGTGTGTGTGTGTGTGTGTATACTTAAGGTAGCATGGACATGAAGGCAACGTTTGGTTACTGACAGTTTCTCCCCAATATGATCTTCAGACCATAAACGCTCTATCAATTATATTGAGCTCTGCTTAGCAATATAGGTCCCATATATATATATATATATATATATATATATATATATATATATATATATATATATATATATATGGACATACTGAGATAGGTTGATAGATCTATAGATAATGGTTGTCATCTCGAATTCGAGCAGGGTCGTTGCATATCATTACTTTGTAACAATCCCATGATATCTAACTATTCCTATGCCAGAAGCTTTTTTACATATAATGATAGTGCACTGAGTCAATTCAAGCTCCACCGTTAGATGTCATTGAAGCCGCCAGTCTTTTATCTTTTTATTTTTTTTTTATCGGCGTGCCCATTTCGGACAGTTGCAAAAAAAAAAATATTCATTTGGATTATTTGGACTATTGTCCTCATCTTTATCGCTATATACACAACGTTTCGGTCGCTCCGGTCTTTTTCAGTTTTTACATGTCGAAGCCGGAAACCTAATCCTCGATTTTTATTTTTTTTATCAGCCTGCCTATTTCGGACGGTTGCAAAAAAAAAGTATTTATTTGGATTATTTGGACTATTGTCCTCATCTTTATCGCTATATACACAACGTTTCGGTCGATCCGGTCTTTTTTCAGTTGTTACATGTCGAAGCCGGAAACCTAATCCTCGATTTTTATTTTTTATAAGCGTGCCATTTCGGACGGTTGCAAAAAAAAAGTATTCATTTGGATTATTTGGACTATTGTCCTCATCTTTATCGTTATATACACAACGTTTCGGTCACTCGGGTCTTTTTCAGCTGTTACATGTCGAAGCCGGAAACCTAATCCTCGATTTTTATTTTTTTATCAGCGTGCCCATTTCGGACGGTTGCAAAAAAAAAGTATTCATTTGAAT
This sequence comes from Doryteuthis pealeii, assembly GCA_023376005.1. Lineage (NCBI taxonomy): Eukaryota > Metazoa > Mollusca > Cephalopoda > Myopsida > Loliginidae > Doryteuthis > Doryteuthis pealeii. The sequence continues at coordinate 45,043,151 of CM042149.1, read as the reverse complement.
TATTTGGACTATTGTCCTCATCTTTATCGCTATATACACAACATTTCGGTCGCTCCGGGCTTTTTCAGTTGTTACATGTCGAAGCCGGAAACCTAATCCTCGATTTTTATTTTTTTTATCAGCGTGCCCACTTCGGACGGTTGCAAAAAAAAAAAAAATATTAATTTGGATTACTTGGACTATTGTCCTCATCTTTATCGCTATATACACAACGTTTCGGTCGGTCCGGTCTTTTTCAGTTGTAACATGTCGAAACCGGAAACCTAATCCTCGAAGTCGGGAACGTTTTTGTCGAACCCAGGCGCATTTATGTCGTAATCTCTGAACTTCGAACTGAAGCCTTTATTCAATCCATGGTGGTAGAGAAGGTTCCCGTGCTCGACAACACCTGAGGAAGACCAAAGAGCACATCGCCCGAAACGTGTATATAACAATAAAGAGGAGGAAATAGACCAAATAATACAAATAATACAAATTATCAAGTATCATCTCAAAAATTCAGCCAAATAATACATGTATGTGTTTATCAAACTGCACAGTTCCACCACTCCGAGTGTTTGAATAGCTGGACCAACTTTAATGCTAGGTGATCTTTTTTTGCACTATGAGTGACCACTGGCCTACGAGAGCCTTACTCTGTACTTTGACAGGTCCCATCTTTTGACATGATGCATGTCCAGGCAGACTTCTCACGAGCAAGTTGTATACTATACTATATATATATATATATATATATATATATATATATATAATATATATAAGCGTAAACGCAACGCTCTTCTAAGGAATGGAGCACTTTGTGACGGCCTTTACACACAAAGCGACGTGTGTATTAAAACAGTTAAAATCCCCTTCCCATTCTGTAAGTGAAGACAGCCTAATGGTTAAGGTGCCGGACTGACACCCAATTTCAATTCCGGCTGTAGGTAGCTTACAAAATGTTCAAGCCACACTGAAGAGACTTGATAAGTCGAAACACGTGTCTGTGGATGACCCTATATATATATTTATATATATAGTTTTTTCCGTAGTTAGGATCTTTCCATGTGTGGTTTAACAAAGCTGATGCAAGTATACCATGAGGAGAGCTCAATATGCCAGTGAGTAGAAGGA
>CM042149.1:45029538-45037038 GCA_023376005.1 Doryteuthis pealeii | reverse complement strand
CCCCCTTGATTTAAAGAGGCCGGACTGGGTTTATTGCCCAGCGCCTGAGGCGCCCCCCCGACTCGAGGGGAATGCCGACGGGATCAATGCATTTTTTGTGCCTACCATCCATAAGCTTCGGCTTGTGGGTGGTCCCACGTTAATAGGGTCTTGTGCCTAACCCGTACAAGTGGGATACGAGATAAATATCTGGTAAGATTCAGGTATAAACGTAATACTTCAATCTACGATAGTTGTACACTATGAAACTAGCAGGTAACGAGGTATTTATTACCATTCAACCAATCAAAAACAACAACAACAACAAATATAAACCCAGTTAAAGCCGTCTTCAAGCTTTTCTCTCTTTCGAAGACAGCAGGTAAGTAAAAGCTGACATTTTTCTGACAGTACAAAAAGTTGTACACAGTTCTACAGTCTAATTGTCAAAAACATCTATTGGATCTACAAAACGAGACCCTAACAGATCTATTTGATCCATCGAGGAAACCTTAACAGACCTATTTGATCCATATATGATACCCCAAATTATCTATTTGATCCATAGAGGAAACCTTAACACACCTATTTGATCCATATATGAGAACCTAAAGGATCTATTTGATCCAGAGAGGAAACCTTAACAACCTATTTGATCCGTATATGAGACCCTAAAAGATCTATTTGATCCACAGAGGAAATCTTAACAGATCTATTTGATCCATAGAGGGAATCCTAATAGATCTATTTGATCCATAGATGAAACATTAATAGGCGCTTTTTGATCCATAGAGGAAAACTTTAACAGATCTATTTAATCCAAAGCAGATATCCTTAGTGGATTAGCTGGGAGGGGTTATAGGCAAAGGGAATGAGTCGTTTGAAAATGCTGTCTTTCTTTTCCATTGACTTGTAAATCGTCAATTGACACCAGAGTGCACAACTGCTTCAAGCACCAAGCATACGGACTGACTGATTCGATAGGATGTATGCTTTCGGATTTTACAAATACCCGAAAGTATAGACTGCCGGTATGGTTAGAGAGAGAGAGAGAGAGAGAGAGAGAGAGAGAGAGAGAGAGAGAGAGAGAGAGAGAGAGAGAGAGAGATGAATATAAAAAGAGGGAATATATATATATATATATATGAGTAAATTGGTGGAGTGGCCTATAGTCGGCATCAGTCAGACAGCGAGGGAGTCTATACCCTTTTCACAACAACTAGACGAGAATGGTTGTTTTTTCATCTGAGGTGGAACGCCACACCTACCATCAGCTCCCTTCTTTACCGCACAGATCCAAGCTGCGTTATTCATGAGCTGACTTGGTGAGGGCAGGTATCGAACCCGAAACCTTATATATATATATATATATATATATGTGTGTGTGTGTGTGTGTGTGTGTGTGTGTGTAGTCTAGTAAGAAAATTGAAAAAACACAGGTTTAAATAAAATAACTGGTAAGTTCGATCTGTTAAGTAGATCTTCTTCAGGGCATTTGTTGATATAAGGAAAAGTAAACAAATTTTATCAACCAATACCCTGAAGAAGATTTACTTAACAGATCGAAACACTGCAGCGTCGGCTAATAAACTTACCACTCATTTTATTTAAACCTGTGTTTTTTCAAATTTCTTACTATACTACATACCGTTGGATTCACTTCCATCTCTTCACACACACACACACATATATACATATATATATATATATATATAAAGAGGGGTAAGGAGAGAGTAGAGTAGTAGTAGTAGAGAGAGAGAGAGAGGAGCCAGTGAGTGAGTGAGAAAGAGTGAGTGCTATTAAGTCTTTATTCTTCATATATATGGGCGTATACAATTACATAGTATATATCTAAGGACACTTGCCTATGTATGTATGTATGTATGTATGTGCACCGGTGCATTTATGCAGTGTGTAAGCTAGTATTTAAAAAAAGATTTTGTCAAAAACAAATCGTGTTCTATCCGAAACTCTGACGTCATTATGACGACACTAACTTTAAATCGGTGTCCCTCGTAAAACACGGCCCGCTCTATATTTAAACCGTGAGAAAATCTTCCTTGCGCCAAATGAAATGTTTTGTTCACGGCCAATTCGTTAATTTATTTTCCGTTTGTTCAACTCCAAGGCAGAAGGGGTCGACGTTTAGGGTGTGGGTGTGGGTGTCAGTGTGTGGGTGTGTGCAGTCGCGACATCTGGTGGTTAAGATGGTAAGGTCAGTGGAGTGGCGGGAACCGTCTGAGGCGATGCTATCTACCACTTCTGATCAAAGACTTTGGTCTTCGCCTGAGATTTGCCAAGATTTTTAGCAGAATTCAAAGCAGATAGAGAGAAATAGAAAAAAAGATTTAGAGGGAGACTTAGAGAAATAAACAAACTAGGATAAATTAGTATATATATATATATATATATATATATATATATATATATCTTATATAATGGAGATTGTGGGTTTGTCTGTCAGTAACCGAAACTATATTACTATACAAGCCACAATTCCCTTTGTTATTTACATCACATTCTCCCTATCTTTATTTTATTTAAACCTCAATTATTAATAAAATTGTTTTACATCATTAAGACTGTTGACCATATCTACATGCTAATAACATGCAATTGTATTTATATATACAACAAAATAGCGGTTTACAGTATGAATGGAAAGGCTAATTTGCATATTGATCCTAAAAATGTGATTTTAATAAATATATGCTTAGCATTATTGATTTCTAATTGTTTGGTTTTATCTTATTGAATATGACCAAAAATCTCGATGAAAATCTTAAAAGAAATCCATTAACAAGAACAAATAACTGTTATTTTATTCTTTACTTCCTATTTTAACTAAATAGTTAAATTAAGAAAATTTACCAATGAAAGACGGGAGTAATGGAAAATGAAGGAAGAGTTAGTTTCAAAGTTGTTCTATTTTTCAATCATACCCCCTCTGTTCCAATTTTTTTCTGCATTCTTGTTCAGTTTCATTAGCCTTTCTAATTTAATGTGATATTTTATTATATTAAAACTTAAATATTTGCACCTGGAGGGTGCATATATTTGCTAGTATATATTATAGAATAAATGGAGAATGAAGAGAAAAGTATTGGCATATAAAAGTGTTCAATGCTAATATAGCAGAGCAGATTTACAATCAATAATATATTATATTATGGATATTAATCTTGTTACTATCAGTTTCATGCTTACGCAATCCTCAGACAAGTGTCAAATGGTTGAGATTTTAAAAAATGAAGATTGCGTAAGCATGAAACTGATAGTAACAAGATTAATATCCATAATATAATGTATCATTGATTATATATATTGATTATATATATATATATATATATATATATATATATATATATTTATTTATTTATATAACTTAATTTCTACGTACCCCCTAAAAACATGAAACGGCAAGTCTCTTTATATTTCCTAACATATTTTAATAACTCACTTTATTTTTTATCAAAACAAAAATGTTTAATAAAAATCACTATGATGATATTAATAACAAATTAATAAATGAACCACCAACACAACACACATACGCATAAATTAAATAACAAATTTTACTTTTTAAAAATTCAAATATTCCTCATGCATTGAAAATTAAAATTCCACCTGATTTTGTCCTTATATTCTCCAGCCATCTTCTCTCCTTTTCAAAATCAGTCGCATGCGACGATGACGTCAACATAACTGTTTCACTATCACTGTAGGACGTTTACTTCAAGCGATTTCAAAAAAGTTATTTTTTCGAATATCTCAGGATTTCTCCGTATTTCCACCGATTTGGTTTAAAACACCAAGGATTTACTCTGACAAAGGCTGTTATTTCCTGGTATACTAAAAAATTTGTTGTAGATTTTCTATTATTGTTATTTTATTTTATTTTGTATTTAAAATAATATATAGAATACATGTTTGCATGGATAAATTCATGGCCGAAACACGTGTCAGTATAATAAAATAAAATAGAATAAATCCTATTCAACATTTTCTTTCCTTTATTTTTCATTTCAACATACCGTCGGATTCGCTTCCATTTTCAACTTATATATATATATATATATATATATATATATATATATATATATGTGTGTGTGTGTGTGTGTGTGTGTGTGTGTGTGTAAAATTAAACAAAAGGCATATCTCCTGTTTAACAATTTTATTTTGATCTTTTCGAGTTTTCTGGCCAGAAAAAACGATCAAAAATAAAAAAATAAAATAAAAGATCAAAAATAAAATTGTTAAACAGGATATGTGCCTTTTGTTTAATTCTAAATGTATAAATGAAAGAATACTGCACAAATACACAGACACACAACACAGACACAGACACAGACACACACACACACATATATATATATATATATATATATATATATATATATATATATATATATATATATATTAGTCCTGCTTTTTATTCATAGAAAATGATTTTACTATAAAATGCTTTGGAAAATGATTTTTATATGAAAATGCATTGGAAATGATTTTTACTATAAAAATGCATTGGAAAATGATTTTTACTCTGAAAATGTATTGGAAAATGATTTTTACTATGAAAATGCATTGGAAAATGATTTTTACTATGAAAATGCATTGGACAATGATTTTTACTATGAAAATGCATTGGAAAATGATTTTTTCTATGAAAATGCATCTGTCTATCATTTTCATTTTTACCTGTTTCGTATTTGTGATTGTTCCATTTTACCCACCTTGGTTTCAGTGGTCACTAAGATCAAATAAAACCCTGCTGATCTTCAAAAGATGACTGCTTATCCCCATTTGGGATATAAACGACTCTTCCCTCATCCCAGACGCCAACCCCGAACCCTGCCAAAAAAGAGATATGTAGCTGTCTCAGCGATCAGGCAGATACCTGTATTTCTATTCAGAAACGGCCACAACCGACACACAGGCGCCGAAAAGTGAGTTTCTTAATTAGAAAACTTTTAAAAAACCAAAAAGCCAAAATAACAAAAAAAAAAACACCTTTGCATGCGGACAGAGCAGGTACGCATGGAGGATGGGTGGCAGGTTTTAAGCAACTGCCTACACCGGAAGTTGCAGTTATGCCTTAATGTATTGTCTGGTACCTCTGGCGCCACGCAATTTCTAAGAGAAGAAGAAGAGGAAAAGCAAGAAAAAAAGGTAGACGCCATTTTTTATTTTTTCATCACGATTGATGATAACGGCAGGCTGAGATAGATTGTAGTAACTGAGTGGAGGGGGGAGGGGGCAAAATAAGAAGGGAGATAAATAGCGCGGGAAAGAAAGAGAGGATGTATGTGTGTATTTGTGGTGTGTGTGTGTGTGTGTGTGTGTGTGTGTGTGTGTGTGTGTGAGAGAGAGAGAGAGAGAGAGAGAGAGAGAGAGAGAGAGAGAGAGTGTGTGTAAAGCTGGTGAAAATAGAGCGGGAAAGAAAGAGAGTGTGTATGTGTGTGTATGCATGTATGTGTGTGCGTGTGTGTATGTGTGTGTGTGTGTGTGTGTGCGAGAGAGAGAGAGAGAGAGAGAGAGAGAGAGAGAGAGAGGGGAAGAAGGAGAGAATAAATACGGGGATACAAATAGAGCGGGAAGAGAGAGAGAGAGAGAGAGAGAGAGAGAGAGAGAGAGAGAGAGAGAGAGAGAGAGAGAGAGAGAGAGAGAGAGAGAGAGAGGGGGGTAAAGAAATTATGAAAACGCGAAAAGAGAGATGTTTGATTATTACCATCCACTCCACATGGTCGATTTTTTAACGGCAAGCTGAGATAAATTGTAGTAACTTACAGGGGGGGGCGCAAAATAACGGAGAGAAGAATAGTGCAGGAAAGGGAGAGAGTGTATATATGTATGTGAGAGACACTCGAAGAGAGAGAGAGGGAGAGAGAGAGAGAAAGAGAGACAGAGACAGAGAGAGAGAGAGAGAGAGGGGGTGAAAACGCTAAAGAGGGGTACTCATCTCCTCCACCAAGGGTAAGATTTGACACAAGGTCAATTTTTTAAACGGAATAAAATTGTTTTGCATTCAGAGTATTAGTACCTGATAGGGTCCCATCTATGGGTCAAATAAATCTGTTAAAATATTCGTATTCGTTAGGATCGTATACATAAAAATATCCTAAGAAACAACTGCACAAAAATGTAAATATGAAGATACAATTAACGGGATTCCTTAACCTCTAAGCATCAAATAACACCAGGCGGGTTGAAATGCCGTTAAAATCAAGAAATCATTAAAGTAGATAAGGTCCTGGTATTTTTTATCATTTTTCTGAATTGTTGAGATGATGCAACCTACAGATGATTTTCACTTAGAACTGTAATAACTCAACCCTTATATCCGTTGCGCCAACGAGATATCTGTAAGTTTCAGGTTCAATCTCAACTACGGGAGAAAATAACAGAATACTTAACATAGCTTAACTCTTGTACTTAGTCATGGTTAACGGAATGAGAATAATCTACACCAATTAATTAAAAAAAGGGGTCGGTTTGCAGTACCGTAAAGGCCCCTGATTATACGAAGGCTTCCACGTTCGACAAGAAGATTACCGAGTTAGACAAGAAACACCTGATGAAGGTCAGACGGCACATTGGCCGAAACGTTATGTACATATCAATGAATATGTATGTCCGAAAAATTAAAATAATACTGGTATTTTTTAGATTCGTAGAAAGTTAAATTTTGTTTTAAAAACGGGCTTCGTTGTTTTTATTCATGTCACACTAACTCAGCCCTGTCGGCTGGGACAGTAGAATACACTGACTGCGCCTCTGGAAATGAATAAAATCCCCACAACGGGGCTACCTGTTGGCCGTGGGTGGTGACACGTGATGCTTAAAGACAGGATTGTGGTGACTGAGCAGTCTACACTTCACATTGGCCCTTACTTATGCAGGACAGGCGGTCGGAGAGACCCCTACGATCTGGTCACGTAAAGCCCTAGCAACTATAGGATTATCCGAACGCTAATCCTCTCTAGGCATACTCCCATCCCTTTTTGGTCATATATGTGCTAGAAGGCGGTGACTGAGAGTCTTAATGCCCAGGGTATGACGTTAAACTGCATTTAATGGTGGTTCCAATTCTGGAACTCTAGGGAGTGTGGAATACCACTTTATTGCCATTACTCCCAGGTCCACTCTGGCACAGAGTGGTAGTATCTGATAGGGTCCCATCTATTGGTTAAATAGAAAAAAATGACCTTAGATAAATGTGTTTTAAAAATGAGTTTTAAAAATTTTAATACCCATCAAGAATGAATAAAACTATTGAAGACAGTTAGTCTACTGTAGGTTTGAATGACAACAACTAGCTAAGCACAACTCAAGCTGTGTCCAAGACAATTGGTATTTATAGAAATCAAGAATAGTCCATTTATGCATTTGGGTGATTCCATTCCCTGAGTTCTGATTGGCTGCTTGGTTTCTATGATATTGTGGAGTTTTATAAATACCCTGTCATTCTGCAGTAGAATTGCGACAGAACGGGACTGTATTAAGTTACAAGCGCTTGTTGCC
>CM042149.1:44954538-45024538 GCA_023376005.1 Doryteuthis pealeii | reverse complement strand
AAAAAACACAAATATATATATATATATATATATATATATATATATATATAATATGTTTTTGAATTGTAATGGTTTCGCGTATGCTTTGCATATTTGTGTTATAAAAAAATACAAATACTGTTTTTTTTAAGCTTGAATGGGTGGTGAATGTAATAGAGATTTTTAATTACATTCCCTATATTACACACACACACATATATATATATATAATGGATGCTATGTTTATAAGTAAAGAGTGATATATCATTTATATCTTGGTCTGAAGATCGCATAGACGAGAAATGTCAGTAAAAGCGCCGTTGACTATGTCCACGCTACCTTAACATATATATATATATAATATATATATATATATATATATATATCATAATTTTCAATTATTGAATAGCAGCTTACCGAGGCTCGACGGGGGGGGGATTGTCTTTAACCTTTGGACACCTACACATAGACACACCAGAGTGGGCCGATCAACGAAAGTCTTACTTTTGTTGATCAGCTCTGTACGGATACTGGATGTCGTGAGGAGGAATTGATAGGAGAGATGACCGATAAGGAGGAGTGGCAAAAGAGAGTTATAGAAATATTTTGTGTCGTGGGTAAAGGCGGTCAATTACTCAGACACAAAGAGAAGGAGGAGATATGTAATAATAGCGAATAAGATGCAAAATGAAATACTTCGTAATAGTATCTTTATACTCCATCTTGTATGTCTGACAGCTAATTTATTCTTTTCTGGTCTAGTAGGGGAGGTAGGTAATCCTATACAACAAATTCAGTGTTTTCCTTCTCCGAGACGGTTACCTAACCAAGGTTAAAAAGCACAATCTGTGCTACATTTTACCCATGCAGGAGAGAGAGAGAGAGAGAGAGAGAGAGAGAGGAGAGAGAGAGGAGAGAGAGAGAGAGAGAGAGTAATCAGATGCATACCTTTCACAAAGTGTATTAACACTTATATATATATATATAATATATATATATAATATTATATATAAAATTATACCAACCCCTCTGCTCGAGCAAGATGTGATACAAAGTCAATTTCTTAATCGGAGTTTAAAAGATTTGAATTCTTAAAGGCGGCCAATTATCCACACACAAAGAGAAGTAGGAGATATGTAATAATAGCGAATAAGATGCAAAATGAAATATTTGTAATAGTGTCTTTATTCAATCAGGAATTCATATACATACTAACTCTTCGTCTTGTCTGTCTGACGGCTAATTTATAAGACAGAAGCAACTATTTTTTACAGTAAAATAAGGGAGGTAGGTAATCCTATACAACAAAATTTAGTGACAAATTTTCAATCACAATTTTATGTGTGTACTAGCAAAACCTGTGGATATACTACAGTATGCTAATTTAATTATTACAACCTTTGATATGTTTACTTTAGAGCTACTGAAAATAATTCAATATGTAAAATGTGTAATACTCTTGATTTAACTCTCTCTCTCCTCTCTCTCTCTCTCTCTCTCTCTCTCTCTCTCTTCCTCTTTTCCTTCTTACCGTCTTTTCATAATGTTCGATCAAAATAAATTATTGTCATCGCTTCGGCGCGCTTACCCCCTCCCTTTATTGTTTCCCTAATCTCTTTCTTTCTTATTATATTTTTCTGTGTAGCATGTCCATTTCTTCCATTTCTTTCTTTATGATAAAAACTGGATGGTCAATTATTTTGCTGAGATGACGACGCTCATGAGAAATAAGTTTTCAGCAGATAAACAACACTAGATAATCAGGATTTACATTTTTGTATTTCATCGTGGACGATTAGGACGGTCCTATTTTTAGCCATACTGTGTTCCAAGATGCTAACGGTCGTGTAATTAAGGAACTCGAGTTTAATATATAGATCAGATGTAATGTATTAATAATTCGAAATTTTCTTTATCTCGTGTTTTTTTTTTTTGTTTTTTTTTTTATAAATTTTTTACTTTCTTTGCAGAAGGTGACAAAATAAAATAATGATATAAAAAAAAAAAAAAAAAAACTATAAAAAAAGAATGAAGAGAAAAATGAAAGAGAGAGAAACTGTATTTAACATTCAAATCCCGGACCCAGCATCGGTAAAATAGATAAATGAATAGAAATTAAACTATTATCTAAAAGTGATTGTCTATGTGTTTGAATGTATGTATGTATGTATGTGTGGCTATTAGTCAGCTTCTGGTCTTAAGAGACATATGGGGGTGCATAAGCATCAAATTTTATCATCTGATCCATCTGATCCAACGGGAAGAACGTCCTCCTATGTCATATTTATCAAACTTTGTGGATCTGCAGCAGGTTTGATGAGTCATTTGAGGGTTCATGAGAGGAAAGGTTCTGTGGTAGAGTTATAGGATTGTGAGGGGCGGCAGTGATCTGTAATTGTTATGCTATTGCTATGTATGGCTAAAAATACGAAAATAAAACATTTAACGACAACGTAAATATACACCTTCACTATCACCGGAACTAGCTTTCCTACAAAGAATTATGAGGATTTGATTTATATTTACAAAGATATTTCAACATCAAAATTGGCGTAGTAATAGCATTGAATTCTACTACGCCTGCTTCCTTTATATCTTTTTTTTCAAATAATGGTAAATTATTGATTTAAAATTTCTTACTATACTGTTATATGTGATGTCATTCCCTCTACCCAGTCGAGGCCAGGTAGCCCCTCCTAGTAGTGTTATATATGTATATTTATTAATTGTCAATAGTTTTTCTTAATCTCATCTTTTTTTTCTTTAGTATTATTTGGATTATTCGGACTATCGCCCTCATTTTATCTGTACTACGATTCGGACTTCTTCAGGTATTTTCTTGTCGAACTGGGGAACCTTATTGTCATAATCGGGAGTCATGACGGAACTTTGAACCCAACCCTTTATTCAATCCACGGGTATACTGCTCTCATTCCGCTAACCACAACTGGGTACAAGTGTTTAGCTGTGTTAATTATTATTCGGTTACTGTTGCGCTTGATCAGAATTGAACCTACAGCCTAGAGGTAACTTTTACTTAGAACTGTATTAACTCAACGCCTATATCTACTACGTTATCTGTTTGTTCTTTTCTTTGCAGAAGGTAACAAAAGTTAAAATAGGGATAAAAAAACAATAAAATAAAATAAAACAATAACGGAAAGAAAGGAATGAAACAAAAATGAAAGAGAGAGGGGGTGTATCTAACTTCAAATGACGGACCCAGCTTCAGTGAAAAAAAAAACAGAAGAAAAAAAAAAGAAGAAAAAGAATAAAAGAAAAAAGAAAAAGAAAGAAATAGAAGTGAAAGTCCATTATCTAAAAGTGATTCGTGATCAGCCTCCTTGAATCTGTCATTTCATTTGGAGTGTGTTGTGCTTTTCGCAAAGCCAAACGAGATTGGCGCTTGAAAAAGTCAACAATGATGAAGGTAAAAAAAAGAAGCGACGACGTTTCATACTTTTATTCTTAAAGAGTCAATCAATCTTATAAACCATTTCAGAAGAGAAACGACCTTTTTTTTATTTTAGAGAACGGGAAATCAGACACGGACTTAGAGATCCTTATGTTGAAAATATTTAAACATCTGTCCACTTGAGAGAGAGAGAGAGACAGAGACAGAGACAGACAGATACAGAACAGAGAGAGAGAGAGAGAGACAGGACAGACAGACAGATAGAGGAAAGAGAGAGAGAGAGAGGGGCAGAAAAGGACAGATTTTGATAGATAGAAATGCAGATAGATATGAAGAAATTGCGAGAGAGAGAGAGAGAGAGAGACAGACAGACAGACAGACAGACAGACAGACAGAGACAGAGACAGACATACAGACAGAGAGAGTGTGTGAGGGAGAGGGGAGACAGACAGACAGACAGAGAGAGGAGAGACAGACAGACAGAGAGAGAGAGAGGGCGGGTGCAGAAAAGGACAGATTTTGATAGATAGAAATACAGATAGATATGAAGAATTGTGTGTGTGTGTGTGAGAGAGAGAGAGAGAGAGAGAGAGAGAGAGAGAGAGAGAGAGAGAGAGAGAGAGAGAGAGATCCTTATTTACAAATAAAAGACTCGATTCTTTGGTGTCTAAATCCCTAAAAGAAAATCACACGAATACAAATCTTTGCGTATAAAAAGAATACAGTTACATAGCCGATTAGAAAGTTGACTTATTGCGAGCCGGTATTGTAGATTTTACAAGAAATAGCAAGAATATGCGCCCTCCGGGTGTAAGTATTTACGCTTTAATGTAATAATATATATTGAATTAAAAAGACTACTGAAATTAAATAAGAACGCATATAAAAAGATTGTACTTATTTTAAAATTTAGAATGGTCTACACACGTCCAAAATCAGAGCCAAGTGTTTTCTAGCGTTCCAAAATAAGAAAGTGGTTCAGTTTGATCAACTATTATAGGGTCCACCTGATGAGACGAGTATGATGCTGAAAGACCCGAAACTACCCAGTGACCCAAGTAAATTACATCACTGACGACGCCTTCCAAGATGTAGCAAGAACGTTTATTCAAAGGTTAATTTTGTTAATTTTTTTCTTTAATCTCCTATTTTATACATGTACCGAGCAAGTATCTGTGTGGCTGTTGCGTATCCCTGGGCCAATATATAATACACAGAGCGAATCTGGATAGGAGGTAGCCTAATAACATGTCAGGGTTATATGTTTGCAAAACCCGAAATCTGTAACATCACTAATAACCTCCTTTAGTGTATTTCGGAAATGTTTAACAAGACTAATTATATTTAAATTGGTTTCAATATAAAAATCATTCATAGGATTAATTTTAATACGTTTGAGAATAAAACAATGATATTAGACATCAATAACACCAAGTAATTATTTATTTAACCCGGTTTTGTTAAAACCAGTGTGCAAATTAACCACACCCTAAATTATGTAAACCTTTATTTCTTAGTGATATATAAAGCACATTGCAGGATTTTAAATGCATTAATAACATGGGCTGTTTTGAGGTAAATCGAACTAAGATTTTCATTGAGGCATCGTTGATAATTAAGATCATATTGTGTTTCAATGGTTTTGACAATAAATTACACATTGATAATCTTACGCAGTTCTCGAGGGTACTATGACATCAAAAGTGACCTAGTTTTGTTTGAGAGACACCATTATAATAAGATGTCTACAAAAAAACTTTTACAAGTAATCATTTCAAAACTTGAATGAGCGGTAACAAATATCTGGTGTATTGATTTGTTTACTTTTGAGATTTACAAATGCTGGACAATTTTAAGTAGAATTTTAATGTTATTTTATATATGTTTTAATCTTTAGATAATATAAATCAAATTTTCATAATTTCTGAATAAATTTTAAACAAAAAGCAAAAACTGGTGATATATATATATATATATATATATATATATATATATATATATATATACGCGCTCTCCTAAGGGACGGAGCAGTCTATGGCGGCCTGTACATATATAGAGATGTGTGTATTAAAGTTAAAATCCCCTTCGCTGGGTGACTATATAGCCTATACATTTAAAGTGCGATTACTACCACAGGTTTCTGAGCAGCATTTTACTGCGGCTGCCCGTCTTCACGGCAATGCTCTTACCAATGCCGTGAAGACAGACAGTCGCAGTAAAATGCTGCTCAGAAACCTGTGGTAGTAATCGCACTTTAAATGTATTGTACACTATTATATATATATATATATATATATATTATATATATATATATATATTGTTGTTGATTATTTTATTTTCAGAGTTTCCTCCGGACATATATGCCTATACACCAACTGCCCTTTATATATGTTTAGATTACCTTCGTAAATGCTCAGTTGAAGAGAATTCTAATTCAATCTCGGAGTAAGTTAATTTCTTTTGACAAATCCATATCGGTTGAAAGCTAGACGTGTAATTACGATTAAAGAGCGACCTCGCCCCCAACCCTCGGGCTTGGTCTAATCGTAGTTTATCTTCTAATCAAGCTTGTACGTATTCCTTTAGTTAGAGTCGTGCAATTGACCACCTGACACTGTCTACATATTCTTCTATTATTGGGAGGGGACACCTTAATGCTAATAACAAGTAAGAGATTCACGTGATTGATTCTACTACCTTTCTCTTATTTCTTTACTATAAACCCTCTGCTTGTTTTACTCTTCACACACACACACACACACACACACACACACCACATATATATATATATATATATATATATATATATATTATATATAATCCAAAGTTCAGGTGAAGAAATCTTGCTCACAGCGTAGTAAGTTTTTTAAATGTCGCAGTTTACAGGGCTCAATGCGTGCTCTTATTGTCAGAGTCACAGAACAAAATTATATCAGAAAAATTAACAGATTTAAAGTTTTAGCATTATAGCCTTTTATAACCTGAAATAGGCTATAAAGCTAAAAACTAAATATTCTGTTATTTTTTGCTTATATATATATATATATATATATATATATATATATTATATATATTATTTTATATATTTTTAAACCACAAGGTTCCTAGTTCGATACCGGTCCTCGCCAACTCAGCGTATGAGTAGCACATGAATCTGTGCGCTAAAGTAAGGAGCTGATGGTAGGTGTGGCACTCAGATACTAAAACAATCTTCTTGGTCTAGCGCTATTGAAAAGGGCATAGACTCCCTTGCTGACTGGCTGATACCGACTTTAGGCCGCCCCCTCGACTTTACTTACTTATATATTTATGTATTTATATATATTTTTTTATATTTTTATATACTTTTATATATTCTTTTATATTATATATATATATATATATATATATAATAATATATATATATTATATATTATCCAATTGCTTTAACTTTTCCGTTGCAGTGACATTAGCGAATTATCCAAACGTGCTTAATATATATAATAAAAAAAAAACAGAGTAATAATAATAGCAATAATTATGGAAAAGAGTCATGGGTCAATCATGGTTTGGATCTCAATGCTCTTATCAGGAATTTACCTTATACTTGACTAAGTCGATGTGATTACTTAGTTAAAAAGGAAACACATTTATCTCAGTTTAACTAAGTAATGACATCGACTTAGTCAAGTATAAGGTAGGGTCCTGATGATATCATTTAGATTGAAACCATGATAGATCCTTAAATCTTTTTCATTATTGCTATTATGTATCTGTTTTCTATATCTTACTGTACCTTGTCATGAGTATGTGTATTCCTCCATGTGTGTCCAGACAAATAAAATCTGTATGTGTTATCTTCTTGTTGCTTCGTTCGGACTTCATTGTGAATTTTTTTCACTTACGTTTTTTAACGTATTATAAGAACATTAGCATCTTATAACGGTTACTTCTAGAGCATAATAGCATCAACGAGTGAAAGTAAACCCGTTTTTTGAGGGCCAGTTTAGCTCAGTCGGTAGAGCTTCCAGCTGGGAATCACAAGGTTCCTGGTTCGATACCGGTGCTCGCCAACTCAGCGTCCGTACGTGCGTGTGTGTAACTATATAAGAATGTAAAAGAAACAAGCCCAGTCAGCTCAACTATTTATCCATAGCTGGAGGGAGAGTAGGATTCATACCTTTCCCAAGAGTATTTGCGCTAAGTGAAGTGCAATTACCAAGTCCAGGATTTGAACTCGGTGCGACGAGTCCATTTCCCATGACTTTAACCATTACACCACACGCTTCCAAGTATTGTTATATAAGAAGATATTACTGTTGATATAAACGAAAGAAAGAAAGAGGCAAATAAACTAACATTGGTATATAAGAAAGAAACAAAGAAACCTTGTCAGGTGAGACAGAAAGAGTTTTTGGCGGACACTAGTCGATTCGATCAAGGGGATCCAATGGCCACATTACGGTGAAGATAAGTGAATGATTTAAATTGATATGTGTTAGAAAATCAAACAGGGCCTGACAGGTGAAATATCATCACTTAGTACGAAATTGATCAAACAATAAGCGGTGAAAGGGTATTTTACACATACACATATCAATGGTTGTCAAGTGGTAGATATCCACCCTTAATAGTAATTTATTATATCAGGTGAAGATTGCAGATTGTTGATTGGATTTTACAGCATGACAATCCTTGTTGTGTTATTTTATGCCGAAAACATTTTGTTTTAGTTATTTTTTATGGTTATTTTTTCAAAATAACATTTTTTGAAGCATATCTTTAATATTCATTTTTTATCTGTTTAACCACCCATAGATGAGACAGTAACAGGTGCTACCACGTCTGTGACTACGCTATCTCAACTACACACACACAAAGACACACACACACACACACACACACATATATATATATATATATATATATATATATATTGGTTTGGAGGTTGATTTTGAAGGCTATCACAATGCAGGTGTAAAGAAAAAATAATAAGACAACAATGTGTTGTTTGTTAACCTGTCATTTATTCTTGATATTTCGAGATAAAATCTCTTTTTCAGAAGAACACTGGAACTGAAGTAGTTGTTGTCTTGTTATGGCATTTCTAGTTAAATAAAACTTTTTTTTGAAAATGTTACAGATGGAATTTTTTATAACTGTAATTTAACAAGACAACAACGACTTCAGTTCCAGTGTTCTTCTGAAAAAGAGCTTTTATCTCGAAATATCAAGAATAAATGACAGGTTAACAAACAACACCATTGTTACCTTATATTTTTTTCTTTACACCTGCATTGTGATAGCCTTCGAAATCAACCTCCAAACAATATATACACAATGCTTCAAGCAAATTATAAAACTCTTTTATATATATATATATATATATATATATATATATATATATATATATATATATATATATATATATTAATAGATAGATAGATAGATAGATATTAGATTTATATTATATAATAATATATGGTTGACATCCTTCCGCCTACTAAAGACGATGGCATAGTATCCAATTTTTGTTATCTGCAACTGCGTGAGTGGCTGAACAGACCAATTTTTGAATGGCAATCTCTGGTGCAGTGACTGCAAACAAACAATGATGCTTGTTGGAGTTGATGTTGTCTCTCCTTTCTTTTGGCTCTCTTTTGATCGGCGGCTACATTCCTCTCTTTTTCACTCCCTTTCGACGAGGAGTCGCTCGGTCTTCTGTACATGCCTTTGTTGGTCTTGATGTGGTATGTCTTCATGTCCGTCTTGCAGACATCTTTAAAGCGCAGGCGTGGTCTCCCTTCCGTCGGGTGCCCTCTACTAATTCCAAATACAGTATTTTTAACATTAATGAAATAGCATTAAACATCGGTCATAATATATTAGCTATCGTTGATAACTAATACACTAATCACTCAACTCTCTAATAATAATGGATTCTTCTAATTTAAAAAAACAAAATAGATAAAAGATCTAAAAAAAAAAAGAACTAACATCAAATCATAAACCATCGTCCAAGATGACGACCGAAGAAACAGTCGAAAGCGCTCGGGCTGATAGTATGGGAAGAATCCTATTCCAACTGGATCCTAACATTAGAATGATCGCAAGAAGACTGAAAAATAAAATCCAGATAATGAAAAAGAAATGTTCCGTCTTGTTCAATAACACCTGCCTACAAAATAACTAAGTTGCATATTGCAGAATCTTTGCCGTATCTCTCAACGGATGAACAAAAACAGTTCGTCCGGTGTTGCCTAATCGTTGAGATGCTAGCGAGAAATATCTGAGCCTAGCTGCATGGCTATAATTTCAAACTCACTGGACTGTAACATCGCCACCCCGATAAAAAAAGCGCATCAGACACCCTGAAATTTGAATGTAACGCTCATTGTCTTTTAAAAAAAAAATTATTTAAGGGAATCGTTTATCGATAGTTTGTCATACGCGTTCAGACCGCCAATGAAGATTTCCCGAGGTGTTTGTGGAAATGCAATACAAAAATGCAGTACCCGAAACATAGATAAACAAGACCTGGTGCTGCAACACGATATTGCACCTGTTCACACGTCACTCCTTATCGGGCAATTTCGGACAAAGAACGAGGTATCTCTCGTACTGTAGGCGCCCAACTTACAAGATATGACCTCTGCTGTTATTGTTAATGTTGAAATTGACCCTAAAAGGTCATCAAGCTGGTGCCACCTAGTGGCAAAAAGTTTTATTTTTTGAATGGCCTCAAATAAATTATAATTGGAAGGTGTTAACACAAAGAATCCTGGGATTATATGCCCTTTAGGCACCCCTTTTTGATCTCGATTAAGAAAGGACATGTTTTTCATTTACATCGTCAATATCCGGTTGTTTTAACAGACGATTTTTAGGTTTTTTAAATTATAAAACTAACCCTTACACTAACCCTAACCCTAACCCCTAACCCTAACCCCTAACAAAAAACCGGATATCGACGGTGTAAATGAAAGGCATGTCCTTTCTTAATCGAGATCAAAAAGGGGTGCCTAAAGGTAATATGGTCCGAATCCTGTGGTTCTTTTAATATAGGTCGATAGTATAATCGTAACGAATGTCTGTAGCACTGGAAAGGAATTATGCCAAGGGTTTCTCTATGTTCTTTGCAGAATGGAGCAATGTAGCGTTGCGGTCTTTTTAAAAGGAGTGATGGCGTGTTAATAGTAATATTAATATAATTATCTTATTATAGTCCTGGTTTACTTCTTGAGACTGGATCAGAATAACCAGTATTTCTGGATCGGTTGTTGAATATGTTGTTGGGTTGGATGGCATTCTTGCTGTTAGAGTCTGGAAAAGTTTGGGATATCTCGTCCTGTGCTGTTGATAGTTTTTTGTAACAACACAAGACAATCTTGTTTTTATTTTCCTCGTGAGTTCATCTAATATATCCCCAAGTCAAAATGCCTATGGGAACAGACACGCATCTTGCATCTCTTCTCTCCAACAGCTTCGTCCAGACTGGTCTTTCATTCACTACCCCTCTTCCACACTTTGCCGCGTGACATCTATCGACCAATAAGATGAGGTTATTTATTATATCCCCAATGCAGTCGGTGCATTCCGACAGGGCAGGATTAATATTGATGATTTTTGTATTTGGATACATCTTTATATAGTATGTTAACTTTTTTGCGAGGTAACTGCTGCCGTTGTTTATCTGAGATATTGTATCATAATAGACTATTTTACATTTAGTTGTGATATTATGATATTATGTGATATTAGGAAATGAATTAGACTAATACATTTCATCATTTTAACTCAACAAACTTGGTACTCTCTCGCCTCTCGGGCGGGGGTCCAGTGGCTTCGGGTGGTCCCACATTAATAGGGCTTTGCGCCTGACCCGTACACGTGGGGTAAATACTAGCTAGGTACACTCTCTTTCGCCTAGTCTGTTCGTGTCCATCTCTCATTATCACAGTTTCTCGATTTCTTTTGGTCTCTCTCTCTCTCTCTCTCTCTCTCTTCTCTCTCTCTCTCTCTCTCTCTCTCTCAGTTTGTGTCTGCATTACGTACTACCATTTTTTATATCATAGACGTATTTTACACAATCAAATCAACCCCCCTTGATTGAAAGAAAAATTACCATAATAAGCAGATTGAGGTAGATAGATAATGAACTGAGAGATTTATAAATAACGAACAGAATGAAATAAATAAATTGATCAGGATGAGTTAGATGGATGAACCGACATGTACATATATACAGAGTGGCCAAGAAGTCATTGGGGGATTTTGAACTTGAATAGATTCTTTATTTTTTAAGGTACCTTAATGGAATGTTAACATAATATGACGAAGATAATGGTAATTTGTTTGCAAAAAAAACAAAAACGAAAGAGAATTTATTGATGAAAAATAACATGGTTTCCATTTTCATCTTCATAAATTCATGCCCTTTCCAAAACATTATCCATGACGGATTGCAGGATCATTCGATTACGATTTAATTCCCTGATTTTATTCCTGATGTTCTACTTCAATTCTTGTAGAGTTTCAGGTTTGTTAATGTAAACCTTTTCTTTGAGATACTCCCACAAGAAAAAGTCAGGGCTAGTCAAGTCTGGGGAACGTGAAGGCCAGTTGACATTGCTGTTGCGGGCGATAATCTTGTCGCTAAAGCATTGCCTCAGCAACTGCATGGTCTCTCTAGCCATATTAATTTCCAAAGTATTTCAATATACAAATCTAATATACAATATCTGAAATAGAAAGAAAAAATAATTATTTATGGTAAAATGGAAGCAATCCTCAGTGACTTCTAGGCCACCATGTAAATAGATTAAGAAGAGAACGATATATATATATATATATATATATATATTATATATATATATATAATATATATATATATATATTTCTAACTCCTGTCATCTACAAAACATCCATCAATTTCTTCACCCCATAATCTATCCTCATGAAGTTTAAATAAACCAAAACGTTTAAACGTCATAAATTCATCATTGTCGGATTTATTTCCATATTTACTCCCATATATATATATATATATATATATATATATATATATATATATATATGCGTAGATATATATAATATATATATATATATATGTGTGTGTGTGTGTGTGTGTGTTGTGTAATATACTGTCGTGCTATAAGTCACCCAAAAAAGTGCGATATACACATCAGTTTAAAATAAACGAGAAATTCTGGGGAAGCCAGCTAGTGTAATGGTTAGAGTGTCAGCCATGACAGGTAGGGTTCGAATCACGCACATAGCACTGCCCTATCTATAGCTCCTAATAGGCTGAAATGTACATACAGAGACTGACTTTTTCTCGATTTGTTTACGCTTTACATTTAAACCGATATGTACGCCTAATTCATTTAATTATAATTAATTAATTAACAAATTAGGTATGACTTTAATTAAGCACATAATCTCCCCCAAAATTGTCGGCTATCGCCATTTCAAACGCATTGTTTTTCCACTTCATATATATATATATATATATATATATATATATATATATATAGAGAGAGAGAGAGAGAGAGAGAGAGAAAGAGAAACAATGAACAGAATAAGATAAATATATAGATATATAATGAATAGCATGAAAAAGATAGATAGATAGATAAATAGAGAGAGAGAGAGAGGGAGAGAGAGAGAGAGTTATATAATAAACAGAGTGATTTAGAGTCTAAATCATTCTGTTTGTTATCAACTCGATACGTAGATAGATAAATTTGAATAGAATGAGATATATAGATAATGGATTGTATGATATTGATAGATGGTTATATAGATACATATTTAGATAAATAGATAGCGTACAGAATGAATTAGATAGCATGAGAGAGAGAGAGAGAGAGAGAGAGAGAGAGAGAGAGAGAGAGAGAGGGAGATATATAAGTTTGACAGATAAGAAATATTTAGATAATGAACCGAAGGAATTAGATAGATAGATAGATTGTGAATAGCATGAGATAGACAGATAGATAGATAGATAGATAGATAGATAGATAGAGAGAGAGAGAGAGAGAGAGAGAGAGAGAGAGAGAGAGAGAGAGAGAGAGAGAATAGATAGGTTTGACAGATAGATAAGAAATATATAGATAATGAAGAAGGAATTAGATGGATAGATAGATTGTGAAAGCATGAGATAGACAGACAGACAGATAGATAGATAGATAGATAGATAGAGAGAGAGAGAGAGAGAGAGAGAGAGAAGAGAGAGAGAGAGAGAGATAAGAAGTAGATAGATAATGAACAGAATGAATTACATAGATAGATAGTGAATAGCACGAGAGAGAAAGAAAGAGAGAGAGAGAGAGAGAGAGAGAGAGAGAGAGAGAGAGAGAGAGAGAGAGAGAGAGAGAGATATAGTTTCGACAGATCGATAATAGATACATAATGAACAGAATGAATTAGATAGATAGAGATAGAGAGAGAGAGAAGAGAGAGAGAGAGAGAGAAAGAGAGAGAGAGAGAGAGAGAGAGAAATATATAGGTTTGACAGATAGATAAGAAATAGATAATGAACAGAATAATTAGATAGATAGATAGATAGATAGATAGATAGTGAATAGCATGATATAGATAGATAAATTCATAAAAGCCCCTCAACCTTTTTTTCTCTCTCATCCCTCTCTCCCCCTCACCCAGCCCGTCTCGTGTTACTGTTCCTTTCCCCGGTAACTGTCCTCGCACCCCTCCACAACCCCCCGACACCTTGTTTTAAAAACACTGTATTCATTACGGACAATAAGTCATTTGACAGAACCGAGTCGCCGGCAGTGCGACGCCAGCGCTGGAGCCTTTAAGTACCACCTAGGTATGCGAAGGAAGGCTGGCCACGGCGACCCTCATAACCTGTTGCTCTACTTTTAGCGCCAAAACCGAATGCCACCACACACACACACACATACACACACACACAGACAGACACACATACACTCACACACACACAAGGACAAGGACAAGTAGACTCATAGACAACGATAAACAAGTGTCCGAAGAGTCAGTGTCGCCCTAACGAGGCGTACAGATACACACAGCCTAGAGTATTTATGAGGTTTTTACATACGCACAAATCTCCTTGGAGATATAAGCACTAAACACACACAGTTGTTACACACGCATGCACACGCACGCACCGATTACCCCCCCACACACACCGTTACCACTAAATATTTTACAAGTATAAAGCGAGAACAAATATGACGTTTATCAACCGGAAATTCAGAATAAGATGACAGGATTCATATCTATCAATCTATCTATCTCTCAACCAATCTATTTCAATACCTATTTATTTCATCATATTCATATCTATCTATCTATCTAATCATATCTATCTCTATTTATCTATCTATCTATCTATCTATCTCGCATTCTGGTTATATCTCTCAATCTCTCAACCCATCTATTTCAATATCTATTTATTCCGACATATTCATATCTATCTATCTATCTATCTATCTCAGTTTGGTCATATCCATCTATCGGTCTACGCATCTATTTCAATATCTATTTATTCCAACATATTCATATCTATCTATCTATCTATCTATTTATCTATCTAATGATATTTATCTATCTCAGTTTGTTCATATCCATCTATCTATCAACCTATCTATTTCAATATCTATTTATTTCAACATATTCATATCTATCTATCTATCTATCTATCTATCTATCTATCTATTTATCTAATCACATCCATCTATCTCAGTTTGGTCATAGACATCTATCTGTCTACCTATCTATTTCAATATCTATTTATTTCATCATATTCATATCTATCTAATCATATCTATCTATTTATCTATCTATCTATCGCTGTCTGGTCATATCTCTCAATCTCTCAACCCATCTATTTCAATATCTATTTATTCCGACATATTCATATCTAGCTATCTATCAATCTATCTATCTATGTATCTATGTATCTCAGTTTGGTCATATCCATCTATCGGTCTACGTATCTATTTCAATATCTATCTATTCCAACATATTCATATCTATCTATTTATCTATCTAATAATATTTATCTATCTCAGTTTGTTCATATCCATCTATCAATCACCCTATCTATTTCAATATCTATTTATTTCAACATATTCATATCTATCTATCTATCTATCTATCTATCTATCTATCTATGTATCTAATCACATCCATCATCTCAGTTTGGTCATAGACATCTATCTGTCTACCTATCCATTTCAATATCTATTTATTTCATCATATTCATATCTGTCTATCTAATCATATCTATCTATTTATCTATCTATCTATCGCAGTCTGGTCATATCTCTCAATCTCTCAACCCATCCATTTCAATATCTATTTATTCCGACATATTCATATCTATCTATCTATCTATCTATCTAATGACATCTATCTATCTCAGTTTGGTCATATCCATCTATCTATCAACCTATCTATTTCAATATCTCTTTATTTCAACATATTCATGTCTATCTATCTATCTATCTATCTATCTATCTATCTATCCTATCTAATTTATCTATTATCTAAGTTTGTTCATATCCATCTATCTGTCTACCTATCCATTTCAATATCTATTTATTTCAACATATTCATATCTATCTATCTACCTATCTATAAAATCCCATCTATCTATCTATCTGTCTCAGTTTGGTCATATCTATCTGTCAATCTATCTGTTTCAATATTTATTTATTTCGACATATTCATGTGTATCTATCATTGACAAGTTATTATTTGATAAATAGCTCACTTTCTTCTAGCGGGTGATGCAATAAAAACAAATATCATTATGTAGAGTTTATTACTAATTAAATAGATTTGAATAAACAATTTTGAAAGGATTGAGATATAGGGATTGATTGATGGGAACAGGCTCCGATATATATATATGGTAAAATATAAGTAATGAAAGAACAAAACTCAGACAAAAATGTGTAGTATATTTCGCTGGAGTATGATCTTGGCTTCTTCAGCTTTTATTGAATTATTCGGATCATACAAGTGTTTGTAATACTTATATGATCCGAATAATTCCATAAAAGCTGAAGAAGCCGAGTTCAAACTCCAGCGAAATATACTACACATTTTTGTCTGAGTTTTGTTCTTCCTTATATGAGTTTTTATTCCTTATATTTTACCTCATTCTGTCGGATTCATTCCAACACCCTTTTCATCATATATATATATATATATATATATATTATATTATATATATATATATATATTGGGGATTTAGTGTGAAGCATGGGTAAAGCGTCAATAAATGAGAAACTGTGTTGGATGTTGTGTACTAAGTTCCATTTTATTTCATCCAATATTTCGAGGGAATGACCTCTCCTTTACAAGGATTTTTAGACTAGTAGACAATTGTTGTCACTGGATCATATATATATATATGGATCATATATATATATATATATATATATCATATATATATTATATATATATATATATTATATATATATGATCCATATATATATATATATATGATATCCAGTGTGACAACAATTGTCTACTAGTCTAAAAATCCTTGTAAAGGAGAGGTCATTCCCTCGAAATATTGGATGAAATAAAATGGAACTTAAAAGCCATTCCAAACATACCTTGTTTACAACTTATCATATATATATATATTATATATAGAGAGAGAGAGAGAGAGAGAGGGGGGAGAGAGAGAGAGAGGGGGAGATAGAAAAATCATCCACAGAGGTTTCATTGTGGCTCGACATAACAACTACCTCTGACCAGAAGCGAAATCCGACTGAGTTTTCACCAGCCCAATTTCCTTACCTCTCGGCCATTTGACAGCTGCCGTAAAGGGGTGGTGTTTAAACTATTAAATACATACATTTGCTTACATATTTTTAGAATCACGAGAGATCCAGTCTGTGAACAGACGATCATTGGTTTATATATGTTGGCAATGAACGTTAATTCAAATAACCCCTATAGAGCTCTACCGAGGTTTGGGAGCATATATATATATATATATATATATATATATATATATATATATATATGACATTCACCATATGTATATGAATCCCCACATCTTCAAACCCATATATTAAGACCCATATACTCCCAACACCTAATACCTGTGGCATCATTATCCGAAACCATCTGAGAGAAAAGGAAAATCACCTACTACCAACCCCTGCTAACACCAACAACTGACCACCTCTCTCCTTATTCACGACCTCCTAATTCACCAGTATAAAAATGTTCACCATTGGAGCAAGGACTCAATCCTAGATCCTGAAGAAGGTCTAACAGACCGAAACGTTACAACGTCGACATCACTACATACAATAAACATCCATTTTATACAACATCCCGTGTTTGTCTACCTTTCTCCACACACACACACATTATAATATATATATATTTATATATATATATTATAATATACATAGAGAGAGGAGAGAGAGAAGAGAGAGAGAGAGAGAGAGAGAGAGAGAGAGAGAAAGAGAAAGAGAAAGAGATGTCTACTGGCTGTGATTAATAGATAGATAGCGATATATATATATATATATATATATATATATATATATATATATATAAGAGAGAGAGAGAGAGAGAGATAATAAAACCTTTTACGAAAAGTCAAAAAGGAAATGAAGGAAGAAGAGAAAAAAATGGCTGACAGAAATGGCGAGGAAGGGAAAGTGAGGGCGGGATTTCACCGTGGACGACGACGACGACGACGACGACGACATTCTATCGTCTTATTATTATGTTTCTTTTGGTTCACATCACCGTTGGCGACAAGCCGGCGCCACTCGGGCCCAATTGAAACGTTTGGCCCCGGGGAGGGGGAGAGGGGTCAGCGTATCCGAAGCCAAATCCGGTCTTCTCATCGCTTGCACGTGGTGGCAAAGAGAAAAGGGGTTTGTTTGGTGGTCGTGATTAAAAACTTACTGGCTTGCCCAAACCGGATCATCGGTAGTGTTGGCCTTCTCCATTGGCATTTTAGTTTTTTCGACCCCTTTTATTTTATAATTTTTTTTTAAAGAGTATTACTTTTTTTTGTACTATTCGCAGAGTTCCGTCCCGGCCTTCTGTCTTAAAAAGCGCTAGGCGGTAATAGGTAAAAAAACAAACCCACCTATGAATGAAGTCCCTAGGCGAAGCTGTGCCTGCTGTATATGAAAAAATAATTTGTCGATTGAAGGCGTTTTTATCGACAAATTATTATTATTATTACTTTTTTTAGTGGTTTGAAGGCGTTAAAAGTAAGCCATTTTATTGAAAATATTTTTTAAAAAAGCGTTTAAGGCGTTTTTACCCAAAAAGTTAATGCCTTCAGTCTTTTTTCAACAAGTAAATGTAAATATTTTAACCTTTTAAAAATATGGTTTACTTTAAACGCCTTCAAACCACACACACAAAAAAATTGTCGATAAAACTCCTTCAATCGACAAATTATTTTTTCATATACAGCAGGCACTACTTCAACTAGGGAATTCATTTAGAGGTGGGTTTGTTTTTTTACCTATCACCGCCTAGCGTTTCTTAAGGCAGGAGGCCGGGACGTAACTCTATTTATTTATTTTTATTTATTTATTCCTGATTTTTAATTAACTGACGTAACTAATTGGAGACAATCGGTGCAAGGGTCAGTCGTAGGTATGATCATTTTTTTTCAAGGGAGATAATACATTTTTAAGAATTCAATTCTAAAGCAAACTTGAAAAAAATTATTTTAATCAATAATGATTGTAGGGAATAATGGTGCTAGGGTCACTAGTAGGTATGTCCAACATTTTTCAAGGGAGATAATATATTTTTTAAATTCATTCATTTCTAAAACCAACTTTAAGGAAAACCTTTTATTATCAATAATGATTGTAGGGAGACAATCGATGCAAGGGTTACTAGTAAGTATGTCCAATTTTTTCAAGGGAGTTAATACATTTTTAAATAAATAAAAAAATTCAATTCAAAAACATTGATGGCCAATAATCAAATTATCATTCATAACTATCATACAGTGGTATATCCACAGGTCCTGCTATCTATCTGAGTCTGTTCACATCTATCTATGTATCTCAAACTTTTCATATCTATCTGAGACTGTTCATATCTATCTATCTATCTATCTATCTATCTATCTCAAACTTTTCATATATGAGTCTCTTCATATCTATCTATCTATCTATCTCAAACTTTTCATACCTATCTGAATCTGTCCATATCTATCTATTTCCAACTTTTCATATCTATCTGAATCTGTTCATATCTATCTATCTCAAACTCTATCTGAGTCTATCTATCTATCTATGAAAGTAAACAAACAATATTGTTTGAGATGGCGATAGCCGACAATTTTGGGGGGAATATGTGCTTAATTGAAGTCATACCTAATCTGAAAATTAATTAGTTGATAATTAATGAATTAGGCGAGCATATCTATTCAAATGTAAAGCGTAAACTAATCGAGAAAAAGTCAATCTCTGTATGTACATTTCGGCATATTATGCCTCATCAGCAGAGTTATAAACAGGAAACTGCTCTGTGTGTGATTCGAACCCTAACTACCAGGCTGACCGGCGGGGATTCTAACCATTACACTATCTATCTATCTCAAATTTTTCACATCTATCTAAGTCTATTCATATCTATCTATCTATCGATCTATCTATCTCAAACTTTTCATATCTATCTATCATATTTATGTATCTATCTATTACAGTCAAATCCCACTGAAAGCACCGGATCCCGCTTGATCACCGAAGTTAAGCTGCGATGAGTCTGTTCAATACTTAATTGAGTGACCACTTGAGCAACTGACTGGTTAGCCGCTTCTAGAATATATATATATATATAATACGTTTTACTTATATATGTCATTTTCTACACCTATTTATCCATCACAGTTTAATTATGTATTTTATTCCTTATTTATTGCCTATTGTACTTTTGATATTAAAGAATGATATAAAGTAATGAGTGAATTAATCCCCTTTAAGTTCATTCGAGAATTGTGTGTAAGCGACATCGGGGATTCATAGCCCCCATAAAACGCAGTCTCTCTCCTCCTCGTATTACACATCGAGGACACATGAGAATATCCATTGTTATACTCTAAAGGACAATTATCAGAAAGAAAAAAAGTTCGTAATGTCCGTAATTAAATTTAAAAAAATGATTCTTTTTTGGTCTTTATTCAACGGCCATTTTTGCCGCTTGACACATGACAGCACACCAGGGTTACCCTTTGCAACGAGCCTGTTTTTGAAGGCGGTTCTCACCGTGTGTTTATAGGCATAATCCCCTTTATCTTCCCTTGCTTTTGGCCAACATCTTGATATTTACTTTTTTTTCTGTGCATTTGTAGGAAGTGGACTCAGTTACCAGACTTCAAACCCTGAACGAGGCGGTTTGCATTTCATATAGCGTTAATTCCACTGGGAAAGGTATGAATCCATATATATATATATCGTTCAGGGTTTGAAGTCTGGACACCGAGTCCACTTCCTACAAGTGCACAGAAAAAAAGTAAATATCAAGGTGTTGGCCAAAAGCAAGGGAAGATAAAGGGGATTATTATATATATATATATATATATATATATATATATATATATATATATATATATATATATATATATATAGAGAGAGAGAGAGAGAGAGAGAGAGACATGGATGAATAGATAAATAGATAGATAGATATTAAAAATCCGAGATGTATATATACGCACTGAAAATGGTTAGATTTAGAAGATGGGGGTGTATATAAAAAATCTCATGATAGATCTTAAAACCCCTAGCTGAACATAAACACGCTGAATATAGATAGATAGATAGATAGATGAATAGGAGATGGATATATTGAGATAGATAGATAAATAGATCAGAATGAGATAGATTGATAGATAGATAATGAATAAATTTAGATAGATATACAAATAGATGAAGGTTTGGGTTGGTTTCGTTTGGTTTGGTTTGTTTTGTTTTACGGCATATCAACCTCAGTGGGTCATTAAATACCGATAAAGTTTTGAAATAATCAAGTATTTTAATGGATACTCAATATTCTTTACAAATATATTTTTCTATTTAACCCATAGATGGGACCCTAACAGGTACTACCACTCAGAGTAGACCAGAGAGCAATGGTGATGAAGGGGTACTCCACATTCCTCAACCTCTAAAACTAGAACCTCACCATCAGATAGAGTTTAACATCATTCCAGGACATGAAGATCCTCAGCCACCGACTTCTAGCATCCATATAATAAAAGGGGCTGCGGTTTGCCATAAGAGCAATAGGGTTGGGGCAATCATATAGGTCCTAGGGGTCGACGTGACCAGCCGATTGATCGGAGGGGGCTTCTCCGACCGCCCATCTAGCCCAAAAAGGGCCAAACAGATGAAGAGATTGAGATAAACAGATTAGAATGAGATAGAGATAGAGATAGAGAGAGAGAGAGAGAAGAGAGAGAGGAGAGAGAGAGAGAGAGAGAGAGAGAGAGAGAAGAGAGAGAGAGATTCTTCATAGTTGACTTGGTGTAGGTTTATATGCAGATAAAATGAAAGTTGGTTGAAACTTAATCTGGGGACAACATAGAATTAAGTAAGGTTAAACATTTCAATTTGTTTCACTTAAGTGCTTCCTTCCCGTTTTAGTTTCTACCGTCACACAACTTAAAAAAAGAAAAAAAAAAGATTAAATTGCTTGTGTAATGTTTATATTTCCAACAAGCAAAGCAGAAAATATCTGTGAACCAAAAGAGCTACGACGATGCACATTTGATTGACTTGTGCAGAATAATTCTTTCTTGCAACCATGTCACTAAACTGTTGGGGGGGGGGGATAAATCTCATCTATACATATATAAAGGCAGTTGTGTCTATATGTATGTCCGGAGGAAACTTCGAAAAATAAAACAATTAACGACAAAGTAAATATATATATATACACATTAAATATCCACAGGGCTTGGTTTTTGAGCAAAAATAATAGATATTTGAATTATATTTGTGAAGATAATTAAAAAATAAAATTTAAATGATAACAGCATGGATTTTAAAAAATCATTTAATATTTTAGATAGTAGACATTAACATTTCTTTTCAGAGTAGCTGGGTCAATGCAAGGTCTTTTATTTTTACAAAGGGATTTAAATGGGGCATCCCATGAGGATTCAACTCATGATTCAGTTATAATGAATCTGCAAGACTAACTTTTAAAAAAATCCACCTCTACCCAGGTGATGCCGGGTAGCCGCAGGTAGTTTTATAATAAGTGAACATAAAATTCGTCGGGTCGGATAGCCGGATCTATCCACCGAAAAAGATGTTCTCAGCTACCAAAATCCCTTTGCCGCCTGCAACAATCTTTTATAACAGTCCTCCGCCAAAGCTCCCCCCGCCTTCTTCTTCCTCGTCGTACGTCAGTGCCCTCGTCAGCAAGATCAGAACGCAACTGTCTCGGTGTGGTAAGCATTAACTGCCCTGACCAATATCCTACATCCGGGTTAATCGCGCAGTGTGGGAATTTGCATACGCGCCAACGAGGTAGTCGACGTCAAGCCATGACTCACGATCTCCCTATTCGCTTGCTACACTCCCTCCCTGATTTCATTTTGCACGCCAGACATGTTCGTGCTCGCTTTTGAGCTAACATGTGCGTAATTTCTCTCGCCACACATTGACAAGTTAAAGCGAGAATTCTTCAAAGCCCTTGTTGTATCAGTGCTACTGTATGGCTGTACCACTTGGATCTTATCGAAGAACTTGGAATAAATTGCACAAGAATGCTGCGTGCAATTTTAAACAAATCGTGGAAATCACATCCCACAAGGATGTACATGTACGGCTACTTGCCTCCCCCCCCCCCATCACACAAACCACCGAGTGAGACGTATGCTGGACAGTGCTAGGACGAACTCATAAACGACGTCCTCCAATGGAAACCAGCACCCGAGTGAGACGAATGCTGAACAGTGCTAGGACGAACTCATAAGCAACGTCCTCCAATGGGAACCAGCACATGGACATGTCAGTGCGGGCCATACAGCAAAGACCTACATTGACCAGCTCTGCGCGGACATTGGATGCTGCACAGAGGACCGTTCGAGAACAATGAATGATAGGGACTGTTGGCGAGAGATTGTCGTAGATATCCGTGCTACCAGCCCAACATGATGATGATTAGGATACGCTAACTGTATCTCTTGCAGAAAGGGTAAGACAACCGAAAAATCTGCATGTGATGGTGAGGTTCTCAGTTATGGAACTCTGGCGAGAGTGAAGTGCCTCTATATTGCCATTATTCCCATGTCTCTGGTATTTTCGGAGTAGTAGTAGTATATGTTAGTGTATCATATATAGGTCAAATACTTCGGTTTGAAAATCAGTTCACATGAATACTTCATATCATGATTGTGTAAAATAATTGTCAGAGGACCTGCCTAGGAAACGCAAGATTCTAGGTTCGATCCCGGCCGCTGCCAACTCAGCGCATGGGTAGCATACATTGGGTACTCTGATCTGTGTGGTACAGTAGGGAGCTAACGGTAGGTGTGGCGCTCCACTTCTGCAAAAACAATCTCCTTTGTCTAGTGCTAGCAAAAAGGGAAGTGACTCCCTTGCTATTCGGCTGATACCGACAATAAGCAACTTTACTAGTATACTAAGTTGTGGTTTGGTTCCTTTGTTTAATGGCATATCAACTGTTGTTGGGTATTTAATGCCAAAGCCATCCTAGTAAAGGAACAGTAGACATATTATTTAACCCAATGCTGGCATTAGTCTGAAAGTGAACGCTTGTTTTAACACAAACATATCATAAAATGTGTTCTTAATAACAATTAAGTTCATTTCAAATAATGCACAAACTCAATTAAGAACACATTTTATGATATTTTCGTGTTAAAACATTCAGTTGTATTGATTCGAACAAATTCATATTTCCAATATAGATTTACGGTGAAAAAAAATGGCCAACCAAAAACAGACAGCTTCCTCAATGTGAAAGAAACAAGGGGAGGTTACTCTGATTTATTTAGCTAATGTTCAGATTATGAAAAACAGTAAGTACGTATCAAGA
Organism: Doryteuthis pealeii; assembly: GCA_023376005.1. Classification (NCBI taxonomy): domain Eukaryota; kingdom Metazoa; phylum Mollusca; class Cephalopoda; order Myopsida; family Loliginidae; genus Doryteuthis; species Doryteuthis pealeii. The sequence goes on along the minus strand of CM042149.1, from coordinate 45,000,093 downwards.
ATAAATAAAGATAAAACTTGCAAATCATACTCAAAATCCCATGATATAACAGGGTGACCCAGAAAAAACAGAACCCAAATTATTTATTTATTTCCCATTATAACTAACCCTAACCCTAACCCTTATCCCTAACCCTAGCCTAAAACCTCCTAGTTGAAATTAGTTTTATTACAAAATTGGTGGATTCTGTTTTTTCTGGGTCATGGGATTTTGAATATAATTTGCAAGTTTTCACTAAATAAAACCAAACGTCTTCGGCACAAAATAACCCAAGTGTTGACATGCCGTAAAAACCAACTATCTAAAGTTGCCGCGTTTTTTTGTTTTTTTTTAATAAGACCGGTGTGGAGCGAGTATAAAACAATCTTTATGCATTGGAGGTAAAAAATGTCGTAAAGAAATGGAAATGTCGAGGCGACGATTACAAATTGCACAACAAAACATTTCAGAAGAGACACCGCGGCGCTTGGTCGAGACAGTTGGCGGCGATTCCCCCGGTGTTTTAAGTCAGTGAGAGTTTGTCCGAAGGAATTTTTCTCTGTGCACATTTAGTTCTCTGGGGGGGGGGGGGAGTGGGTGGTTGGGTGTAGCTAGTTGGGTTGGTGGAACGATAGGTCACTGGGTAAGTAGGTATATATTATACAGAATTATAGATGTTTCTTTCTTTCTTTCCTCTTTTTACTTTTATGACAACACCTGATTGAATAGAGGTAAATACGTTACAAATGCTCAGTGTCGAAATCTGAACATCTGCTATTTAACTAGAAAGGTTAAAAAATAAACACCTTTATTTCAAAGTAGTGACTTCAGATTACGTTTTATTCTACATGAGTTGATTTATTGCTTAATATTTACGCTCCATTTTCCTCTTTTAATATATATATATATTCCAAACAAACCGTGTTTACAACTTATCATATCGTCGTGTAATAAAAGTCACTAGAAGAGGAATATTAACCTACTCTAAACAAATCATAAAATCTAAGAAGTCCGTTTGGTGAAGGGGTTATGGGATCGGCCTGTCAGCTTGGCAGTCCGGTTTCAAATCACGCACAGGGCGGTCTTCCGATCTATAGCTCTGCTGATGAGGCCTAATAGGCCGAAATGTACACACAGAGATTGATTTTTCTCGATTTGTTTAGCCATAACATTTAAATAGGTATTCCCGCTAATTCATTATTAATTAATTAATTTTCAAAATTAGGTCGACTCCAATTAAGGCACTTATTCTCCCTAAAATTGTCGGCAAAAAGCCATTCCAAACAAAACCGTGTTTTTACAACTTATCATATCGTCGTGTAATAAAAAGTCACTAGAAGAGGAATATTAACCTACTCTAAACAAATCGTAAAATCTAAGAAGTCCGTTTAGTGTAGGGGTTATGGGATCGGCCTGTCAGCTTGGCAGTCCGGTTTCAAATCACGCACAGGGCGGTCTTCCGATCTATAGCTCTGCTGATGAGGCCTAATAGGCCGAAAATGTACATACAGAGATTGATTTTTCTCGATTTGTTTAGCCATACATTTAATAGGTATTCCGCCTAATTCATTATTAATTAATTAATTTTCAAAAATTAGGTACGACTCCAATTAAGCACTTATTCTCCCAAAATTATCGGCAAAAAGCAACCGTGTTTATATATATATTTTTTTTTCTCTCTCTCTCTCTCCCTACCCCCTCTCTCTCTCTCTCTCTCTCTTTGTTGTTGTTGTTGTTGTTGTTAATCAATACTGGGTCTGGTCTTCTGGCTCTGAAAAGGCGATCCGTTTTTATCTCAAAGTCCCAGAGAATTTTATGTTTCATTTTCAAGAAAATTCTCTGGTTAATGCATATACCATTTTGTTACATGGTCAAAATTTAGTTTGGTTTTTTTTTTGTATATTCCCAGTGGATCACCTACCCAACCCAGTCGGGCCGGGCTTTATACTCGTTGTGCTAGTTTGCTGAATTCAATTAATCTCATCTCTGTCACTACACTCTACATTTGCTGTTTTGTTCTATCGTATCAATTTTTGCTTTGATATAATTTGTTCTAATGGCATTGTTTTGAGCAGCAATTATGAGTGACTCGCGTTCTCTCTTGAAGTTTCCTCTTCGTAACCATGTCCAGATCTTTTTCTGTGCAACCTCCACAATTTATCGTTTGACGTATCCATATCATTGTTCTTCTTCCCATTTCTGTTTTCTTGTTTTTTTGTTTGTTTGTTTGTTTGCTTTTTTCTTTCGTTTTTTCTGCTAGTCCATATTTGCAGCTGCTGTTATTGGCTGCCATAAGTAACATTTCCTTGCTCTTTTTTGTGTATTCTTCGAGTCCTTGGATTGTAGCATCTACGCAATCGTCTATGTTGGCAAGTCCTGTTCCACCTTCCTTTCTTGATACATATAGCCTACCTCTATCGTCTCTAATTTTATAGTCTTTTAGTCAAGATGTCTGAATTCCTCTTTCGTCCATTTTAAGAATGACCCAGAGTAATGAGGACGCCCCAAGTATGTATTCCTTTGATGAGATTTTTGCTGCTGAGCTTGGTTTCTAGGGGTTTTCTAGTTTTTTAGAGGTATTCTTTTTTTTAACTTTTCCTTTCATCTCTGTTTGCTTTTAGAAAACACCGTATGTACATGAATGATATAAAACAATTAGCAAAAAATGAAAAAGAACTAGAACTCCAGATACAGACCATTAGAATATACAACCAGGATATAGGAATGAAATTAGGATTGAAAAAATGTGCCAATGCTAGTGATGAAAAAGGGGAGAAATGAATGGATTGAATACAACTATCAATCAGAACACTAATAAAAACCTCGGAGAAAAGAAACTTATCTACTTAGGAATAATGAAATTATGAGTTTTCACACTGCGTAGCCGGTGGTTCACTGGGAGGCTGGGTGACAGCAAGTCTCATCAGGTCTCAGGACATCTTCTGAGTATTCTAGCGATCTTAACATGCTGTAGTTTGGGATGGTCTCCGATTCTTCCTCCTGATTTCCATTCATCCAAATTATTATTATTATTATTATTATTATTATTATTATTATTAGATCAGTCAGTAGAGTGTTCAGCTGGGAACCTCAATGTCCCTGATTCGATACCAACCATCGCCAACTCAGCGTCTGAGAAGCACAGGTATCTTTGCGGTAAAGGGAAGTATGTGTAGCGCCCCGACTCAGACGCTCAAAAAAACAATTTCCTTGGTCTATGGCTAGTGAAAGGCGGATAGACTCCCTCGCTGTTTGGCTGATATCGACTTTAGGCCACCCCGACGACTTTACTAATTATAAACCTGAGACGATGCAAGCGACGCTAAAAAACAATCTCCTGGGTCTAGCACTAGTGAAAGGGGGATAGACTCCTCGTTGCTTGGCTGATATCGACTTTAGGCCACCCCGACGACTTTACTTATTATTGAACCTGAGACGATGCAAGCGACGGTAAATGCTCAATCACTTACGTAGCGATTGTGACTGGTTATAATTGTGGGAGTATTTGCTCTGGACGTCCACCTGTTTTGCGTTGTTATTTCCTTGGGAAAGAAGGTCCTTTGCACTCACAGCTTTGCGCACAATTGCAAATAGTTAGACTTCGTGGCGTTCAGTTGGGCGTCCAGAGGTCTGTCGCCAGGCTGACTGGTAACAATGGTCGTCGGAGACAGTTTACGTTTATATCGGCTGTAAACAATTAAACAAGGCGATGCCGAAAGAAAAACAATATCACATTACTTGAAACAAGGTATGTTAAATAGACAGGCTTTGACGGGAGCGTGTGATAAAAAAAAAGTTAGGTTTGTTATGATTTGTGACCTAGATAAATGAAAACAAAATATGACATTATATCACACACAGCAGAGAGCCACAACACTCACACACACACACACAACACACCACACACACACACACACACACATATGCTTCCCACACTCTGCCTCTGTATATATATATATATATATATATATATATATATATATATATATATTATATATATATATATGCACACACACACACCACATATTAATTAACTCTCACCTCTCTCTGTATATCTATATATGCACACCTACTATATACACATGTATATACTCTCTCTCTGTCTCTCGTCTCTCTTTCTCTCTCCTCTATATATATAGTATATATATATATATATAATATATATATATATAGAGAGAGAGAGAGAGGAGAGAGAGAGAGAGAGGGGAAGCGCGTGGTGTAATGGTTAAAGTCATGGGAAATGGACTCGTCGCCCCGAGATCAAATCCTGGACGTGCTAATTGCATTTCACTTAGCGCTAATACCATTGGGAAAGGTATGGATCCTACTCTCCCTCCAGCTATGGATAAATAGTAGGGCAGACTGGGCTTATCTTGAAAAAAAAATTCCATTTGAAAGAAGAAACATCAAACAAACTCCTGATGATTTTTTTTAAAATTTCAGCTCACGGAAATAATGAAAATTATGATTGAAAAAAAATGTTTTCATTTTTGCACCGTTAAATCAACTGAAATTTAACGTAGCCAAAAACAAGTTACGACAAGAGGATTTTTAAAAAATTCTTTGAAAAATCAATTAATAGTTCGATTTTCACGAAACTTTCCATAACCATTTATTTTTGGATGTAAATATGTCTGAAAACACTCTCTGGTGTTCCTAATTTTTTCTAGTTCGGTCATGGACCGGGTACTTTAGCTAGTATATATATATATAGACATGGTGATTTAAAAATGTTAACATCTTTATAGGAGTACTTTTCTTATATAATTTCAGTTCATTCTCCTCGTGTTCACAATCCCTGTCAACACATTCTTGGAATATCCCACAGGTAAGTAAAACAAGGTACATATTTCTATGGGAGTATCTTTATTAGAAAAGCCGAATTCATATGACGTAGACCACCTCGGAAAGATTTCAATATTATGGTGTCGAACATGGTGAATCGGTGGGGACTTTAGTTCCTAATATCATAGAGGAACTTCCAGAGAAATTTCAATATTAAAGCTCCCGATACACACACACACACACACACACATATATATATATATATATATATAGTCATCCACAGACACGTGTTTCGACTTATCAAGTCTCTTCAGTGTGGCTAGACATTTGTGAGCTATCTACAGCCGGGATAGAACTCCGATTCAGAATCAGTCGGAAAGCTTAACCGCTCGGCTATCGTCACAATTAGTGGTTGGTAGCCTTCCGTCTACGAGAGACGATGGAGTAGTGTCAAAGTGTTTTTTTTAACTACATAGCCTGGGCGGATTCATATGGAAGATAAGCTATTGCCCATGCAGCAAATCCCCTCTCCACACTGCCGCTATGATGCCAAAGGAAAGGTAAAACAATGCAGTTTGGCAACAGTAGTGTCGCTGTATTGTGGATAGCACTGGGTTTTCAGCATCACACCACCATAGGGATTCCCAGCTCCTGATTTATTTCGGGGTTTACACGTCTAAGCCTTTCCTTGCAAAGAATATCAATATATACTATATATATATATATATATATATATATATATATATATATATTTGTGCTGTGTGTGTGTGGTGTGTGTGTGTTTGTGTGTGTAATATCATTGTAAAAGTAGCCATGATTCACTAAATTCCCTCTGTCTTGTAGCATTTTCAATTGTTCTTCCTGTTATATCGAGTATTAGAATAATTAAAAGATGACGGTTCAGTGTGATGCAGACCGCACATTCCTTAAAAAAATAGTACTTTGTGCAGGGTCCATACTATTACCGCGAGGTAGGTTGTTATAATGTTCATATTTGAATGGGCTGACTTCTTTCTCAGACACACCCTCGTACCTATTTCGGCTAGATATTCGCAGAACAAAACTATTAGATGATTGTAACGTAATACCTATCTCAAAAATATTGTAATTCATTTTTGAATCATCATTTTTGCAAAAAATGAATATGAGATGAACACACACATAACCGAGCTTTATTTAAAATTATATAGGGCATAGCATTCGCCTTCAGCCTTCTCGAATCGCTCGGAATCGCATCAGAGATGATCATCCCAAAACCCTTGTGGATTGGCAGAAATACATTCTCGTATTCATCCTTCAAGTTCTCACAAAGTCATTGGTTTCGTAGAGTAGACTTACCCCTTCAACTAACCCCAAACAAAAATGTCAAAGGATGTTAAATCAGAGCTTTTGGGCCGGCACTCATGAGGCACGCTACCATCCATCTCCCATTAACTCGTTAACATCTGTTGAGATTTTTTCTAAGTCTAGAGCATTCCTAATAAGGATATATTATAAAAATGTGTTAAAAAATTACCTTGGGCAATCTAAAGTTAACCTAATTATTTCCCTTAAATCAAAAGATTTCTACCATACATTTAATCATTAAATTTAAACAAAGGCTATTGTTTGGGGTGGATTAAGTTAAACGAATGTGACTCCAGCCGGGGTGAATGAGGTGGTAATAGGCCACTTTAAGAGTTAAATAGTAATTCAGCCTATCACGAACTAACAAATAGAAAAATGTAGATGGAGCACCACAACAACCACCAACATAGATTTTGATTGTCATATATTAAGGAAACATACATTACAGAAATTGAGAAAAATGTAACATGCATATAAAAAATATTTTGAATAATTTAAATAGGGAATTTTCAACTACACTGTCTATTAAGAAACAGGTATTATGAACTTTAGTTGGTCAATTCCTAGCAATAAAATTGTTGCATAGCGCATTATCTCCCTACAACATTTGCTTGTATAGGTTTTTCTTATGAGATTTCTTAAACAATTGAATGAATAAAAATACATTTATTCTTATCGACACATTTTCGTTTGTTTGAGAAATAAAAATTTAAAAGTCAATTTCAGATAATGCGCACGCACAATTTTATGCTAGGAATTTGGCTAACTTAAATTTCATACGTGTCGATAAGAATGAAATGTATCTTTATTCATTAAATGTTTTAAAAAATGTCATAAGAAAAACTATACAAGCAAATTTGTTAAGGGAGATAATGCGCACGCACAATTTTATGCTAGGAATTTGGCCAACTATAGTTCATAATTACCAAGAAACATACATCAAAATTGTGAAAAATTGTAACTGCATATAAAAATATTGATACATGTTAAATAGAAAGTTTTCAACTTCCTGTTGTTAAGAAACATACATTAAAGAATTGTGAAAAAATGTAACTGCATATAAAAATATTATGAATAGTTTAAATAGAGAATTTTCAATATCCTGTCTATTAAGAAACATACACTAAAAATGCAGAAAATTAACTGCATATAAAAATATCATGATATATTTAAAATAGGAATTTTACCTACCCTGTCTATAAGAAACATACATTAAAGAATTGAGAAAAAGAAACTGTTAAAAATATTATGAATAGTTTAAGATAGAGAATTTTCAAACTTCCCTGTCGTTAAGAAAACATATATTAAAGAATTGAGAAAAATTAACTGCATATAAGAAATATTATGAATAGTTTAGAATAGGAATTTTCAATCTCCCTGTATATAGAAACATACATTAAAGAATTGAGAAAAATATAACTGCATATAAAAATATTATGATAGTTTAAGATAGAGAATTTTCAATCCCCTGTATATTAAAACATCAACTTAAAGAATGTGGAAAATATAACTGCATATAAAAAATATTATAAATAGTTTAAGATAAGAGAATTTTCAACTTCCTGTCTTTAAGAAACATATATAAAGAATTGAGAAAAATAGAACTGCATATAAAAATATTATGAATAGTTTAAAATAGAGAATTTTCAACTCCCTGTCTGTTAAGAAACACTAATTAAAGAATTGAGAAAAATATAACTGCATATAAAAATATTATGAATAGTTTAAGATAGAAATTTTCAACTTCCCTGTCTGTTAAGAAACATTATTAAAAATGAGAAAAATTACTGCATATAAAATATTATGAATAGTTTAAGATAGAGAATTTTCAACTTCCCTGTCTGTTAAGAAACACTTATTAAAGAATTGAGAAAAATAACTGCATATAAAAATATTATGAATAGTTTAAGATAGAGAATTTTCAACTTCCCTGTCTGTTAAGAACATTTATTAAGAATTGAGAAAAATATACGCATATAAAAATATTATGAATAGTTTAAGATAGAGAATTTTCAACTTCCCTGTCTGTTAAGAAACACACATTAAAGAATTGCGAAAGATTAACTGCACATGAATTATATATGAATAGTTTAAGATAGAGAATTTCAACTATCCGTCTATTAAGAAACATACATTAAAGAATTGAGAAAAATGAACTGTATATAAAAAAAATATGAAACATTTTAAATAGGGATTACTTTCAATCACCCTGTACTTTTTTTAAGTATTAAGATTTGTTGATATTTATTTTCATTCGTCAGACCAATCGAAATCCATTAATCATGTCATCAACGAAAAAGAATACGAAGACTTGAGAAGAATTTCAGACGTGGACACCAATTGAAATACCTCCTACCACCTCCTACAACTCTTTTCTTCAATTGTTCATGGAATTTTTTTTATATTTCATTACGTTGAAACATTTAGTCGATGAGTAAGGTAGTCTAAGTAGGAAATGATGGTACAAACTGAGAGAGTAGTGTTTATTATTTATGGGTTGGATCAAGTTTATAAAAAAGAAGTTAGGAGGGAAATGGGATTGTAGAAAATTGAGTAGACAAGAAAGAGTTTATAACAGACAGAAAGAAAGAAAGAAAGAAAGAAAGAAGTTAAGAAAGGGAGAAAATGTAAAGAATAATTAAAGAGAGACAGAGAGTGAGTGAGAGATAGAGATAGAGAGAGAGGAGGGGAAGAGGGAGAGAGAGAGAGAGAAATCGTAAGAAAGCAATAAAGTAAAAGAGAAAAGAAAAAAGAAAAAAAGTAAGAAATAAAGGGAGCAAATGTAAAGAATAACTAAAGAAAGAAAGAGAGAGAGAGAGTCGGTAGGGGGGGGAAAAGATGGTAAAAAGCAATAAAAGTAAAAAAGAAAAAGAAAGGAAGAAAAATGTAAGAATAACTAGAGAGAGCAAGAGAGAGAAAGAGAGAGAGAGAGAGAGAGAGAGAGAGAGAGAGAGAGAGAGAGAGAGAGAGAGAGAGAGGATGGGAGGAGGAAGGAAAAGGTAAAAAGCAATAAAAGTAAAAAAGAAAAAAGAAAGGAAGAAAATGTTAAGAATAACTAGAGAGAGAGAGAGAGAGAGAGAAGAGAGAGGACAGAGAGAGAGAGAAGAGAGGACGGGGAGGAAAGGAAAAGGTAAAAAGCAATAAAAGTAAAAAAGAAAAAAAGAAAGAGAAGAAAATGTTAAGAATAACTAGAGAGAGAGAGAGAGAGAGAGAGAGAGAGAGAGAGAGAGATAGAGAGAGAACGAAAGGGGAGAGAGAGAGAGAGAGAGAGAGAGAGGGAGAGAGAGAGAGACGAAGGGAGAGAGAGAGAGTGTGTGTGCGAAAGAAAGCGAGGAGAAAGCAAAATAAGAAAAAAGAAAGAAAGAAAGGTGAAATGGTAGAGAATAGTTTAAAATCATTTAAATTGGTTCAATTCAAGCCATTTTGCATCGTCATGGTTCAACTCTTTTATATTAACAAGAAGTGACGTGGGGGGACAAATACCAAAATGTGGCTTTTTTAGCCGACAATTTTTGGGAGAATATGTGCTTAATTGAAGTCGTACCTAATTTTGAAAATTAATTAATTAATTAATTAATTAGGCGGGCATACCTATTCAAATGTAAGGCTAAACAAATCGAGAAAAATCAATCTCTGTATGTACATTTCTGCCTATTAGGCCTCATCAGCCGAAATGTACATACAGAGATTGATTTTTCTCGATTTGTTTAGCCCTACATTTGAGTAGGTATGCCCGCCTAATTAATTATTAATTAATTAATTTTCAAAATTAGGTACGACTTCAATTAAGCACATATTCTCCCAATATATATATATATATATGTTGAACATTGCAGCCATTTTTTATCTGCACATTTTTTATTTTATCCTTTCATATTGCCAGATTGTTTTGACAATATCTAGCGAAAATTGGCTGGTGTATATGTATCAAGAAGAAATGCTGCTTATATATATATATATTATATATATATATATATATATATATATTGAAAATTATTGAAATAACCTACTTGAGTTTCACCATACGGATCTTCAGTTTTAATTCAATGAATTAACCAATTGATTAATTACATCCAATTGCGGAAGTGAATATTGCAATCGGTGAAACTCGAATATGTTATTTCAATACACACTGAAATACTAAATCCGCTCTACTAACGTACTGAGCACTTTATATTCGTTATAACACTGACGTATCCGGTTAATACTTGCATCAACCATCAGTATTGCGATTAACTCAATATTTTATTTCCAGTTAAGCTATTCCCTTTATATATATATATATATATATATATATATATATATATATATATATATATATCCATGTCCAGATGAAGAGAACCAAGTGCTCTCGAAAATTAAACGAAAAAAACGAAACTTAACACTAAAAACCGAGTTTCTTATATTCCATTCTTAATGCTTCTTACTAAATCCCAAGCAATATATATATTATAAACAGACATATATATATATATATATATATTATATATATATATATATATATATATAAATTCTCAATATAATGGATATAACTTTGAAATGCTTATTAGAATTCTTCACTCTCTTCTTAATATCATTATGGAACGGGTCGTTTATTTCAGGGAAAAATGTCACTTATTAATGGCTATTCAAATTTTGTCTGTTAAGACACGACTTATACACGAGTCTATACGGTCTGCGCATAAATGAAATAAGAGAAAATAAAATGGAAGAAATAAAAAAATCGACAGAAGTGTTTAAGAGAAAGTGTAAAAGAAAGCTAGTCGAAAGGCAATTAACTCAAGAAATATAGTCACCTCGTTTTTACGTGGGTCTTTTAAAATCTCGTAAAACAGTTCATCATATGGATGTGATGTTTACAACCCTTAACGGTAATTATGAACTTTTGTTTAGTAAATTAGGGTGTCCCAGAAAAAAACAGAACCCAAGGATTTTGTAATAAAACTGTTCATTTTAACTAGGGGGACTAGAGTTAGGGTTATGGTTGAGGTTTAGGGTTAGTTTAATACAGGGTGACCTAGAAAACACAGAATCCGAACCCTAGCCCTAACCCTAACCCTAACCCTAAACCTCAACCTCACCCTAACCCTAAACCCTAACCCTAAACCAAAATCCTAACCCTAAACCCTAACCCTAAACCACCCTAGTTAAAATTAACAGTTTTATTACAAAATTTGTGGCTTCAGTTTTTTCTGGGAAACCCTAATTTAAAAAACAAAAGTTCATAATTACCCCCCTTAACTACTCACCGTCACTCAGTTACGCCCATGTGACGTCGGGGTCTGCACTCATTCAAACACATCAAATGCGCATGCGTGGCTGTTACTCCCAGCTACAGGCACAGCTATGAACTGTGGCTGATGGAGTTTCCAAAACGCTTGATCAGATCACTTTGGAAGACTGGAGACCAGCTTTAAGGAAGTCCAGAAAGGAACAAGTCATTGTGTCCCGATTACGCATTGGTCACCCAAGACTAACGCACTCCTATATACTCAAACAAGAACAACAACCACAGTGTGAAACATGTCAAACACCTTTGACTGTTAAACACTTACTCATAAAATGCAGGGTTTTGATCACATCAGAAACCGTTATTATAATGCAAATATGAAACATCTATTTGAAAATGTCAAGATAGAAGAGTTTTCAATCTCCTAGACTGGTTGCCTAACCAAGGCTAGGGAACCCAGTATGTCCTACTATCTACACATTGCTGGGGGAGAAGATATGGATCCATTCCTTTTGTAAGGGCGTTACGGCGAAGTGAAACCTTATTTAGGATCTTAACTCATCGCCGATTCCGTTTTCTACGACGATAACAGTTACGCAAGCGCACCTGAAAACATAAGGTACTGTATGCAACCTGAGACCCTGTGTCAGACTTAGTATAGCTTGTTGAATAAGAACTGAATAGATTAAGGATATATAGTCACTGATAGAATGCGATACAAAGTCGATTTTTAAGCAGAGTACAGCTGGTTTGAATTCAGAGTTGTTTTTTACTCTCTCCTTGATCAGTTGCCGTTCGAATGTTACATGATTGATAGGTAGCCTATTAATTATGTACAGTAGTGTATATTCTAAAATAACGGTTAATGGAAAGATACAGGAGGGGTGATAGGTATCCCTTAACCCTGTTTTGAACTATACTTCTGATCACGAGTGCGAACCATGGAAAGTGCGTTTAGAAAATCAGTGTTTGGCTAATCGTGGAGCGAGACGGGCATAGTGGGGGCTCAATTAGCTAGATTTTTGCAAAATTTCCCAGACGATACTCAGGATAAAAAAACCTGGATAACCGTACTCTAACTATATATTATATATATATATATATATATATATATATATAAACAAATAAATAAATAAACAAAAAAATAAACATACATACACATACACACACGCGCGCGCTCGCGCTCACATACACACACGGACACACATAGACGCCCAATGAATGCGATTATCTACTCACATTTTCATACACGCTCTCTCTCTCTCTCTCTCTCTCTCTCTCTCTCTCTCTCTTTCCCTTTCTCACACACACAACGTAAGAGAATGTTCAAAGTCATCTTCAAAACCGTTTATCTTAGCGTTCACCATTTTTTAAACAATTCTAAGAGCGCTAATTCTACATTCAAAGATTTTTAAACCGACTGATCAACAAAAAGCTCTTACAGTCTCGTTATAATCTGTGATGAATTTCATTTTTCCTTAAATAAAAAAGCCCTGAAGAAGATCTACTAAACAGATTGAAACACTGCAACGTTGGCTGAATAAATATGACTCATTTTATTGAAACCTGTGTTTTTTTCAAATTTTCACTATATTACACACACACACACACACACACACACACACACACACACACACACACACACATATATATATATATATATATATATATATATATATATATATATGAATTTGGATAAAATAATGGAAGCGCCTGATGTTATTATCCTATTATTTGTGGTAAGGATTGTAAAGAAATTAAATGTTCAATGGTCCAACAATTTTTATTTCTATGCACTTCAGTACATATTAAATCTGATATTATTTAACCTGGGTTTTTTTCTTTTTCAGATATATGCATTGATATACGACAACAATGCATGGCCTATCAGATTTCAAAGGAGAGCAACATTGGAACACGGATGGTTGGCGATTCAGTCAAAAACAACCTCCAGAGTCACTGGGTCTAAAGTAAGATTGGCCTATTGTAATCAAGGAAACAACCAGTCCTGATGATAACTCTGGATGAACGTCGAAACCACGTAATTGAGATTGCAGAACATTACATATGTTGCTTGCTTATAGAAGTGCGACGATGACCTCACGCCATGCCATGAAGGCGACATGGAGTACACCTTCTGCGTGAGATATTTTAAGTGGTTGGTTTTTACGGCATGTCAAACCTTGTTGGAGTATTTTATGCCGAAGACATTTTTATTTGATTCATTCTTGATGGGTACTCAATTTTCTTTGTAAACTCAATTTAAAAGAAACAATTTTTAAACACATTTTTTTATTTAGCCCATAGATAAGACCCTAACAGGTACTACCACTCGGGGCCAGAGTGGACCTGGAAGTAATGGTGATGAAGAGGTACTCTAAATTACCCAACGCTCCATAACTGGAACTTCACCATCAGATAGAGTTTAACGTAATATACCCAGGACATTAAGGCCCTCAGCCATCGCCTTCTAGCTTATATATGATAAAAACAATTGGGACTTGCAATAAGAGCAATAGAGTTGGGACTAACATATGGGTGCTAGGGGTTGCTGTGACAAGCCAATTGATCGGAGTAGGTTTCTCCGACCGGCCCTCTAGCCTAAGTAAGGGCCAAATAAGACTGCTCACCCACCAAGGTTCTATCATTAAGCATTACAGGTAAAAATCCACGGCGAACAGGTGGTCCCATTAAAGAGGTCTTACCCCTTTGCAGAGGTGCAGTGGGTTTTTTTTCTAAAGCCCCGGCTGACAGGGCTGTGTATGTTGTAGGGCAAACCTTTTATTTTAGTTTACATAAATAACATCGATAAACCGCTCTGGAGGCATGGCTTAGAATAAGCTGTTTGTAAGAACACCCCCAAAGGTGGGGGACAGGTTATGACATTGCAGTTGTAAGTGAGGAAAGCATGGTAGAAGAAACAATGAAGAGGATCAACTTAAGCGAATGTAAATTGAAAAAAAAAATGTAGCAATTAACAAAAAAAAAAAACCCTAAAAAACAATGCATTTCTTTATATTCTATTCTTATACAATACGGCGTTATTTTTCTTATTTAAAAATATGTACCAAAAAAGCATTACAGTTAATTTCAACCTCGGAAAATTGATTTAATATACGAGGAAATTGAGTTATGAGCTCGGTCACGGAACGAATTAAACTCGTAAATGAAGGTACAACAATATAGGTGAATGGTATCAACTGTTTCCCAGTTTCGATTTCTGTCGGAGGGAAAATCGTTAGTATACATCGCTGATGAGACTTAATAAAGTTGAAACAGTCTGTACGATGTTCTACACACCGAGTAATTCTTTGCGAAATTCACTTGTCATTATTATCTTCTATAATTATCGAATTTTATGCGATATGCGCATTGTAATTGCCTTCAAGCATAAATATTAATATATATATAATATATATGTATATATATAAGTTTTTCATTATATATATATATATATATATATATATATATATATATAATATTATATATATATATATTATATATTGTGTTTTACGTTTTCATTTTTCTCTCATTTCCTACGTAGGTTATCATAAGCCCATAATCTAATGATAAAAAAAACGTTTATTTTACATAACAATGACATATTTCAACATAATTTACTTCCTTGTGTAGGCACTTAATTCAAATGCGATTATTAATCAATTAAGAACAAGCCACAAAAACTTCAGCCTAAATTTCAGCTTATAAAAACCTTTTAGGCTAAACATTTATCAATTCATTAACATGATGATTTACTCTAGTTTAGAACATCCTACAGAAGCATTCAGTCCTTCCTTATTTGAAGCCACTCTGTTCTTTCTTAGCCCCCTCATTCACTTGCCTGATCTTAAAGCCCCCAGTCTTGTGGTTTGTAGGAACATCATAGTTGCGCCATCCTTGTTAATAGTGGAATGGTGTTGCACATCTTGTACAGAGTGTTGTTGGAGATTAGGCTGTTTGGCAACCGGTGTCAAGGGATAGTTCTCAGATGTTTGCCCCCCCTCTCTCTCTCTTTTTGTACGTGTGTGTGTGTGTGTGTGTGTGTGTGTGTGTGTGTGTTAGTCTGCGTTTGAGTCAGCGTATGGGTGTTGTATATATAACAAAAAGTCTGCATACTATTTTCACAGCTAGTAAGATATAAATATCAAAATGCAAACGAAGGAAATCTTATTCATGTCGCAACATGATTAATTATATGAATTAATTTAATCATGTTGTGATATGAATAAATTTCCCTTCATTTGCATTTTGATGTTTGTAGCTTACAAGAAGCGGCTACCCAACGACGCCTGGGTAAAAGAGAAAACCTGGTGCATTGATTTGTTTACGTTTGAGATTTACAAATACTAGTTTGGTTTGGTTTGTTTTACGGCATTGGGTCATTTAATGCTGATAAAGTTTTGAAATAAATTCATTTTTTAATTTTTTTTATAATCACGTTTTTCTATTTAACCCATAGATGGGACCCTAACAGGTACTACCACTCTGGGACAGAGTGGACCAGGGATCAATGGTGATGAAGGGGTGTTCCACATTTCCCAAACCCCCAGAACTTGAACCTCACCATCAGATAGAGTTTAACGTCATTCCCAAGACATATAGACCCTCAGCCACCGCCTTCTAGCACCCATATGATAAAAAGGGTTGGGGCTTGCTATAAGGGCAATAGGGTTGGAGCAATCATATAGGTGCTAGGGCTTGATGTGACCAGCCAATTTATCGGGCCTCTCCGACCGCCCGTCTAGCCCAAGAGCAAATGCTGGACATTTTTAAGTAGAAATATAATGCTATTTCTCTGCCTACTTTAATTTTTAAATATTTTCGAATTTAAAATCAAATCTTCATAAATTTTGCACAAAAAGCAAGAACCGGTGATATTTAATGTGTATATATATTTGCTTTGTTGTTAATTGTTTCGTTTTCGTAGTTTAATCCGCTCATACATACATACAACTGCCTTTATATATGTATAGACTAGCTAAAAAATCGTATGCATAGTTAAGAGAAAAAATATCTACGGACTGCAAATAACATTTCTGAAGTTCCCCAAACAAAAAGATATTTGTTCAGTTTTAAGATGAGATCAAATTTGTTATCCAAGAACGGAGGTCATTTTAGAGTAAGACACTCTGTTGAGAGAAATGTTTTAATATATTTTTAAAAAAGAGAAGAAAGAATCAAACATATTTTTATCTGATGTAGGAAAAAGAAAGTTATTCCCATCTTATCTGTTCGAGCAATTTATTGACAAATTCTAAAAAAATAACTTACTATAAATACAACTAAGTATACATACATACATTCAAACACACGGACATATGCACACACACACTGAGTGTCGACAAAATATACTTTTTCAATTGGAATTTTAATCGCACACACTTATAAAAAAATCAAAAAAATCATGTGGTCCTGTTAGTAAACAAAAAAAAATATGCTTAGAAGGCGAGCCAGATCTGGAATGATAATCAAAAACTGAACAGGCTCACACGCATAAACACACACACACACACACACACACACACACACACACACACACACACACACATAAACCCCCCTCCACACACACACAGACAGAGAGTTTGGAAGGCATGAGACAGAACCAAATGGACAGTCACTAGCAACAACTTCAGTTCTGGAGATCTTCTATAGAAGAGATTTTTATCTCGAAATATTAAGAATAAATCACAGGTTAAGAAACAACACCATAGTAACCTTCTTTTTCTTTGCACTTGCATTGTGATAGCTTTTTAAACCAACCAACCATACTTTTCAAATATTGATAAATCCTTACTTTTGGTATTTCACCCCCATACACTCAGACTCACAATTTGTGTACATTATATATATATATATATATTGGGAGATTATGTGCTTAATTAAAGTCATACCTAATTTGTTAATTAATTAATTATAATTAAATAAATTAGGCGTGCATACCGGTTTAAATGTAAAGCGTAGACAAATCTAGAAAAAGTCGATCTCTGTATGTACATTTCAGCCATTCGGCCTCATCAGCAGTGCTTTGTGCGTGATTCGAACCCTACCTGTCAGGCTTACAGGCGGACACTCTAAGCATTACACTAGCTAGCTTCCCCAGAATTTCTCGTTTATTTTAAACTTATGTGTATATCGCACTTTTTGGGTGACTTATGGCACGACAGTATGAAATAGTCAAACGATGTGTTTGAAATGGCGATAGCCGACATTTTGGGGGAGATTATGTGCTTAATTAATGTCATACCTAATTTGTTAATTAATTAATTATAATTAAATGAATTAGGCGTGCATATCGGTTTAAATGTAAAGCGTAAACAAATCGAGAAAAAGTCGATCTCTGTATATACATTTCAGCCTATTAGGCCTCATCAGCAGAGTTATAGACAGGGCAGTGCTTTGTGCGCGATTCGAACCTCGGCTATCGCCATTTCAAACATATCGTTTGTCCACTTCATATATATATATATATATATATATATATATATATATATATATGAGAAGTAAACAAACAGACGATGTTTGTGATATGGCTATTTTCAGCCGACAATATTTGGGAGAATATGTGCTTAATTGAAGTCGAACCTAATTCTGAAAGTTAATTAATAAACAATTAATTAATTAGGCGGGATTACCTATTTAAATGTAAGGCTAAACAAATCGAGAAAAATCAAATATTAATTAGTTAACTTTCAAAATTAGGTTCGACTTCAATTAAGCACATATTCTCCAATATATATATATATATATATATATATATATATATATATATATATATATTGGTTTGGAAGTTGATTTTGAAGGCTATCACAATGCAGGTGTAAAGAAAAAATAAGGTAACAACATACGCACACGTACAAACAAAAAAAGCGCATTCACGTAAACATGCACACCAGAATACAGTTATATAAAACTAACTTCTGTTTATCAATAGTTTTTTTTTTACATAATTGATGGTCCCGACGATGGCTTGGTGAAATCGAAATGCTGTAGCATCGACTAAATAAATGCAACTTTTTCATTTTCATGTACTTATACACTGTTGGATTTACTTCATTTGTACTTTATTGACGCACATGTGTGTGTGTGTCTTGTGGGCATGTCTGTGTATTCACACATCACACACACACACACACACACACATGTTCTTTGTTGGGGTACCAAGTTTCTAGGTACTAAGGTGATTCTAGGCTGGTCCTATTCTCTAACAGTCGTTTGTTGTAGAGTTCAGGTTCTGTATGAGAGCTCAATGCTTAATTTTTGTAAACAGCAAATTTATTTGTGAATAAAAAGGCCTTAAATAGCATGGGTATCGTGATTATGGACCATTTCCACCCGTGAGTATCTGAGGCCCACCGAGTTTCGTATTTATTATGTTCTGAATATGATATGAAGAGTGAAAAAAAACTGGTCTTAGATAAATATATATATATATATATATATATATATATATATATATATATATATATATTATACTTTGGTGCGGTAAAAAGTTTCTTACACTGTAAAGGTGATTCTAGGTGGGTCCTAATTCTCTAACAGTAGTTTGTTGTAGAGTTCAGGTTCCGTTTGAGAGCTCAATGTTTAATTATTGTAAACAGAGCAAAGTTTATTTGGGAATAAAAGGCCTTAAATGCCATGGGTATCATGGTTATGGACCATTTCCACTCGCGAGTATGCTCACGAGCTTCTTCAGACCACTGATATATTTTATTTTCTAAATAAAATATATCAGTGGTCTGAAGAAGCTCGTGAGCATACTCGCGAGTGGAAATGGTCATAACCACGATACCCATGGTATTTAAGGCCTTTTATTCCCAATATATATATATATATATATATGTGTGTGTGTGTGTGTGTGTGTGTGTTTGTGTGTGTCTGTGAATAAAAAGACCTTAAATACCAGGGGTATCGTGATTATGGACCATTTCCACCCGTGAGTATCTGAGGCCCACCGAGTTTCGTCATACCACTTCTTTATTCAGATTGGCAAATAGCCAAATTCCGCTTACATGTAAGCGGAATTTGGTTATTTAAGGTTTTTTATTTACACACACACACAAACATATATATATATATATATATATATATATATATATATATATATATATATATATATATGTCAGTGTATTTATTTCTAAGACCAGTTTTTTTTCAGTCTTCACATCATCTTCAGAACATAATAAATATACGTGACAGTTGCTGTTTGTTTATACTAGTTTATATACGACCCTAATAAGCCAGTCGTATCTGTCAGACATTTGTGTGTCTTCACATTTTATGTAGGTGGAGTGGCATAAGCAACTTTATTGCACTTTATATGACTTCTCCTGTGTTCTGACAAATGAAAATCACACAACTTAAAGACTTAAAAGTAATCACTACCCTCTGTAAATTTTACAGTTTTATAGACCTTACAATAGAAAAGCAACATAAATTCTGGGCGCCACTGGCAAACAAATAAAGTTTTCGAAACATAGGAGTGTCTAAGACTATGTCCGTTCCTCGGCAATAAAATGGCGCGTAGAGAGAACTGTATAAACAACGCATATTTTTTTTCGTATGGTTTAAGTTTGGTTTATTTGTTTAATGGCGTGTCAACTCCTTATGGGTTATTTAATGTGGAAATCTGATTAATTTTAGTCTGGTTTAATTTACAACATATCAACACCTTATGGATTATTTAATACCGTGATTTTACTCATTAGCAGATGTTTGATCGTAATCAAAGAAATCTTCGGTTATCCTTAACTTTTTCCTTGTAAATTCCTACCATAAAATAAACTGAACCCTCATTTTATGTCCGTGTTTTTGCAATAAATGTTTTATTTTTTCTTACACCCGTTATTTTACAATACTAAATATATTTTCTGGTAATCCTTAACTTTTTCCTCGTAAGAAAATATATTTAGTATTGTAAAGTGCAAGAAAAATAGTGCAAGAAAAATAAAACATTTATTGCAAAAACACGGACTTAAAATGAGGGTTTATTATTTATTTTATGGTAGGAATTTACGAGGGAAAAGTTAAGGATTACCAGATCTTCAATGTTGTTACAATTCTATTCGGCATTTTATGCGCTTAATTCTCCTATTGGTAAATCCGTAAAAGGGTGTGATTTAGGTATACCCAATTTCGTCGAAAAATCTGTTTTTACAATACAAATTTAACCCCTCCGTTTGAAAAAAATTTACCAAAAATCAGATTTTAATGAAAATGTTCAGAGTTGATTTATCAATAAATGAATTTTATAATATATCTGTTATTTTATTTCAAAACTTTCAGATTGTTTTAGGTCATTTAATTTTGACGCCACTTTATTTTGGGGCGCAAAATATTGGTGGGGTTATATGAGGTTGATACTTTTTTCTGCATAAATAAAAAGACAAAAGACCGATGGTGAGAATAGAAAAAAAGAAAAAAAAAGGAATCAGGACTGGTAGTAAATAAGTACCGAAAATCAGAAAATAAATTAAAATAAAAACTAAAAAAGAATTGGCTGAACTTGCACAAAGGTTTCAAAATTAGGGTGACCCAGAAAACAGAACCCAAATTATTTATTTATTTTCCCATTAAACTAACCTTAAACTCCAACCCCAACCCTAACTCTAACCCTAGCCTAACCCTAACCCCTAACCCTAACCCTAAACCCCCCTAGTTAAAATTAACAGTTTTATTACAAAATTATTGGGTTCTGTTTTTTCTGGGTCACCCTGTATACATAGTGAACTAGAAAAAACAGAACCCAAATTATTTATTCATTTTTCTATTAAACTAACCCTAAACCCCAACCCTAACCCTAAACCTAAACCCTAACCCTAAACCCTCTAGACCCACATAGTTAAAATTAACAGTTTTATTACATTTGTGAGTTCTGTTTTTTCTGGGTCAACCTAATTTTGACACCTTTGTGCAAATTCAGCCAAAATATTTTTGGAGATTTTGTTTACTCATTTCCATAATCATTTAATTGGCTATTATCTTATAAAAGAAAAATATACATCAATATTTGTTCCGTTTAAAAGTAATATAGTAATGAACTGGTACTTGACACACACACACACACACACAGATATATATATATATATATATATATATATATATATATATATATATATAGGGTGAGTTAAGAGAGGAAGAGAGAGTGAGAGAGAGAGAGAGAGAGGGGATGCGGGGGAGAGGATATTTGTATGCCCATCCATTTAAATGGAAAAACGACGCGTTAATACAACCGTTCACTCATCAGCCCATATATATTTTAGTTTGTGGTCGCCCAACGATGGAAAATCTTTGAGAAAAATCTTTTTCCTGATTCTGCCAACGCGAAGCTGTTCTACATCAAAAGTATTCCAATAGACGGACAAGTGCTGTTGGCTCGTTTCCTCAAAATCGCTACCCCCAGTTCGCTTGGTACATTTGATTTAAACATCAAGTACTTCCTCTTCTCGCTTCTCCTCTTCCTTCTCAGAGAGAGAGAGAGAGAGAGAGAGAGAGAGAGAGAGAGAGAGAGAGAGAGAGAGAGCAATTGATGTTGATCAAACACTCCCAAACTCTTTGATTCATTAGACAGGTTTACCCAAACGTTTTCGTTGAAAGTTGTTAAAAGTCATGTCGATTACCGCTGTGGGGACTGACATGACATAACCCCTCACTTATTTCAAGTCTCACTCACCACATCACATGAATGATTAAGTGGTCGCTGTGATATCCCGAGTAATTCCCCTCAGCATATATTTGGAAATTTACTTATAGGAAGCGCGTGGTGTAATGGTTAAAGTCATGGGAAATGGACTCGTTGCTCTGAGTTCAAATCCTGGATGTGATAATTGCATTTCACTTAG
Source organism: Doryteuthis pealeii (assembly GCA_023376005.1). Taxonomy (NCBI): domain Eukaryota; kingdom Metazoa; phylum Mollusca; class Cephalopoda; order Myopsida; family Loliginidae; genus Doryteuthis; species Doryteuthis pealeii. The sequence goes on along the minus strand of CM042149.1, from coordinate 44,977,914 downwards.
TGCTAATACCCTTGGGAAAGCTATGAATCCTACTCTCCCTCCAGCTATGGATAAATAGTAGGACAGACTGGGCTCTTTAACTTTGGTTAGGCAACCGGTCTAGGAGAAGGAAAACTCTGAATTCAAACCTGTTGAACTCCGCTTAAGAAATCGACCTTATGTCACATCCTGCTCGTACGGAGGGGTTGGTAAATATATATATATTTGGAAATTTACTTAGAGATTGTTTAGCCCTGTCCGTAGGGTTTCCGCATAGGAATCGCAAGGATCATGGTTCGGTAATTTTCACCTTTAGTTGTCAAAATTTCTATCAAATATGGTAATTAGTAACCTCCCTTAACTTTCACTTTCAACTAAGCCAGTAGCTATCTTGAAAGTAATCCGTGCGAAATAAACAAATCTTAGAACATTTTTAACACAAAAATATCATAAAATATGTTCTTAATAAGAATTAAGTTCTTTTCAGATAATTTTATGCTAGGAATTTAGCCAACTGACTTTCCCTTTGAAACAAGACGGTAGCCATTTTGAATGTGTCTGTGCGAAATATACAAATCTTAGAATCGTTTCGAAAACAATACAACTGCATGCTTTAACTCAAAAATATCATAAAATGTGTTCTTAATAAAAATTAAGTTATTTTCAGATAATGCCCACGCACAATTTTTGCTAGGAATCTTAACAACTGCAGGTGAAAATTACCCATGGTTCGATACAACATATTCTTTTTTTTTTTTTTTCTTTTTTTTCACTTGACTTGAATCTAAGGATTCGGACCTGAACTTTTCAACACTGTACTGTTGGAAGAAAGGACCAGCTTAGAATCATCCTAATACCAAATTACTTGGTACCCCACCAAAGAAAATAAAAAGTATATATATATATATATATATCTTATTATAATGGAGATTGTGTGTTTGTCTGTCTGTAACCGAAACTCTATCACTACTCAAGTCACAATTCCCTTAGTTATTTACATCCCATTCTCCATGATTGTATTTTTATCTAAACTTCAATTATTAATAAAATTGTTTTACATTATTAATACTGTTGGCTTTATTTACATACTGATAACATGCAATTGTATTTATATATACAACAAAATAGGTGTTTACAGTGTGAACAAGAAGGCAAATTTGCATATTGATATTAAAAAATTGATTTTAATAAATATGTGCTTGGTATTATTGATTTCTAACTGTTTGGTTTCATTTTAATGAATATGAGCAAAAATCTCTTCAATGAATCTTAAATGAAATCCATTAACAAGAAAAATAACTGCCATTTTATTCTTTACTTCCTCTTTTAACTAAATACTTAAATTAGAAAAATAACAATGAAAGACGAGAGTGATGGAAGAGTAAGTTTCAGTTGTTCTATTTTTCGATTATACTTCCCCATCTGTTTCAAATCTTTTTAACTGCATTCTTATTTAGTTTTATTAGCCTTTTCTAATTTAATATAATATTTTATTACATTAAAACTTAAATACTTGCACCCGGAGGGTGCATATATTTGCTAGTATATATAATTTTGTGTATCAAGTTTGTTGTGAATATTTTTGTGATATCAGGAAGCATAGGAAATATATAAGTGAACAAAAAAACAGAGTTCCAAAACTTAACCAATGTCTTGTGTCTGGTTCGCTTTATATATATTTTCTAAAAGGATAAGCATCCATGTATTCAAATATATAAACAAAAACTAATATTTATTCATTTATTATTATTATATAATAGCTCCATCACAGATATTGAGCACTCTTCTAATACTAATGCATGTATTATAATAATTTGCACACATGTATACTTACATACATAAATACAAGAAATTCACATATATATGATGATTCTGTCATAGAAAATTAACTCTTTTTACCTATGTTTGACATATATCTATTAATTGCTGAATATTAAACTGTGTTCAACATTTACATCTAAATATAAATATTGAACACATTTTAATACTGTATACAGGGTGACCCAGAAAAAACAGAACCCACAAATTTTGTAATGAAACTGTTCATTTCAACTAGGGGTTTAGGGTTAGGGTTAGGGTTAGGGTTAGGGTTTAGGGTTGGGGTTAGGGTTGGGTTTTCGCGAAAAACGCCCTAAGTTGGTTATTTTTTTCCAAGTGACACTGCTTCGGCTACAGACTTCAATCGTAGCTGGGTTGTTTTTTTTTTCAGCAACCACCGGCTAGCGGTTTTTGAGGTGGGGGTCGGACGGAACTCCGCAATGAGTAGCAAGGTTTCTTTATTTTGTTTCTTTCCTTCTTAAGTTTCTTCATCTTTTTTTTCTTTATTTCAACAATGTCTTCATTTTGCTTTCTCATTTTTTCTTTCTTCTCTACATTTACTTTGTTATTATCTTTTTCAGGAATCTATTTTCCTTTCTTTCTTTTTAAGATTTCTTCATTTTATTTCTTCATTTTATTTATTCATTTATTTATTTTTGTTCCTTTCCAAGATTTCTAGATTTCAGTTGTATGAATACTAGTACTACTTCTTCAGATTTCTTTTTATCAATGTACTTTTTTTTTTCATGAATAATTTTCCCTTTCTTTCTTTCTTTCCTTCTTTCTTTCTTTCTGTTCTTCATTATTTCCCCGATTTCTTCATTTTATCATTCTCTTTTCTTTCCATTACCTTTTTTTAGTGTCTATTTGTTTTTGCTGTGTCTTTTTCTCTTCTTTCTTTTTTCTTTCCGTCTTTTTTTTTTCAACAATGGCTCCATTTTGCTTATATCTTTCATTTCTCTATTGTCTTTATTAGTGTCCTTCTATAGTATCTTTCTTCTTTTTTCTTTCTTTCTTTCTTTCTTTCTAAATTTGTTTTTCTTCGTTCTCTATTTCTATTCCATATTTGTTACTGTGTCACCACATTTCTTTTTTGAGGTATATATATATATATATATATATATATATATATATGTGTGTGTGTGTGTGTGTGTGTGTGTGTGTGTGTGTGTGTGTGTGCATGTATATATATGCACAAAAAGAATATATATATATACAGGTTCGTGTGTGTGCGTAGTTTACTTGAGCCAATACACACACACACAAACACACAAACACACACACACATATATATATGTAATACATATATATATATAGAGAGAGACACACACACACACACACACAAAATGTATGTATATATATATATGTGTGTGTTTGTGTATGTGTGTGTATATGTGTGTGTGTGTGTGGTTCACTTGTGCCAATATATATATATATATATATTACCACAAAAAGGACATATATATGTGTGTGTTTGTGGTTTATTTGTGCCATTATGTATATATACATATATATATATATTCACGTGTGTGTGTGTGTGAGTGTGTGAGTGTGAGTGTGTGTGTTTGTGATTTACTTAAAAGGATCTTTAAGTTCTATTTGTTATTTGGCCTTAGTTTAGTGCAGCTGTTTATAAAAAGCAAAAGGAGACAACGTCCCCCCCCAAATGTGATGGGGTGGGGACGGACAAAGATGAGAACGTTCTGTCTTCAGGGTCATTCTGTGCGTTACTTAACATGTGTTGCATTCAAGTTTGTCTCTACACTCGGCCCTCATACCACATGAATATATGTACCCATATGACATCCCTTTCTCTCTCTCTCTCCATCAACTTATCTATTATTCATCTCTCTCTCTCTCTCTCTCTCTCTCTCTCTCTCTCTCTCTCTCTCTTTCCTTTATTCTAGTCGAAGAATATGTGTAGGAATGATTTGTGTTTAAATACACGCACATAGACAAACATGTTTTCTTGAATGTATATCGAAAATATCTTTTTGACACTCGCAGTCAGTTTATTTCACTCCCTTCCTATCTCTCTCTCTCTCTCTCTCTTTCTCTCCCTATCTCTCTCTCTCACACACATATTAGACTGGTTCCCCAAACAAGGTTAACAAGTTTAGTCTACTCTACTATTTACCCATAGTTAGAGGGAGAATAATTGGATTCATACATTTCCCAAGAGTATTAGCGCTATGAGAAATGCAATTAGCCTCATCCAGGAACTAAACTCGTATCGCCATGCCCAGCCCATTTCTTATGAGGTAACCATTGCACTACGCGCTTCCAGACACACATAAACATACAAACAAACACACACACACACACACACACACACACACACACATATATATATATATATATATATATATATATATATATATTCAAATTCCCTTATGTATATGTAAGAAAATTCCAAACGAATTCAACCAAAAGATGGTTTTCACTGAACACATGGACTCGGCACTCCTGATACATTTCTCTGTCCGAATTTTTGCGACTTCTAAACATTTATAAAACTGTAGTATATCGACAGGTCCTACTAGTAGTAGTTATTACCCGTGAGACTAATCCCTTACCCACAATTACACAACTTGTTATCTATTGATAGGCGTTACAAATATGTGATGGACGCTCATGAGGATCGAACCCACTAGAATAATAAATTAGAATGCTTAGTTGCTAACTAATGCTTCTTGAGAGGAACCTGACACTGTTAAGAGCAGTGTAGTGCTGGACTGCGACATCTAGTTAGCAAGATCAAAACTCCAGTCGTGCTATTACGTTCACTTTCGGAAAAATATCGGAAATGCATGAGACTCCTCACATCTCACAACTATGGGCTGAATAGTACCAATACCTTTCTTCTATAAGGGTGACTTTGGTGTAATATAATCCACGAAGGTTAGTGTGTCATTATACAAAGAAACCTAACCTAGACTCAGTTAAGTTCAATCCCATACTAAAGTAAATGCGTGATCGTCGCATCATGGTGTAATGATTATTTTGCAAGAGAAAATATTTCCGGTTAAATCAAACTTAACGGACCTAAATTCAACTATCGTATGTCACCCCGCTGAAAGAAAAAAATACCAAAAATCAGGGAATTAACTGAATTTAATGAAATTTTCAGTTCTGATATATTAATGATTAAAATCACCACTTATTTTATTAAAAATTTACATTTTTTCACGTCAATTAACCACGGATCTGTGAGAATCTGTGTTCCCCCCAAAGATACCCGGTTCCAAGTTAACTGACCCGAAAAAATGTAAAAAATTTTTAAAATAAAATAATTGTTGCATTATATCTTTTATTTATTAATATATCAACACTGAAAATTTCATTAAATTCAGTTAATTCCGTATTTTTTTTTCTTTTCGGCGGGGTGACATGCGATGATGGAATTTGGGTCCGTTAAGTTAGATTTAACCATATTTACTCGTCGAACGGAACACATAGAAAGATAAGAATACGCGAGGCTATTCGTAGTCAAGTTTACTTCGTAGTATTAGTAATCGAGTTTACGTAGTATTACTAGTATTCGTAATCGACTAACTACTAGTCAAGTAGCTAGTCATACTGTTGGAGAACTGCGCGTTGACTCTATTATTTATATTCCTGTACAAAAAGTAATAAACTGTTTTCCGAATTTTCAATGTTATTAATTGATTAATTCAGTCACAACAGATTAACACGCTAGTCTGGCAGATCCATTATTACTTCAACAACCTCGCTGGATGCCGCATACTTGTAACCGTGTGTCACATTCTACCCGTGACGGACGGGTTGGATAAATACCTACAAGATCCCATATGTAAGCACCCAGTGGGGATCGAAATCATTTACAATGTCTCAAGAGAATAACTTAATAACTAGAGCTCCACGGTAGGTAGCCTCGGTACGTGTGAGGTTTAGTTGCATGCGTACCTTTGTGGGTGCGTTTGTGTGTCATGATGTGTGTGTGTGTGTGTGTGTGTGTGCATCTGTTTGTGTTGTGTTGTGTGGGTAAAGTGAGGGGGGTTATGCACTTGGGTGATGTATAGTTCTGTACGAAGAAGACCCCAACATGCACGACTAACAAAAGTGACGTCAAAAATATCATAAAGGTGAATTCAAAAAAAAAAAAAAAAAAGTAAGAAAAAAGAAAAAAAAAAAAAAACTAGAGACTAAGTGTCACCAATTTCTTTAACTTACGAAAAAAAATCTCTCCACCCAACAATAAAAACAAATCACTGTCTCTTTCATTTTCTCTAGCTTCTCTCTTCAATCTTTCACTTCGATTCTACACCATAAATCCACGCCATTTCCATTTCTCTCTGTCTCTCTCTCTCTGTCTCTCTCTCTCTGTCTCTCTCTCTCTCTCTCTCTCTCTCTCTCTCTCTCTCTCTCTGTGTGTGTTTGTCTATCTCTGTTTCTGATTCTCTCTGCCTCTACCTTTCAATCTTTCTCTCTGTCTGTCTGTCTCTCTTGATTCTACATCATAAATCCACCCCATCGCCATTTCCATTTCTCTGTCTCTGTCTGTCTCTGTCTGTCTCTGTCTCTCTGTCTCTATCTATCTATCTATCTGTTTGTCTATCTTGTTTCTCATTCTCCTGTCTCTACCTTTCAATCTTTCTCTCTGTCTGTCTCCTCTCTCTCGATTCTACACCATAAATCCACCCCATCGCCATTTCCATTTCCATTTCCATTTCTCTCTCTCTCTCTCTCTCTCTCTCTCTCTCTCTCTCTCTCTCTCAATCTATCTATCTTTCTGTCTATCTTTTTGTCTATCTCTGTTTCTCATTCTCTCTGTCTCTACCTTTCAATCTTTCTCTTTGTCTCTCTGTCTCGATTCTACACTATAAATCCAACCTATCGACATCTCTTTCTCTCACACACTCTCTCTATGTGCCTCTCTCTTTCTGTCTATCTGTTTGCCTATCTCTGTTTCTCATTCTCTCGGTCTCTCGCGTTTATTCTTTCTCTCTCTCTCTTTCTCTCTTTCCATTTCTCTTTCTGTCTATCAGTGTCTATGTGTGCCCCCTCTCTCTTTCTCTTCCACATACGCACTGTCTCACTCCTTTTATTTTATTTTCGTCTTTTTGGAATAAAATATTTGACAATTAGGGTCAGTGCCCTGGAGAGAATTTAAAGCGGTTGAACTGTTGAGATGTTTCCAAGCAATGGAAAACATCTCAAAAGTTCCACACCTGATGATGGCACTTAGTAGTGCAGAAAGAACTCGTGTTAAAACCTTTGATGGATTAATACACCAATTCCACCCAGATATTAAAAAACGGCCAGACAATTTAAAATGATTGAAAAAAAAATCGTCAGACAAGAATCGTCCGTGGAGTTCAAAAACATGCTTAAAAGAAAAAATGCTGTCCAAAATATACTTATATATATATATATATATATATATATATATATATATATATATATGTGTGTGTGTGTGTGTGTGTGTGTGTGTGCGTGTATATAGTTGTAGAAAATGTTTTTCACCGTTCTGCAGTTTCGGTGCTCAAGACACCTTCTTCGGGAGAATGCTCTATGTTTTATTAAATATATTGAGCACTTTTTGGATGAACTACGAATGCCACGATAGCGAAAACGCTTGATTAATAGTTGAACTAACATATATATGTATAATATATGCACAAGCAGGATGTGACACAAGGTCAATTTCTTAAGCGGAGTTTAACAGGTTTGAATTCAGAGATTTCCTTCTCCTAGACTGGTTATCTAACCACGGTTAATGAGCCCAGTCTGTACAACAATTTACCATAGTGAGTGGTGTAGTGGTTAAAATCATGGGAAATGGACTCGTCGCCTGTGGTAATTGCCTTTCACTTAGTGCTAATACCCTTGGGAAAGGTATTAATACTACTCTCCCTCCAGCTATGAATAAATAGTAGGGCAGACTGGGCTCTTTAACCTTGGTTAGGCAACCAGTCTAGGAGAAGGAAAATTCTGAATTCAAACCTATTTCAAACTCCGCTTAAGAAATTGACCTTGTGCTCTGTGTGCGGAGGGGTTGGTAAATATAATTTACCCATAGCTGGAGGGTGAGTAGTTTGATACATATTTTTCCCAAGGGTATTAGCGCTATGTGAAAAGCAAACAGCCTCGTCCAGGATTTGAACTCGGGTCGACAAGTCCATTTACTAAGACTCTAACCATAACACGACACACAGAAAGTTGGAAGCAACTCTTCGCTATAAGCATGTAAAAAAGAAAGCCAGCAACAATAAAGAATGAAAGCATTAAATAAGTGACAATTGCTAGCAACACCTGTGCAATGCCTTCAGCAATTGAAACTGTTCAACTTAATGTAGGCGAGTTTAGCGTCCAACTTTTACTTCAGTGGTTTACATGGAATTTCTTTGTAGATTCTAGTTTTATCTTATCGAATAAGGCATGAGAGTAAGCAGAGTTCTAAAGAAAATAACTGATACGCTTTCGGCATGTTCACAAGGTATCTTATAGAGACTATCATAGTTCCTGTGATAAATAAAGGGGTTATTTATGTGTAAATCGGCAGTGTTGCTTGTGTATGGGGTTCGAGATGGTGGCATGAGTGGTGTTGAGTTGTTGAGAATGCAGGGGCATCAGTCGACTGAAATGCTTTCAAATCGCTTAGGTAACGAGAAGAAAGAAATAAGAAAGAAAGAAGAAAGAAAGAAAGAAAGAAGAAGAAGAAGAAGAAAGAAAGAAGAAAAAGAAAGAAATAAAGAAGAAAAATAAAAGAAATTAAAGAAAAAAAGAAAGAAAGCGAAAAGAGAACAAGGGTTCAAGATTGTGGCATGAGTGGTATTGAGTTGTTGATAGTGCAGGGGCATCAGTCGATTGAAATGCGTAAACAGAAGAAATAAAGAAGAAAGGCAGAAAGAAGAAGAAAAGAAAGAAAGAAGAAGAAGAAAAGAAAGAAAGAAGAAAAGAAAGAAGAAAAGAAGAAAAAAAATAAAAAAATAAAGCGAAAAGTGAACAAGGGTACGAGATGGTGGCATAAGTGGTGTTGAGTTGTTCAGAATACAGGGGCATCAGTCGACTGAAATCCTTTCAAATCAATTAGGTAAAAAGAAAGAAAAATGCAAAAAGAAATCAAGTTCGGAGGAAAGATAATTCGCGGAAAGAAAATATGATTTTTTTAATGGGTGTTCAACTTTTTGGACGAAATATTTTTGGTGAAAAACAGGTTTGTGCAAGTACAGCACTCTTCACTCTCACCTGGCCAATCTCTATCTAACTTGTTTCCTAAAATGAAAATCAATCTCAAGGATAATATTTGAAGACGTAGAGCACATTAGAATACAACTTCAAACCGTTTCAAAAGAGGGGGTTCAGAAGTGCTTCTACCAATAAAAGTCTCTCTGGAATAAGTGCGTTGAATATAGAGTATACTATTTCAAAAGAAATATATGTTTAATTCATTGTAGGTTGGTTATACGGCATCTCAACGCTTTTTGGGTTACTTAATGTCTAAGCCAGTTTATCAGTTACAGTCAAAAATATCTAAGTACAATAATGTATCTTCAAAATGCTTTTACACGGGTAATCACTTCAAACAGACCAATCCTCTCTATACGTAGGATCCTAACAGGTACTACCACTCCGGGGAAGAGTGGAACTAGAAGTAATGACAAAGAAGCGTGGACTCAGCAGGGAATACAGTCAGCGTATTCTATGTGGGTTTCATCTATATATTAATAAGCTTGTTCCTTAATCTTCCGATCATTAACATATTTCAACACCCTTTGGTTAAAAATGAGACTGTCCAAATCGTCCAAGAGGAAATGCAAAAATGTAAATCCTGATTATCTGTTATTGCTTATCCGTCGAATTCTTATTTCTTATGAGTGTAGCCACCTCAGCTAAACAATGGAACATTCTGTTTTTATTATAAAGAAAGATAGATAAGAAAAAAGTATATACTACACAGAAAAAATATAATAAGAAAGAAAGATATTAGGGGAAAGATGGAGAGAGGGGAGCGCGGTAGCGATAACGCTAATCTGTTCCAATCGAAATATAATGAAATGGGGAAAAGATGGAAAGAAAGAAAAATGAGAAAGTGTTAAATCAAGATTATTGTAGTTATTTTATATTACAAGATGAAATGTAAAAATGTAACTCCTGATTATCTGGTGTTGCGTATTTTTTAAAGTATTTTGCAATACCGCTTAAGTAAACATATCAAACGTAATTATTAAATCATCATACTGTGAAGGGCCGGGTTAGCTCAGTCGGTAGAGCGTTCGGCGAGAAACCACGAGGTTCCCAGTTCGATACCGGCCCTCGCCAACACAGCTTATGAGTAGCACAGGGATCTGGGCGGTAAAGTAAGGAGCTGATGGTAGGTGCTGCGCTCCATCTCAGACGCTAAAATAATCTCCTTGGTCTAGCGCTAGTGAAAAGGGGATAGACTCCCTCGCTGACTGGCTGATACCGACTTTAGGCCAACCCCAACGACTTTTTTTCCTGTGGTATATCCACAGGTCCTGCTAGTTTATTATTAATTTCTAATTTCCTAATCCAGCTTCAGAGACTCGTGTGTCTGGCCAAAGCCTTAACCATTAAGCTGCTTCATATTTACGTATTGCTGTTCTAATTATTTCCGTTCTCTTCTTTATTCTGAAGTACAATAACCTAATAAGTTGAAGATTGACTTTTCATTGTTTATTGGTCTTTCTATAATAAAAACATAAAAACAATGAAGTAGGAAACAAAGTGCTTAAGTTTTAATGTCGAGTACCGGATTAATGAGGCTTCATCTATCTATCTATCTATCTATCTATCTATGTATATATATATATATATATATATATATATATATATATATATATATATATATATATATATATATATATATATATATATATCAGTCTGTTCATATCTATCTATCTATCTATCTATTTAAGTCTGCTTCTACCTATCTATCTGAGTCAGTCTGTTATCTATCTATCTATCTATCTATCTATCTATCTCAGTCTGTTATCTATCTATCTATCTATCTATCTCAGTCTGCTATCTATCTATCTATCTATCTATCTATCTCAGTTTTTCATATCTATCTAAGTCTGTTAATATCTATTAATCAATCTATTTCAACTTGTTCATATCTATCTATCTATCTATCTATCTATCTATCTATCTATCTATCTATTTATCTATCTATCCATCCGAATCTGTTCATATCTATCTATCTTAGTCTGTTAATATCTATCTGTTTCAACTTGTTCACATCTATCTATCTATCTATCTATCTATCTATCCATCCGAGTCTGTTCATATCTATCTATCTTAGTCTGTTAATATCTATCTATCTGTTTCAACTTGTTCATATCTATCTATCTATCTATCTATCTATCTATCCGAGTCTGTTAATATCTATCTATCTTAGTCTGTTAATATCTATCTATCTGTTTCAACTTGTTTATATCTATCTATCTATCTATCTATCTATCTGTCTATCTATCTGTCTATCTATCTATTCGAGTCTGTCCATATCTATCTATATATCTCTTTATCTATCTGCACTACCTACGGAACTATCTTTTTATCAATCAATCTATCTTTGCTTTTAATTTAATTCTGTTCTAATTGATGTCACATTTTCTTGTTTCTCATTTCTTTCCTTCACTTTTTGTTTTTTATGTTTTTTTATTAATCCCTTTTATTTCTTTTTAAAACATTTCTTCTTCACCTTCTACAATATTCGCCTTTTCTTTGTTTCCCTTCCTTTTTTATTCAATTTATTTTTATTGCATTTTTTTACTTTTTTCTTATTATTCTTGTTTTTTGTATTCCCTTTTCTTCGTCTTTTTATTTTTCTTCATTGATTTTTCTTTTCCTCCTCTTCTTTTTTCTTTCTTTCTCTACATTCTGTTACCCTCTTTTTCCTTCATATTTTATACATCTTTTTTCCTGTTGGAAAATGATATTTCCTTATTCCTTTCTTTCTTTCCTTCCTTCCTTCATATCTTTCTTTCTTCTTTCTGTCTTTCTTTTTATTCTCACCATTCTGTTTCTCCCTTTTCTCCTTCATATTTTTGTTTGTTTTTGAATACTGATATTTCTTTCTTTCTTTCTTTCTTTCTTTCTTTCTTTTCTCCCTTACCGATACTTTATACTCTTTTTCTTTTTCGCTTTTCCTTTATGATTTTGTTTTTTCCATTGTTCCCAGTGGAATAACATTAAGTTTAAAAGAAAAACAAATGGGATTTACACATTACTTTACTACAGAACGTATTTTCTCACTAACTTATTCCCCCCCCATTCCACTTTCTTTCTTTTGTTCTCTTTCTTTTTATTCTCATCTTATGTTTCTCTCTGTTCTCCTTCATATTTCTTTTTGAAAAATTATATTTCTTTCTTTCTTTCCTTCCTTCTTTACTTATTTCTTTTTTTTTCTCTTCTCTTTCTCCTTCATATTTTATTCATTATTTAATACAGATATTTTTTCTTTCTTTCGATAATTTTTACCTTTTTTCTTTTCTTTTCTTTCTTTTTTCTTTTTTCTTTTTTCTTTTTTCTTTTTCTTTTTCTCACTTTTTCTTTTTCTAATCTTTTAGTCTTTCCATTGTTCCCAGTAAAATAACCTTAAATTTAAAAAGAAAAAAAAGGGGGATTTATAAATTACTTAAAAGAACGTCTTTTATCACTAACTTATTTTTTTTTTTTCATTTACATTAATAACCCCCACCCCAATTAAGGCAAATACATTTTCACTCAAAAGTGACACTCTAAACAAAGAAAAGCAAATGACAAAAAATAATTGTTTACTTTTTTTCAACCAATTATTCTTGTTGAGTGCCAACATGGCCGACTTCCGGATTTTACTTGGGATTTTGGAAAATAATGTTGACTATCATTAGGAATATTTCAGGCAATTTGAGGGTCTGACTCTTTTGCTCAGGGGAATAATTGCACTATCAGAATATTGTAGATTTTAGAAGTATTGAAAAAATTGCGTACCTTGGAAGATAACTTTTCAATTGATTTTACTCTATCAAAAATATTATATTAAATTAGAAAGACTAACGAAAGTAAATAAGAACGTATATAAACCGTTGCATTATTTTAATTTTATTTTAATTGATATTTATATAAATTTTACACAGAATTGCTTTTAATCTGTTTGAGAATAAAACAATTATATTTGAAATCAATAACATCATATAATTATTTATTAAACCCGGTTTTTCTTTTTTCTTTTTATTTTAATTTTGTTGCTTCATTTTTTTATTTTTCTTCAATTCATTTCGCTTTCCTTCTTTGTTTTTCTCTTTTTTCATCTTTTTTTCCTTTTCTTCATTTCATTTTTCTTTCTGTGGCTTCATTCTTTTCTTTTTCTTGCTTTGTGCTTTTTCTATTTTTTCATCTTTTCTTTTACTTACTTTTATTTTTTCTCACTTTGTTGTTTCATTTATTTTTCTTCTTCAACATCTTTTGTTTCTGAGTTCTTATTTCATCTTCTTACAATCTTCTTCTTCTCTTTTTTTTCTTCCTAACTTGACTTTATTTTCTATTTCTTCTCTCTTTCATCTTCTGTTCTTTTATTCTTTCTCTTTATTCATACAAACTTTTTATTCCTACACCTTCACAAATCTGTGTGTGTGTGCATTTGTGTGTACTTATAAATTTATATGAGTACGTACTTAATCTTTCAATTATAAGAACTAGTATGCAAATTATCCACACTATATACTATGTAATCCTTTATTTCTTAGTGATATATTAAATACTAAGTATTTTAAACTCATTAATAACATGGACTGTTTTGAGACAAATCTAACACAGCTATACTTTAATAGAATCATCGTTAATGAATAAGATTACTTACTTGCTGTCCATCGTATCCAATGATGATACACACGAATCCCTTTCCTCCATTTTAATTAGGTCCCCGGTTGCGTCTTGCCAACTGTCTATGGGGATGTTAAAGTCCTTCAGGTTTTTCTTGATGTTCTCTTTGTAGCTGAACTTTGGTCTACCGATTCCATGTGATCCCTCTCTCAGTTGAGAGTTAAAATTTGCTTTGGCAGTCTCTCATTCCCAATTTTGGTTAAGTGGCCAGCCCATCTCAGGTTGCATTGGACAAGTATTTCGTGCATACCAGTGAGTCCAGTTCTCTTCAGGATGGTCCTATTTGAAACATGTTGCCACCAAATGACATGTAGTATACTGCACAAGTGACGCATATAGTAGACGTGTAGTCTATAGGCATCCGCTTTGTAAATCATCCAGGCTTCTGCACCGTACAGGAGGGTTGAGAGAACTATGGCGCGATATACTGCACATTTAGTTTTCAAGGAGATGTCTCTATTGAACCAGACTCGCCTCTTAAGCCGGCCAAACACTTTGGAAGCATTTGAAGTTCGGAGATCAAGCTCTACATTAAGTCTTATTAGCATCTTATTCATTTTTTTTTAAATAAGATACTAATTAGGATTAAATAATGATTATCTAATAATCCTCTAGAATATAATGTAAATAACTTAGGGAATTGCGACGTCGGTAAGATAGTTTCGGTTACAGACAGACATATACATTCTCATTATCATAAGATGTGATATTTATTAACATAACTACCGTATTTGACGACATATAGGACGCACTTTTTTCCAAAATTTTGGCTCAAAATTGCCCTGCGTCTTATACATCGTAGGTGACGTTTGAGACCTCCCGTAGGCCTAGTCTAACCTTCTCTATAATGCTACTAACCCAGCTTACGCTCAGTACTTTTACCTACCCATAACTGCCAAATTGCTTTTATACAGCTATGTTTCTGCTTGTTTAATCCACAGCTAGACAGTTTTAAACAATATATGCTTAAATACACTAAAAAAAATGTTTTTTCCTGAATCTGACCTACTGTTATATGCCTACAGTAATTACATTTTTGATTAAATACCTACGTAAACAACAGACTCGCTAACGCAGTATGTATGTATGTATGTATGCATGTATCATGTCAAACATGTGGTCGGATTCTATTTTCTAAGGCTGGATATGTCAATCATCGGAAATCTCATCAGAGACTATCTATGCACACTCCAGGAACAAAGAATGTGTCTTGTACAATCTGTAACAAAGTTTGTGAGTCGTCTTCTGGTCTTAAGAGACATCTGGTGGTGCACAAGCTTCAAATATTACCCTATGATCCATCCGATCCAGTGGAAAGGACATCCTTCTTGTGTCACATTTGCAGCAAGCTTTGTGGATATGCAGCGAGATTGATGGGCCGGCTGTGGGCTCATGAAAAAATTTTCTGGTGTGTGTGTGTGTGAGTGGGGGGTTGTAGGATTGTGAGGGACGGGAGTGATCTGTAAAGATTATGCGATTGCTATGCATGCCTATGTATGTATGTATCTATATATATATATATATATGTGTGTGTGTGTATGGGAAATATTGGCATGCCAAATAAATCTTACCTACAAGACGTGTGGGAGAGTGTCTCTTTCTAATGCAGGACTAGTTAGGCATTTTAGATCGCAAAAACAAACACCCAAGCCATAACTTACACTGGTAAATGACATAAAATGTCCTAAATGCAATAAATATTGCAATATAGCTGGAGGCCTAAAAGGATACATGAAAATGCATGAGGAGAATCAGCAACTTTTCCCAACCCACTTACGTGCATAATTTGCAAAAATTAAAAAAAAATTTTTGTCTTGATTTAAAAGTCACCTAAAAGCACACAAACGCTTTTGAACATCATTTATCACAAGCATGAAGTGGTTTTGATCGACTGCAAGTTAACAGCTACCATCTATCTATCTATTTCAGTTTGTTTATATCTATCTATCTATCTATCTATCGATATATATATTTCAGTTTGTTTATATCTATCTATCTTGAACAAGTCGTGGAAACAGCACCCCACAAGAAAGCAGCTGTATGGCAACCTGCCCCTCATCTCGCAAACCATCCGAGTGAGACGGACTAGGCATGCAGGACACTGCTGGGGAAGCAAGGATGAGCTCATAAGCGACGTTCTCATATGGAAGCCAACACATGGACATGCTAGTGTGGGTCGCCCACCAAGGACCTACATTGACCAACTATGCGAGGATGCTGGTTGCTGCGCAGAAGACCTCCCAGGGGCAATGAGTGATAGGGAAGGTTGGCGAGAGATTGTCATGGATATCCGTGCTACATGATGATGATGATGATGATGATGATGATCTATCTATACATCTTAGTTTGTTCATATCATCAATCTATTTAACTATCTATCAATCTGTACAGACCCATCAGAATACACTGACTGCAATTCTGTAAAGGGATAAAATCCCTCCAATGAAGTCATCTGTTGTAGAAAAAAGGTTCGTTACCGTTAAATTTTTCCACACATTTTTCTAATTCAAATCATACAAAACATCTATCATCTTTTATCCACATAAATCCTTGTTTTCTTCTCATTTTCACAGTCCTGATGAAGGTTTCCATTGTAAACCGAAATGTTTGAGTATTGGCTATAAATTTCCATCCAACATAAAATCCCGTTTGTTTCTAAATTTTCTCCACATACTGTCGGATTAATTTCCTCATCTTACTTCCATATATATATATATATATATATATATATATATATATATATATATATATATATATATATATATATATATATATATATATATATTCTTTGAGGTGGTACCAAGTTTCTTGGTACAAGGTGATTCTAAGCCGGTCTATTCTCTACCAATAATTTGTTGTAGAGTTCAGATTCCGTGTGTGAGCTCAATGTTTAATTATTATAAACAATAAAACATTTTTTGTGAATAAAAAGGCCTTAAATACCATGGGTATCGTGATTATGGACCATTTCCACTCGTGGGTAACCGGGGCCCACGTTTATCTTTTATTTAGACATAGACTGTCTAAATAAAAGATAAACGTGGTCTGACGAAGCTCTGTGGGTCCCAGATACCCAATAGAGGAAATGGTCCATAATCACGATACCCATGGTATTTAAGACCTTTTCATTCATATATATATATATATATATATATATATATATATATATATATATATATATATATATATATATCACAGGTTCTCAAGACTCTCTTGCCACTCGTCCTTATCGCTCCTGCTAAGTTATTAGAGGTAACTTCAGAGAAATCTATGGTCTTTCGAGAATGCGATACCGGTGTATTGAATAAAGTTCGTGTCAGTCACCAATAATTACGGTATTAGGAATTATGTCGTTTAAATTTTGAATTAAGCCTTAATCTTTAATCTAAAGCTTCTGTCTCATTTCGATTTTTATGACGATAGACAAACATGGCTGCGGTGTTAGAAGGAATCTAATCTTGAGACCATACTAGTTACTGTCGATCTATCTTCTTGCTGACTTCATAGTCTATTCAGAAATATATATATATATATATATTAAAACTCGTGTTCCTTCGATGTACGACCGGTATCATATTACAACACCCTCTCTGGTTAAAAATGAGACTGCCCAAATCGTCCAAGATGAAATGCAAAAATGTAAATCCTGATTATCTGGTGTTGTTTATCCGCCGAATGCTTATTTCTCATGAGTGTCGTCAACTCAGCAAAATAATTGACCATTCCGCTTTTATTATAAAGAAGGAAAGGGAAGAAAAAGGAGATGCTATACTGAATGATATAAGAAAGAAAAAGAAAGAGAGTTAGGGAAAGATATATATGGAGAGAGAAGAGATGAGCGCGCTGAACCGATAACGATAATCTTTTTCAATCGAACATAAGGCAAAGATGAAAAGGAAGGAAAGAAAAAAAGTGAGTGTGTGTTTGTGTGTGTGTGTGTGTGTGTGTGTGGTGAGTGTGAGAGAGAGAGAGAGAGAGAGAGAGAGAGAGAGAGAGAGAGTAAAATCAAGATCATCATATTTTTTTTATATATTGAACTCTTTTACAATAGCTCTTAAGTAAGCATACCAAACATTGTAATAATTAAATTATCATACTGTGATATATCCACAGATCTTGCTAGTACGAATGAAAGCATTTATTTCAAAATCTCTTTTAAATGTCATTTACACCGATGATCTTGCCAAAGTCAGAATTTTCTGTTGAGAAAGCTCCAACCTAGAATAACTTAGTATTATTTGTATTAACCCTAACCCTATTTCAGAATATTAGAATATTTTAGAATTAAATAGATCTCTGATTCATATAATTATGGATAAATTCTTTTTTTAATTATTCTTAATTACTATATACAGCTTATGACTGAATTGCGTTTCTTGAAATTGAATATATGTGAAAAATAAATTGCCAACTACTTATATCTATAAATATACTCTTACTGACATAGGACACATTCCGAGTTGATCATAATGAAAACAAAGTTACAGAAATTAGTCAAAAGTCATAAGAGGGGGAATCAGATGTGAGGAATCCAGACAACAAAATATCAATAGTAAAATTAATGGCGCCAAAAAGTGAGATAAAAATGGCGCCAAATAAGTGACACTTCAAGTTATTCTAGTTTCTATGAATTTCTGAAATGAGGCTTGATGATTAGTATTATTATTAGTAGTAGTATTCAGACTAATA
This sequence comes from Doryteuthis pealeii, assembly GCA_023376005.1. NCBI lineage: Eukaryota > Metazoa > Mollusca > Cephalopoda > Myopsida > Loliginidae > Doryteuthis > Doryteuthis pealeii. The sequence continues at coordinate 44,959,578 of CM042149.1, read as the reverse complement.
TCTCCATCTTCATTGTTATCTGTACAACGGCCTTCTTCAGGCATTTCTTGTCTGAATAACGTTTCGGTCGATGTGCCCTCAAGCCTTCTTCAATTATTTCTTGTAGGACTCGGGAATCTTCTCGAACTCAGGAACCATCTCGGATTCGGGAACTTCTTTTCGAACACGGAACTTTGAACCTAACCCTTTATTCAGTCCACAGGGGTATCCTGTTCTCATTCCGCTAACCATAGCTGAGGTAAAGCGCTAAGCTGTATTAATTATTATTCTATGTTACTGCAGCCCCTGACCAGGATTGAACCTGCAGTCTAGAGATAACGTCGGCCGAAATGGTGTACAGATAACAATGAAGATGGGGACAATAGTCAATACTAGACTATTAATAATACTAATACAAATAATACTAATCATCAAGCCTCATTTCAGAAATTCAGAATGAATAAAGGTTTTCGGCATAAAATAACCCAACATCATTTAGATGTTAGGGCTTGACGTGACCAAGCGAGTGATCTCCCGACCACCCGTCAAACCTGAGCAAGGGTCAAAGTGGAGTGTTGCATGTCATGAACTACTCATCCAACAAGGTTCATCCTTAACCATCACGGATCTCCACCCACAGCCAACAGGTGGCCACATTGGCATTCTTGATGGGTACTCAATTTTTTAAACTCAAAACACATTTCTTTTCAAACTAACTTATTTTCTATTTCACCCACTCCGGGTCAGAGTGGACCTGGGAGTAATGGTGATGAAAGGGTACTCCAGAAATTCAGAATTTGAACTTCACTAATAGATGCAGTTTAATGTCATAACCAAGACACTAAGATTCTCAGCCATAAGACAACCCTTAACGATGATTGGCTGTGGAATTGGCCAATCGGGAGTAAAGAGGTCAAGGACTGCGTTGGCGTATTCTATATTAAGCAATTTTTCTGTTGAACACGGGTGGCGGGCTGGAGGTTGATCGCCCAACGGGGTCTGACTGGCTGAGGGGGTATTATGTTGGAAGACCCGACCCCCCCCATGAAGCCAGTCAATAACATAAATGACGACGCTACCCTGCGTTGTGTAGTCTGGCGTATTTCGAACATCTCACATCAAGTGTTGCGGGCATTGCCATAAGGGCAATACGCTTGGGACAGTAGGTGCTGGAGATTGACGTGACCAGCCGATTGATCGATGGGCTCTCCGACCGTCCATCGAGCCTCTTAAGCGCTAAAGTGAAGTGATGCATATCATGGACTACTCGGCCACCGTTTCATCCTTAAATATACAGTTCGCCACCCACTGCCAACAGGTGAGCCCATTTGTGGGAGGGGTCTTATCTCTCTACAGAGTTGCAGCTGGTGTGTTGTGTGTTCTAAAGCTACAACCAACAAAGCTGACCGACATAGTTACTTTGCATCTATTCTATTGCTACAAGGATTATTTTAGTTTAATAGACCTTTCTTTACTGAACTTTGTAGAATAACCATACTAAGTTCTAATTACCGTTGAATTGGTAAGACAAGGCAACAAGTAGCCGTAACTGAATACATATCTAACCTTGTTGCAAATCTACTGTAGAATGCCAGGGTATTTATGAAGTCTCATAACATTATAGAAACCAAGCAGCCAATCAGGACCCAAGGAATGGAATCACCCAAATACATGAATGGACTATTCTTGAGTTTCATGAATACCATACTTGGATTTAGCTTAGTTGTGCTTAGCCAGTTGCTCCAAACCAACAGTATACTAACTGACTGACTTCAATAACCTTAACTTGATTAGGTCAACGCCAACTCACTAACCCTACCCGAAGTGTAACTATGGAACTAGAAATAGTGGTCGGTTGATTTTTCAGTAGGTCAACCCTTGTTGGGTTATTTTATGTCGAACATGTCTTGTTGTATTCATTCTTGATGGGTACTCATTTTTTTAAACTGAATTTTCTAATACATTTTTTTCAAATTCAGCCACCGCCTAACCCTACTCTACGGGTAACTATGGAACTAGGGGTGGGGGTGGAAACGTAATTGATAATTTCTATCGTTAATTGCCGGCGCTTGTCCCGTTTGAGATGCCTTTTGACTGTGTTTCTTTTATATGAAGCTTGTAAAAACATGTTTTATTTATGCAATTTTCATCTGAATTTGGCCATTAATTGAATAAATATTGGATTATATTAAGTAAGCAAGCAACTGTGAAATAAATAAAGAAAGATTAAGTGATGGGCAGGCAGGAAAATTAGCGAGAGGAATGAAGTGTAAAGAGAGGGGCAAGAGCGGAAAGAAAAGAAGGAAAGAAGGAAGTGGGTAAAGAGAGAGACAAGAAGGAAAGAAGGAAGAGGGATAATGAATGTAATACAAAGATGATAGATACAATGAAAAGTAATGGTATAAGAAAGAAAGAAAGAAAGAAAGAAAGAAAGAAATAGATCTAGAGAGGAACGAAAGAAAAAGTAGAAAATATAAAAAGAAAGAAATATGTATGGAAAAAGATGAAAAGAAAAGACGAACGAAAAGATCTTTAGAAAAATAAATAAATAAATAAATAAATAAATAAAGAAAGAAAGAAAGAAAGAAAGAAATAATAAACAGAAAATTTAAATGGTAGAAAAATACATAAAAAACGATGGAAAGAAAAAGGGAAAAACGAACGAACGAAAAATGTAGAAAAATACGAAAGAAAAAGAAAGAAAGAACTAGAAAAATATAAAAACGTAAAAAAAGTGAATTGAATATATAAAGAATTAAAGAATGAAAGCAAGTAAAGAGCGCTTGTTTAAAAAAAGAAGACGTGAAACAAAGAAAATCTTGAGGGAAAGAAAGAAAGAAAGAAAAAGCAGAAAATATAAAAGGACAGAAAGAAATAAGTATGAAAAAGATTAAAAAAAAGAGCGAACCAAAGAATCTAGAGTGAAATAAGGAAAGGAAGAAAGAAAGTAAGAATAAATGAATGAAACATAAAAGCAAACATCAAATAAAATATTGTCTGAAATAAAAGAAGTAAATGAATATGAAAAAATGATAGAGAAAAATAGAAAATAAAAGAAATAAAGATAAAAAAAAAATATTACGACAGATTAAAGGAAGAAAATGAAGATAAGAAATAAAAAGAAACAAGAAGAAGGCATGAAAGAAAGAATGAAAACGATATGATAAAAAAAACTAAGTTCAAGACAAAGAAAAAAAAAGAAAGTGTAAAGAAAGAAACAAAGGAAAATAATAAGAACGTAAAAGCAGAAAGATTGAAGAGTAAAAAGAAAAGTTTTGATCGCTGATCGCTGTGAAGAAGAATCGCTTGAGATTTGGTATTTAAAGTTGGAGATAATTCATTAATTCTAACTCAGTGGAAAGGATTTTTCTAAATTTGCATAAAATGCAACGATAGATACATAGATATGAATAACTTGAGAGAGAGAGAGAGAGAGAGAGAGAGAGAGAGAAGAGAGAGAGAGAGAGAGAGAGAGAGAGATCAAGTTTTGATAGTAGATTGATATAATCAAATTGAGAAAAAAGAAAAGAAATAGCGACAAATTTCGATAGGTAGAAATATAGATATGAAGAGACAGACAGACAGAGCTGGGAGGGGGGCAGAGAAGGGCAGATTTTGATAGATAGAAATACAGATAGATATGAAGAAATTGAGAGAGAGAGAGAGAGAGAGAGAGAGAGAGAGAGAGAGAGAGAGACAGAAGAGACAGACAGACAGACAGACAGACAGACAGAGTGAGAGACAGAGAGTGAGAGAGAAAGACAGAGAGAAGGAAAGATTATGATTTATAGATAGATATACAGTAAACAGAGAAAGATTTATACAAACTAAAAATGGTAAATGATAGAGGTAGATAGCAATAAATTAAAATATATAGAAAAGAAAGAGAGTGAGAGAGATAGACAGACAGAGACAGCAAGAGTGACACGAATAAATAAATAAATAAATAAATTATTTAAAAAACAAAATGAATTAAATATGTGCAAGTAAAAAAAACGTTACCAAAATTTCGGAATATAATCTACGTTCTACCGTTTGACACGAAATTCCCCCCTTTTTTTTTACAAATGAATATTAATTAATAAAACCATCTGGACTTTTCATTATAGACTGACACTGAAAATGTCTTCCATCTTGAATGATGGTGAAAAGCTCAAAAATGGTTGACTTCATGGGAAATGTTTTTGAAATTGGGGATACAACCCAAAATTACTGAAAATTGAGACTTAATATAAAACGTTGCTATTTGAGCTATTTATATAAGTCGTGGTATTACGTATAGGATTAATTAAACACACCATTAAAATATGTAGCTATTCCACTGATTACATATCCGTAGGATGCTTCTGCAGTTCCCCAGAATGTCCTTTCGCTCAGGGGGCACTTTAAAAAGCAACACAAATATATTGCTACTTTTTGTACATGTGCTCTGGGTACGGTACTGAACCACGTCCGGTAGTGAATCTCTACTTCTGGAGATCTTGGGTGTTTTGAGTCACCTCTTTGCTGCAATTACTCCCAGATCCACTGTGTGTGAAAATTATTAATTTTAAATTGGGGTACAGGAAACCATATAACTATATACAACTTTATCTATTAGATAGAAATACTTGAAAACATTACTATATACAAATTATCTCTACTAAGAATAGTTACTTATAATAATATCAATAGTTGCAAAGATGATTAACAGTCATAGAATTAAAGAACCCAAGTATTATATATATAATATATATATATATCGCTGACGGCCGCCAACTCAAGCGTAAACGCAATGCTCTTCTAAGGAATGGAACACTCTGTGACGGCGTTTACACACAAAGCGATGTGTGTATTAAAACAGTTAAAATCCCCTTCCCATTCTGTAAGTGCAGACATCCTAATGGGTAAGGTGCCTAACCCAACCGATCAGATTTCAATTCCGGCTGTAGGTAGCTTACAAGATGTCTAGCCACACTGAAGAGACTTGATAAGTCGAAACACGTGTCTGTGGATGACCTATATATATATATATATATATATATATATATATATATATATAAACGTCCAATTAATGCGATT
>CM042149.1:44924538-44947038 GCA_023376005.1 Doryteuthis pealeii | reverse complement strand
ATTGTACCCCACATTACCATAATAATGCAAACATTTGACTGATGCTAGTATTTAAGCTAAAGCATTTTTCCTTCTATAATAATAGCCTTACCCGAATACATGATGATCCCACCACCACCACCACACACACAAATCGCGTGTTTGTAAATTTACTTTTTGTCTGTATCGCAAGAGGCAGATAACATCACCAATTAAAAAAATATCATGTGTATTTGTGTATTTATTCTATGTCTGTAAAGTGCAAAGGATATAACTTATACTATAATGAGACGCCACTTGTATTTGTATATTTAGTTTCTGACTGTAACACTTAAGGGAGATAAGTGCTAATTTTAGACTAGTCTTCCTTCATTTGTTTATTTGCAAATGCGTAAACACTGGCTTGATATGTTACTCGCATATATATATATATATATATATATATATATATGTTATCCTAAGATCAGGTGAAGAAATCTTTCTTAGGATGTAGTAGATTGTTTAAATGTCGTAGTTTGCAGAGCTCAATGTGTGCTCTTATTGTCAGGGACACAGACAAAATAATCTATAAGGCTAAAAATCTAAGTCTTCTATAATTCCTACTGTTATATATATAATATATATATATATATATATATATATATATATATATTCATGAGACTTTATAGGTCGAAATGTACATTCAGGGATTGACATTTTCTCGATTCGTTTAGCCTTACATTTGAACATATATGCCCACCTAAAATTCATTAATTAGTAACTAATTAATTTTCAAAATAAGGTACGACTTCAATTAAGCACATATCCTCCAAAAATTGTCGGCTTAAAGCCATATAAAAATAAACACCTTTGTTTGTTTACTTAACCTCATATATATATATATATATGAAGGCAATAACTGATAATGATAATAAGCATATATCTATCTTTTATATATAGTTTGTTATATTTGTAAGTAAAGAGTGCTATATATCATTGGTAGAGCATATATAACTAAGTTGGAGTAACGAGGACATAAAATCAACGGCGCTTGGTAACTATCAGTTTCTCGCCATACGCATATTTGATTTTAGTTCTTCGCTACCCTAAATTCTCTCTCTATATATAGTACGCAACCGAGTCTTATAACATGAATAATGTGAAATTCCAATGCATTATTGTCAGGCGATGCATTATTGTTTGCTGAATGGTGAAGGTTCAGGAGTTTCTGTAGCTTCATCACCATTACTCACAAATCCTCTCTGACCCGGAGTGGTAGTACTTGTTAGGATCCTATCAATGGGTTGAACAGAAACAATTAGTTAAGAATCTGTTTAGAAAATCGAGTTAAAAAACTGAGTACCCATAAAGAATGAATAAAACAGAATGTCTTCGGCATAAAACATGCCAACAAGAATTGACATGCGAAAACCAACCAACCAGCCAACCACCATATATATATATATATATATATATATATATATATATATAATATATATATTTGTGAATAAAAAGGCCTTAAAAAACATGGGTATCGTGATTATGAACCATTTCCACTCTGGGGTATCTGGGGCCCACCGAGTTTCGTCAGACCACGTTTTTATTTTGTCGTTAGGTGTCTAAATAAAATAAAAACGTGGTCTGACGATACCCATGGTTTTTAAGGCATTTTTATCCACAAATAAATTTGCTCTGTTTATAATAATTAAACATTGGGCTCTCATACGGAACCTGAACTCTACAACAAACTACTGGTAGAGAATAGGACCAACCTAGAATCACCTTGTACCAAGAAACTTGGTATAAAGAATATATATATATATATATATATATATATTAAGTAGGTAGAACTACTTTCACATAAGCTGTATATAGAGAATATCTCAAATTACAATTATTTCAATAAAAATTATATTATTTCACATTTTATCAAAGAATTAAAATATTTGTTTTCTCAACAACACTTTTCGTTGGTATGTGTCTTCGTGCTAGGATAACAATTGAATGAATCTTAAAATATGGTAGATAAACTTTAAGAATAAATTAAGGTTTACAGAGAGGCATATGAAAGACGTCCCCAAAACAGAGAGAGAGAGAGAGAGAGAGAGAGAGAGAGAGAGAGAGAGAGAGAGAGAGAGAGGAGAGAGAGAGAGAGAGAGGAGGAATTTCCCCGAATATTTTCTGCGTTTTTGCTTCTGTTGAAACTGAGCACATTTGTTTATGCTACGATGCGAGTTTTTCACACTCGTAGTAAATTTGGTGACCTTCACTTGAGTAAATTTGGTGACCTTCTCTGGAGTCGAATTGGTGACCTTCTCTGGAGATATTATCAACTTTTCATGACTCTACTCAGTATTCAAGCGTATCTCAGCAATAATCATTAAGGCGTGCCGACAGCATGGACTTGACTTTCTCGAAATCAACCCCCATCGGCCAACGCAAGTCCTCTGTAAGTTTTTGCTGGTTGGTCAACATTGAGTTCGTTCTAACTTTTCTTGCAGTCCACGATGTCTTGCTTGTCTTACTTGGATGTTTTATGAGAAGATGGGAGATAAATGGCCGTATAGATGCTGTTTTTCTTAGGCTGCTGCTTCCAGGATTTGCTCAAAACAGCACACAGCATTCTTGCGTAGGTTCCATCTAGCGTAATCGCCAAAAGTTTCATCAGAATCCAAGTGAGGCGACCAGACAGTAGTACTGACACGAGTACAGTTTGGAAGAATTCTCGTTTTATTTTATTAGAGACCAGATTTCTATATGCCCATTAACATTTTAATAGCAAGGTTAAAGAGCTGTCGGGGTCGGGGATAATAGTTGGATTCATATCTTTCACAGTAGTGTTCGTGTTATGGGAAATGCAAACAGGATTTGAACTCGGATTATGGATTCCATTTCCTACGACGATAACCGTTACATTTCTTAAAAATTGCTGTGGTAGTAGTGGTAGTAGTATTTTCTTTTCTTTTTGCGGACTCTTAATCTTCTTCCATTTCTTCTTTTCATTCTGTTTTCTTAATTCAATTACGACGTCCGCATTTTTTTAACTCATTTTTAATCATCATCACTTTCATCACCCTCATTATCATCTTCATTATCAATTGATTATATATTATATATATATATATATATATATATATATATATATATAATATATATATAAATGAAAAACTCTAAACTTGCTTCATTACAATAATTTGTTTCAACCGTATTAATACGGCATCTTCAGGTAATCACAAGAACATGACTCTTACTGAGAATTTCCCAAAGTAACATCTCTTTTATATCTATCAATTTAGGGGAGGGAGAGTTTTTCTTCATTTACTAAATTCCTTGCTCTGTCCTTGTACTCACTGGTATTAGGCACATTGGGCTCTCCTTATGGTCTACCTGCATCAGCTTAGTTAAACCACACATGGAAAGACCCTAACTACGGATATATATAATATATATATATATATATATATATATATATATATATATATACCCTCCGCACGAGCAGGATTTGACACAAGGTCAATTTATTAAACGGAGTTCAACAGGTTTCAATTTTCCTAGACTGGTTACCTAGCCAAGATTAAAGTGTCCAGTCTGCTCAAACATTTACCACAGCAGGATGGAGAATAGTTGGACACATACCTTTCTCAAGGGAATTAGCGCTATGTGAAATGCAAACAGCCTGGTCCGGTATTTGAACACGGATTGACGAATCCATTTCCTACGTCTCTAACCATTAGACCACGCGCCTCCATAGATTTATTATATCTTTTTTCTCTTTTTTTTCTGGACCATATGACCTTAAAGGTACCCCTTTTGCGATTTCGACTAGTGGGGACACTTTTCTCATTTACACCGTCAAAATCCGGTTGTTTGTTAGGGATTAGGGTTAGGGGTTAGGGGTTAAGGTTAGGTTAGGGGTTAGGTTTAGGGGTTAGTTTTCTAATTTATGAAAAATCTAAAATTCGTATGTTAACAAATAACCGGATTTTGGCGGTGTAAATGGAAAAATGTTTTCCCAGAAGTCGAAGTCGCAGAAGGGGTGCCTCAAGATTATACGGTCTTTTTTAAATTTCTTCCTTATTGAATATTTCTTTCCTCTCTTCGCTCTCTTATAATTCCTTCGTTTTCTTTTTTTTCTTTTTTCTTTCTCATTTCTTCTTCTCTTCTTCTAAATTGTATTCTCTTTTTCTTCTTTTTCTTCTACATTATCTTCTCCTGAATTTTCTTCTTCCTCTTCTTCTAAATTGTATTTTTTTCTTCTTTTTCTTCTGCCTTATCTTCTCCTAATTTCCTTCTTCCTCTCTTCTAAATTGTATTCTTTTTTCTTCTTACCTTATCTTTTCCTAAATTTTCCTCTTTTTCCTCTTCTATCCACGCCCCCAAAATATCTCCTATTTCTGTATACAAGAGTTCTTTTATCTTTTTTTATCCCCAGCTCGAATAGTAAAAGCACAGACACACGTGTTCGTAGAAGTACATGTGCATATTATATATATATATATATATATATATATATATATATACATTGCATATACACGAACTGTTGTTCTCTCGGGGGTATTCGTCTAAGGGGGGTGACAGAGGGGACCGTCTTGGAATGCTATTCATGCGAAATGGTAAATGAAGTGTTAAGCAGAACGCTTGCAGATAAGCATCGCAAAACAACAGAAAATCACGTGTCCGGGTTCTGGGAGTCGAAGAACGACCACACATGCCCAGACGGCTAAACCAGAAAGAATCGAGCCTTGGAACCGAAGACAAGAAACCGTATAACGGCCAAGAATGGTGAGGAGACGGGCAAGTGAGGGGCAAGGGTGGGGGTTGCCGTTTTACAAACCAGAGTTACACGTTGACACACGTGTGCAAACACTTACACATTTGGTGTACTCACGGAGACACACTAATAGATACGTACCCACCGAAGCCATACACAGAGAAGCAAACAACAGCATTTATCTTCCTATGTATATATATATATATATATATATATATATATATGTGTGTGTGTGTGTGTGTGTGTGTGTGTGTGTGTGTGTATGTGTGAGTGTGTGTGTGTGAGAGAGAGAGAGAGGGAGAGAGAGAGTGTGTGTGTGTGTGAGAGAGAGAGAGAGAGAAAGAGAGGAGGGAGAGAAAGAGAGAGTGTGTGTGTGCGTATGCCTATGAAGACAGAGTCACACTAAGAGATACGTACCCACCGAAGCCATACACACAAACAACAGCATTTATCTTCCTACATATATATATATATATATATATTATATATATATGTGTGTGTGTGTGTGTGTGTGTGTGTGTGAGTGTGCGTAGGCCTATGTAGATGAAGGCAGTTGAGAGCTTGTATGTGTGTATTTTTTGTGTGTGCGTATGTGTAATTAGATAAAGGCAGCTTAGTGCATTAATGTGCATGTGTGCGTTTGTGTGTTTGTATGTGTACGTTTGAGTGTGTAGGTAGATAAAAGCAGCTGAGTGCCTGTATAAGTATCTGCGCTTGTGTGTATGTGCGTATGTGTGTGCACATTCGTAGATAAAAGCAGTTAAGTGCTTGTATGTGTGTGTTCGTTGGTGTTTATCTGTGTGCGTGCGCGTAGGTGGATAAATGCCGTTGCGTACTTGTATCTGTATGTGTGTGTGTGTGTGTGTGTGTGTGTGTGTGCCTGAATGTGTGTGTCTACATGCGCGTCCAGCTGGTGAGTAAGCACAGTGCACGATTCGACACATTCGCTGACAAATAAGTGCACACGGTGCCTTTGTTTAGAAGAAAAGGTGAAATCATATACGTCCTCAAAACTATTCACAAAGATTTCGATCCCCAGAGAGGATTACATTAAGTAGATATGCCACCAGATTTGGATAAATGTGAGTATCATAAAAGTATAGAAACTATATACAGACTAGTTGAAGCACACGTCCTCAGCTGGGAAGAAATCTAAACTTGGATCGATTCAAAGCTGGTGATTCAATAATCTTTGTAGTCAAATAAAAGTCTACATGAATGGCCATATTATTACAGATTAATATTGGTTAAATCGAACTTAACGGACCTAAATTCCACCATCTTATGTCACCCCGCCGAAAGAAAAAAAATACTAAAAATCAGAGAATTAACTGAATTTAATGAAATTTTCAGTGTTGATATATCAATGAATAAAAGATATAATGCACCAGTTATCTTATTTAAAAACTTTTACATTTTTTCAGGTCAGTTAACTTTGAACCACGTATCTTTGAGGCGTAACACAGATTCTTAAAGATACATGGTTCAAAGTTAACTCATTTGAGAAAATGTAAACGTCTTTAAGAATCTGTGTTACGCCTCAAGATACGTGGTTCAAAGTTAACTGAGCTGAAAAAATGTAAACGTTTTTAAATAAAATAACTGGTGCATTATATCTTTTATTCATTAATATATCAACACTGAAAATTTCATTAAATTCGGTTAATTCCCTGATTTTTTTTCTTTCGGCGGGGTGACATACGATGGTGGAATTTAGGTCCGTTTACTTCGATTTAACCGTTCGGGTTATTCATTTTGATGTGTTGAACAACAGCTTAGAAATGATATATCAAAATATTTTCGGCTTAAAAAAAAATCAACTATGTGTTGACTAGGAACTCCTCAAGAGATATGTATACCTTTTGAAGTTTATTTAATTCTTTACATATGGTAACTTTTGATAATTCTAACCCTTTTTCAAGTACTCGCTGTCGGGCAATCCGATATCTTATATTTTAATCAACAACTGGTGGTCGTCCACTTCTGGAATTTATTTAAAGGGACAAGTCACCACCTGTACGATGCTTAAATCAGTACAATCAGATATTTCATTTCCTTCTGGATTTCTTCGGGCATATTTTAGAGGCTTTATGGACTAGTTTAAAATGATAGTTTAAAATTCATGCATCTGCTATTATCTAAGTAAGTCGTAGGGGTGGCCTAAATTCGGTATCAGCTAATCAGCGAGGGAGTCTATCCCCTTTTCCCTAGCGCTAGACCAAGGAGATTATTTTTGCATCTGAGGTGGAGCGCCACAACTACCATCAGCTCCTTACTTTACCGGAGAGATTCCTGTGCTACTCATACGCTGAGTTGGCGAGGACCGGTATCGAACAAGGAACCTTGTGGTTTCTAGCCGAACGCTCTACCGACTGAGCTAATCCGGGAAAGCTGAGTAAATCTGACTAAATGAATGATTGTTTGCTAAAGGCTTTTTTCCTATTTAATTCAAAGACACAAAATATACCCCAAAATATTCCATAGTTTTGGGATTAAGTTATGTTTTTAAAATCAATTTTATTTGGTTCCGATTAGTCGTAATTCGTAATTAAGTCAAAAACTCGTCTAATGGTGAAGTTTCAATTCTGGACTCTAGGGAGTGTGGAGTACCTTTTTATTGCCATTACTCCCAGGTCAACTCTAGGCAGGAGAGGTAGCACCTGGTAGGATCCAATCTATGGGTTAAATAGAAAAAAATGAGCTAAAAAGATATTTAAAAAATTGAATTTGAAAATTAAAATCAAGTAGCATCAAGAATGATTAAAACAAAATGACTACAGCCTAAAATAACCCATCAAGGGTTGACATGTCGTAAAACCCAACCAATGGATGACGCGTTAATAGTACTTCCTTCACTAATAATCAGATCGGCACTGTGTTAGCCACCACAATGCTCCTAACTCGCTTAATCACTCTTTTTCCGCCTCGAGTGTACGATGTGTGCTCAGTCGCGTGATAAGGCAAACGTCTCAGCATTGGAATTGTCAACAAGATAATTCCATGTACAAAGACTTTTGATGTTCTTGTTTATAAATCTATTTCTAGAAATAAGATAATCATTTAAGGATTATTGCTAACCGTATCAAATTACTTATACAAACATAGGTACATTGTACTTACTTCAAATTACTCAAATCAGATTATTATCAGGTGATTGATTAATTGATTGAGTTTAACGCCAAGTCTATGATTATTCTTTCATTTATGCTTGTTGAATTAAACAAAAGACACATCTCCAAAGTTCATGTCCTGAGTACTCTAATGACCGAAATAACAATGAAGAGCTACTCCACACTTCCTAGGCATATATATATATATGTGTGTGTATTTGGGCAGCATTCTTTCATTTATGCATGTTGAATTAAACAAAAGACACATTTTTATTTGTGATTTTTCCAAGTTTTCTTTTTAATATTTGGGTGGAATTCGTGGATTAGTCCACCAAAGTTCATGAACTTTGGTGGACTAATCTACGACTTCCATGCTTACTCATGTTTACACACAGAGAGAGAGAGAGAGAGAGAGAGAGAGAGAGAGAGAGAGAGAGAGAGAGAGAGAGAGAGGGGGGTGCAAGTGAATCGTTCATCTCTTAAGCGTGTTTACATTTTCAAAATCCATGGCAGCGTTGTTTTACGTTTTAAACATCCAAGAACGCTCGTTTTCATTCAACAATTTTCAAATATGCTGACCGACAAAGCAAAAGAGTTTCGTAGATTTCTTATTTTCGGTGATGCATTTATTTTTCCTCAGACTAAAGAAAGCCCCGATGAAGATCTATTGAAACAGATCGAAACGCTGCAGTGTAGGAGAAATAATCATTACTTGTTTATGAACTTGTGTTTTTTCAATTTTTCATAATATTACACACACACACACACACACACACACACACACACACATATATATATATATATATATATATATATATATTATATATGTGTGTGTGTGTGTGTGTGTGTGTAAGTTGAAAAATGGAAGTGAATCCGACAATATGTTGAAAGGATAGATAAATGAATAAAGGAAAGAAAATGTTGACTGGATAAAAATGGTTTAATGAAATGCCAACTCGTGTTTTGCTCGAGACTTTGTCTAGGTACACATTGTATTTTATATATTACTATTTTAAATATGAAATAAAAAAAATCACAATTTTTCATAATATTGTATATATATATATATATATATATATATATATATATATATATATATATATATATATCGTGTGCTCGGAGTCTTGAAGAAGGGAGATCATTACAATCCCGAAAATTCACTATTATAATATAGCACATCAATGCTTCACACTAATGCCCAAACCTGATTTGTGTACTTCCAAAAAACGGATACAGATACAATATATATATATATATATATATATATATATATATATATATATATGACATGAAGTCAAAATAGCATGGCGAGAAACTGAGAAGTTATCTAAGAATTATGAAAATAGATCCAACTGTATGTAGGTATAAAAAGAGAAAAACACAAATATTCATAGGATTCATTTATTTATGAATGATAATATGCAAACATCGCCTTGAAAATGGTATAATAAAAAAACTGAAACGATCAAACGGGGGCCTAATACCATTCATAAATCCTATGAATAAATGTTTTCTTTAAATATTTTTATACTTATATATATATATATATATATATATATATGTGTGTGTGTGTGTGTGTGTGTGTGTGTGTGTGTGTGCATTATTAGTACTTGGTTTACCAATAGTAACTTTTCGGCCCATTTATTAACGCCTTTCAAGATAACATTAAAAAATTGCGTGCGTGTGTATGTGTGTGTGTGTGTGTTTGTTTGTATTGTAATGTAATTAAAAAAAGGTTTTTCAACTCAACCAACAGTCGTGAAATTCAAAAAACAAACTCACATGTCTGCGAGAATCAAGTTGATTCTATCAAGTGGTCGATTTAAATCTTGGAAGCTGCAAACACACATGAGCGACATATATATATATATATATATATATATATATATATATATATAATATATATATATTGTTTGTTTATCTGTTTGGTTAAAGGGTTCTCTCATGTTTCTGTAGAGGTATTTTACAACTCCGCCTGTGTGTAGGCGTGTTATATATATTGGCACATTCTTTCATCGGGTCAGATTCGTGATGCTTATCAAAATGACTTTAATGCACTTGCACCCACCACACACACACACACACCACACACACACACATATATATATATATATATATATATATATATATATATATATATATATATATACACACATTATTATATATACATACATAGACAGAAATATATATATAAATATACATAGTATATATAGAGACAAGGATAGCCGGGTTAGCTCAGTCGGTAGAGCGTTCGCCTAGAAACCACAAGGTTCCTAGTTCGATACCGGTCCTTGCCAACTCAGCGTATGAGTAGCACAGGGATCTGTGCGGTAAAGTAAGGAGCAGAGATGCTAAAAATAATCTCCTTGGTCTAGTGCTATTGAAAAGGAGATAGACTCCCTCGCTGACTGGCTGATACCGACTTTAGGCCGCCCCGTCGACTTATATATAGACACACACAATATATATATACATACATACACGGATATATATATATATATATATATATATATATATATATATATACATAGACACACACATATATATATATATATACATACATCCACAGATATATATATATAGTAGTGTGTGTGTGTCTGTCTTTCTGTGTATATATATATATATATATATATATGTGTGTGTGTGTGTGTGTGTGTGTGTGTGTGAGGCCCCGTTTAATCGAAAGTGACAGACAAGAAGTGTTTGTTTTGCTTGTTGTATTCTTTCTAGTTTCGACCCCTCCCCCCCCCAACATTTTTGTGGGTAACGAATGCGTGAATCGTCAATAATTGTTAAATCAAGACCTTTCGGCTGGTCGACTGTCCATTATAAAGATCAGAGGATTATAAGGCTAACTGTTTAATTGCAATTATCTGACTCAAAGCAATAAAGAAAAACAACAAGAGACTTGGCCTTATATTAGATATCCTAACCTTAGTTAGCCACTTTCGAAATACACACACAAAAAAGCCCTAAATTATTCCTTAACGTACAAAGCATCCATTAACATACCATCCACCATAACAACCACTTTAACTACGTAATGGTAAAAAAAACTAAACTGCATCTGACGGTGAGGCTCCAGTTCTGGAGATCTGACGAGTAAATATTTACTGACATCCCACCATGTCAGTAGAACACATGAATCATTACTGTGGGGAACAACGCACAAACCGAACCTCATGCATTAAACATAGCCTGAATACGCTCGGCATTCCTTATTGGGCGTTTCAGGCACTGGGCAATACACCCAGACCAGTTATTTCCTATAACTCCAACCTAAAAAAGGGGAACCATTCTGAATGAATTTTATCTGTTAATTAATCTACCCATTATTTCCCCATTAAATTAACCCTAACCCTAAACCCTAACCCCGTCTTCTGTTTTCCTAGGAGATCAATAAATGAATAAATAATTTATCAGTCAATCAGAGTGGTTCCCCTTTTTTTAGGTTGGAGTTATAGGAAATAACCCTCAGCCCTGCTCTTTTTAGACGAGGGGGCAGGTGATGCCTGTGGAAGATGGCCCCCTGCCATTACGCTGATATTAGATATCTAACTGGTTCAATGGCCGCGATCTAACGAATGTGGAATCATCCTTGTATTGACATTACTTCCTGGTTCATTCTAACCCAGAGTGGTTAATAGCTATTAGGGTCCCATCTATACATTAATAAATATGTTTAAAGATTATTCCTATTAGATATAACCGTGTAGAAAGAATCACGTAGAAAACTATGAAAACAATCGCAGAATTTCCTACGGCTGTAATCATTACACCACGCCGGTGGCAACTTGAAGATGCCGGATTCAAGTTGGGGTTGCTATCGGAGCCGATATGATGCACAAGAACCCGTAATCGGCGATGAAGATAGTACATCTCTGACAACCACCCTGTACGCATCCATAAGATGTATTGTACGTCACCATGCACATCTATAAAATACATACTTACAGAGTTTGGAATATTTTTACTACGATGTCGCAGTCCAGCACGTTACCCACTGAGCCATGAGAACGTCCCCCGGGGAAATGTTTAAAAAGTTAATCTTCACTCAACATTTACTGAACTGGCCTTAGAGATTTATTTACTTGTTTGTTTTGTTTTACGGCATATCAACCTCGGTGGGTCATTTAATGCCGACAATATTTTGAAACAAATTCATTCCTGATGGGTACTCATTTTTTTATAAACTCATTCTGTTCTATTTAACCCATATATAGGACGCTAAAATGTACTACTTCAGGTGAGAGTGGACCTGGGAGTAATGATGATGTAGGGGTGGTCTACATTCGTTAAAGCTCCCGAATTGGAACTTCACCTCGAGATTCAGTTAATCACCATAAGGGCAATAGGGTAGGGACAATCATATAGGTAAGACTAGACGTAACCCGCCTATTGATCGGAGGGGGTCGCTTTCTTAACTAGTGCCCTAGCAAGTCCGACACGTACTATGCCCGAACCCCTCAACAAGGTGAAGGGCCAAACCCTTTTGGGTTTCATATATTTCATATAAATGAAGATTATTATACTTTTTGCATATTTATCTATGATGTAATAGCTCTAAAGCAAACATATCAATCGTTGTAATAAGAAAGAAAGAACGTAGGCTAAAATACAGGGTTTCCCAAAATAATATATGCACTCTTTGAATGGTTATAACTTATTCAATTTATGTATTTTGACTCGTAAATAAGATTGATACAAGAGAAAGAATACAAAAAATGTGTATAATTATTTTGGGACACCCTGTATAAAGAAAGAGAGAGAGAGAGAGAGAGAGAGAGAGAGAGAGAGAGAGAGAGAGAGAGAGAGAGAGAGAGAGAGAGAGGCATAAAAAAAAGAACAAGAAAAGAAACAAACAAACACACAGAAAGGAAAGAGAACGAATGTCATGAAAGAAAGAAAGAAAGAAAGAAAGAAAGGACGCGAGGAAAAATTTAAAGAAAAAGAAAGAAAGAAAAACATTGAACGGAAAAAAAAACAAGAAGATATGAAAAGAGATCGAATGAACTAAAAAACTGAAAGAAGAAAAAAGAATGAAAGGAATAAAACTAGGTAAAATATGAAGGAAGAATGAAAGAAAAAGAAATATTAAAAAGAGAAAATAAAGGAGATACAAAAAAAGTTCAAGTGGACTAAATAAAAAAAGATCGAAAGAAAGAATGAAACTTTAGGTTAAATCTAAAGTCACGAATGAAGGAAAATGAAAGAAAAGTCACTAAAATGAAGAAAAGGAAGAAAACAAACAAAAAGATATGATGAGGTCGAATGAACTAAAAGAAAAAGAAAGAATGAACCAATGAAGGAAAATGAAAGAAAAAGTCACTAATAAAAATAAAAAAAAAATAAATAAAACAAGCAACAAGATATGAAATCGAATGAACTAAAAGAAAAAGAAAGATAGATAGACAGATAGACAGACAGACAAAAAAAAAAAAAAGAACAAATGATTGAACTTTTCAAAAAGAAAATCGTGCAAATATATGTATCTGCCTACACATGGATTTATCTATTATATACATTTTTTCATAGATAACTTCCATTTTCATTTGTATTCGCCAAAGTAATTGGAACTATTCACGCGTTATGAGGGTAAATAAGGGAATATATAAAAGGGTGTGGTTTTAAGCGGAGAACATCTGTATTGGTTTATTTGTTGGCGTCAAAAACGAAGCATTTGATTGGTCAGTTTTGTTTTTCTTTTGCTAAGTGGGCGACTCATTCCGGGAATAGAAAGAACTACTGATAAGTTTCTTGGACAATTTATCGTCTGATTCATACAAAACACGGCACACAAGCTGACAGATATTTCCTCTAAAGAAAGAAAGAAGAAGGAGGAGGAAAGAAAAAGAAGTAATAAGAATTGAAAGAAGAAGAAAAAGAAAGAAGAAGAAAAAGAAAGAAGAAGAAAAAGAAAGAAGAAATAGAAAGAAAAACAAAGAAGAAAAACAAAGAAAGAAGAAAAACAAAGAAGAAGAAAAACAAAGAAGAAAAAGAAAGAAAAAAAAGAAAGAAGAAAAAGAAAGAAGAAAGCAAAGAAGAAAAACAAAGAAAAAGAAAAGAAAGTACAAAAAAAAGAAAAAGAAAGAAGAAAGAAGAAAAAGAAAGAAGAAGAAGGAGAGAAAAAAGAAGAAAGGAAAGAAGAAGAAAAGAAAGAAAAGAAAGAAGAAAAGAGAGAAGAAAAAGAAGAAGAAAAAAGAAAAGAAAAGAAAGAAGAAAAAGATAGAAAGAAAAGGAAGAAAAAGAAAGAAGAAAAGGAAAGAAAAAGAAGAAAGAAGAAGAAGAAAAAGAAGAAGAAAAGAAGAAAAAGAAGAAAAAGAAAGAAAAAGAAAAGAAAGAAAGAAGAAAAAAGAAGAAAGAAAGAAAAAGAAAGAAGAAGAAAAAGAAGAAAGAAAAAGAAAGAAAAAGAGAAAAGAGAAGAAAAGAGAGAAGAAAAGAAAGAAAAAAAGAAAAAGAAAGAAGAAGAAAAAGAAAGAAAAAGAAAAAGAAGAAGAAAAATAAGAAGAAAAGGAAAGAAAAAGAAAGAAGAAAGCAAAGAAGAAAAAGAAAGAAAAAGAAAAGAAAGAAAAAGAAAAGAAGAAAGAGAAAAAGAAAGAAAAGAAAAGAAGAAAAAAGAAGAAAGGAAAGAAGAAGAAAAAGAAAGAAAAAGAAAGAAGAAAAAGAGAGAAGAAAAGAAAGAAGAAAAAAGAAAGAAGAAAAAGAAGAAGAAAAAGAAAAAGAAAGAAGAAAAAAAAGAAGAAAAGAAGAAAAAAAGAAAGAAAGAAAAAGAAAGAAAAAGAAAGAAAAGAAAAGAAAGAAGAAAGAAAGAAAGAAGAAAAGAAAGAAGAAGAAAGAAGAAGAAAAAAGAAGAAAAGGAAAGAAGAAGAAAAAGAAAGAAAAGAAAGAAGAAAAAGAGAAGAAAAAAGAAGAACAAAGAAAGAAGAAAAAGAAAGAAGAAAAATATAGAAGAAAAGAAAGAAAAAAAAAAGAAAGAAGAAAAGAAAGAAGAAAAAGAAAAGAAAAAGAAGTTTGTTGTTCTCCCACCAACCCCGCCAAATCGACTGGGAAGGGTTGTACACAACACAAAATGTATATATAGAAGTCAATTGATAGAGACAAAAATCAGGACCACATATGTTAAAGAAAAGCTGATTATATGTTTTCCTTGGCTTTATCGGAGCGCGAGGGTCCGGACATTATCGAAAAAGAAAAAATTCTTTAGATATTTCACCAGTGTTATCCTCAAAATTATCTGTACAAAAAAAAAAAAAAAAAAAAAAAAAAAAGCACAAAAAAACACACCATGTAAGTCCCCTCTCCCTATGGATAGGGCGGGACACAAAGTCAATTTTTATGTGGAGTACAGCTCGTCTGAATTCAGAAATTTCCTTCTCCTAGAATGGTTGCCTAAACAAAACTAAAGAACCCAGTCTGTCCTACTAGTTACCCATAGCTGGAGGGAAAACGATATAAATTCATACCTATCTTAAGGGTACAAGTTAAAGCGATAGTTATTCCAAGTCGTAGTTGTATCAGTGCTACTGTATGTCAGCACCGCCTGGGTCCTAACGAAGTGTCTAGAGAATAAGCTAGAGGGGAGCTGCACTAGAATGCTTCGTACGATCGTAAACAAATCGTGGAAACAGCACCTGACAAGGAAGCATCTGTACAGCCACTTGTCCCCTATCCCACAAACCATCCGATTGAACATTGCTGGAGAAGCAAGGATGGACTCATGAGCGACATTTTCCTGTGCATGCCGTCTAGCAAAGACGTACATTGACCAGCTCAGCGCAGATACTGAAAGCCGACCTTTCCTTCTTTTACTCAATCGGAATTGGTGCTTCCTATGACTAGACTTAGGAAATTATCTTCTTTCATGCTGGTGGTATGTGACACAAGGCTCCTCCTGAGGAGCGGTGCAAAAAAGTATAGTTCCGTCGGTATTCCTCTTTAAGGGTGCCTCAATGACTCCCATATTATGTATTTTAATGCATATGCTTTGAAGTTATTTCTGACATCATATAAAAGAGATTATGTAACTGTCTGTAATGAAACTACGTCATAACTGCCGCGCTGTCGGCTGGGGCGTTAGAATGCACCGACTGCACCTCTGCAGAGGGGTAAGACTCCCCCAATGGGGCCACCTGTTGGCCGTGGGTGGCGACCCGTGATGCTTAAGGATAGAGCCCAGGTGGATGAGCAGTTCATGACATGCAATACTCCACTTTGGCCCTATCTTGGGCTAGACGGGCGGTCGGAGAGGCCCCCTCCGATCAATTGGCTGGTCACGTCAAGCCCTAGAACCTATATGATTTTCCCAACCCTATTGCCCTTATGGCAAGCCCCAACCCCTTTTTATCATATGGGTGCTAGAAGGCGGTGGTTGCGGGTCTACATGTCCTGGGAATGACGTTAGACTCTATCTGATGGTGAGGTTCCAGTTTTGGAGGTTTGGGGAATGTGGAGTACCCCTTCATCACCATTGCTCCCTGGTCCACTCTGACCCGGAGTGGTAGTACCTGTTAGGGTCCCATCTATGGGTTAAATAGAAAAATGTATTTATAAAATATTGTATTATCCATTAAGAATTGATTTATTTCAAAACTTTATCGGCATTAAATGACCCACTGAGGTTGATATGCCGTAAAACAAAACAAACCAAACCAAACGTCATAACTGATGTAACGATTTCGTTAGTTTATTTAAGTTATATTCTCAACGATTATAATGAAGTAATCATTATTTAATCATTATTTAATCTTAATGTGAATGGCCGGGTTAGCTCAGTCGGTAGAGCGTTCGGCTAGAAACCACAATGTTCCTAGTTCGATACCGGTCCTCGCCCACTCAGCGTATGAGTAGCACAGGGATCTGTGCGGTAAAGTAAGGAGCTGATGGTAGGTGTGGCGCTCCACCTCAGATGCTAAAACAATCTCCTTAGTCTAGTGCTATTGAGAAGGGGATAGACTCCCTCGCTGACTGGCTGTTACCGACTTTAGGCCGCCCCGTTGACTTGACTTTTTTTAAAAATCTTAATCTTATTTTATTAACGATGTTAAAGTCTAGTGGAGTTAGATTTGCCGCTTAACTGCCAATATCATTAATGCATTTAAAATCCTGAAAATATGTGTAATAAGTTATTGAGAGTCACCTCCCCTTATGTAACTCTTTAGCTTTGTAAAACTATATAAACTCCCAAGAGAACTGCAAATGTATTCAAAGTTGAATAAAGCTTACTCAAGTCCGATCGTGTATGTTCTCTTATTACTACTATGTGTTAAAAATAAAAAAGTAAACATGTCAGTCTTTTGATATCACATTCCTTAAAACATGAACTAACGACTGAAAAAAAAATCCAAAAGGATATGTATTTTTTATTATATACGAAACTCAAAATTTAAAATGTAAGGCATTCTACGGAATTTATCGTATCACCGATATTTAAAAAAATGTTTTTTTCTTACATATGTTCCGTCATTGAATTCTCTTTCCAGAAATGTGAAATTTCTTTTGTTTTACAAAATATCACGAAGAAACTTCATAGTTCACAATACTGGGGGAGGGGGGATAAGGGTCAATACGTGAAACAATAATTAACGAAAAAAATTCCCAGTCTTCTCAATGCAGCGGAAACATTTAATAAAATAAAATTTCTTCTTCTGTTACTTTATATACCGAAAAAAATTTAAAATTGGCTTATCAGTTTATTTTTGTTGATGTTTTGAATAATTTTCAGTGATACCCCCCCCACCACCACCACCACACTCTCTTGATATTGCAAGGTGCACATTTTTGTACATACCTAGATTATGATTAAAAATATTGTTAGATTCAACAATATCTCTGTGTTTAGTATTATGTATATTAACTAAGCTTTTAGAATCTTTAAAATTGAAACCATTTTGGGTTTCTGAATTATGCTTAACTCGAAATAAATCATTTAAATCGTTTGTAAAGATGTTATCCTTCAACCAAATTTAATTTAGGGACAATTTAACATTCAGAATATACATATATTAAAGTCGAGTATTTTCTTTTTTGTTAAGCGTTTTATTCACCCTCTCCCAACATATACCCACATAGCCCAAAACGATATCTCGAGTCATTGCTTAATCAATTAAGACAGACAAGAACACTCCTACTTAACCCTGACGAAAATTCAACCGAAAATGTGTTTCGATGGTGTTGTCTCGTCAGCAACAAGAAAATTAAGGATAATGGCCGACTTTGTAGAATATGTAAATATTAAATGAGTAACATCGTAAATAAAATAAAAATAAGTGTTCTTTTTAATATTTTAAAAATAAAACAATATTATCACTATTACCAATAATAAAAGAGGAACATAATAATTGTTTTACTTAAACTTTATTCAATATAACTTAACTGTGGTCCAGTTAAGGTGAAAATTCTTTTAGTATTTATAATGAACGGATCAAAGGGGAGACAACGATGTTTGACTACATCACTCCAGTTTTGCTTATTTTTATAAGCCAAAATCTATATCGTTTTTAAAATGTACATTGAATCTCATTGGAAAGTGCTCCAGACAATTTTTGTTGCTCTTAAAGGGAGCGTTAATTAAAAAACGTTTTGGGAATCACTGGACTAAAGTAAGCTAAATAAACGTATGGGGCTTCCAGGGATGGGTGGTGAAGAAGAACCGTAGAGATCCGTGCTGTTGGTACAAACTGAACAGGAATAAACATAGTAAGTAAGCCCGGGTTGAGCTTTGAAAGTGCACAAATCACTGGACTAATGTAAGTATAATATACAGAACACCTTCTAGGGACGGATGTCGAGTAAGAGTCATGGAGATCCTTGCTGCCGGCACGACTTGATGATTATAAATAAATGGCATTAGTCAGATATGACAAATCAAACCGACAAATCAAGATCGGAATGAGACTTTAGCGAGGTTAGTTGGAATGAAATTTTATGACTGGCATTAATATTGCAGATAGGGACGGGTTTCGAGTAAGAGTCATAGAGATCCTTGCTGTTGGGCTGACCAGATGGACAGGAATAAAACAGTGTAAGAGAGGCGTGGGTGAGCTTTTAAAACCGACAAATCAAGATCGGAATGAGACTTTAGCGAGGTTAGTTGGAATGAAATTTTATGACTGGCATTAATATTGCAGATAGGGACGGGTTTCGAGTAAGAGTCATAGAGATCCTTGCTGTTGGGCTGACCAGATGGACAGGAATAAAACAGTGTAAGAGAGGCGTGGGTGAGCTTTTAAAACCGACAAATCAAGATCGGAATGAGACTTTAGCGAGGTTAGTTGGAATGAAATTTTATGACTGGCATTAATATTGCAGATAGGGACGGGTTTCGAGTAAGAGTCATAGAGATCCTTGCTGTTGGGCTGACCAGATGGACAGGAATAAAACAGTGTAAGAGAGGCGTGGGTGAGCTTTTAAAACCGACAAATCAAGATCGGAATGAGACTTTAGCGAGGTTAGTTGGAATGAAATTTTATGACTGGCATTAAATATTGCAGATAGGGACGGGTTTCGAGTAAGAGTCATAGAGATCCTTGCTGTTGGGCTGACCAGATGGACAGGAATAAACAGTGTAAGAGAGGCGTGGGTGAGCTTTTAAAACCGACAAATCAAGATCGGAATGAGACTTTAGCGAGGTTAGTTGGAATGAAATTTTATGACTGGCATTAATATTGCAGATAGGGACGGGTTTCGAGTAAGAGTCATAGAGATCCTTGCTGTTGGGCTGACCAGATGGACAGGAATAAAACAGTGTAAGTGAGGCGTGGGTGAGCATTTAAAACCGACAAATCAAGATCGGAATGAGACATTAGCGAAGTTGGAATGAAATGACTGGCATTAATATTGCAGATAGGAAGAGTCATAGAGATCCTTGCTGTTGGGCTGACCAGATGGACAGGAATAAAACAGTGTAAGAGAGGCGTGGGTGAGCTTTTAAAACCGACAAATCAAGATCGGAATGAGACATTAGCGAGGTTAGTTGGAATTAAATTTTATGACTGGCATTAATATTGCAGATAGGGACGGGTTTCGAGTAAGAGTCATAGAGATCCTTGCTGTTGGGCTGACCAGAATGGACAGGAATAAAACAGTGTAAGTGAGCGTGGGTGAGCATTTAAAAACCGACAAATCAAGATCGGAATGAGACATTAGCGAGGTTAGTTGGAATGAAATTTTATGACTGGCATTAAAATATGCAGATAGGGGACGGGTTTCGAGTAAGAGTCATAGAGATCCTTGCTGTTGGCTGACCAGATGGACAGGAATAAAACAGTGTAAAGAGAGGCGTGGGTGAGCATTTAAAAACCGACAAATCAAGATCGGAATGAGACATTAGCGAGGTTAGTTGGAATGAAATTTATGACTGGCATTAACATTGGTGAGAAATACTTAATGGAAAACCGAATGACCCGGCGACCCATTTAGAGAGAGAGAGAGAGAGAGAGAGAGAGAGAGAGAGAGAGAGAGAGAGAGAGAGAGAGAGAGAGAGAGAGAGAGATTTCGTAATGAAAATAATAAAGTGATAAATAAAGTGAGGGGGTTAGAATGAGAGGGGGAGAGAAAGAGAAGATGGGATGAGGTGAGCAGGGAGTGAAAAGAAGAAAGGGAGAATAATGGTGAGTACGAGCATGAGGAGAGATGAATATATAACTAAAATAGAGAGATAGTATAACTGAAATAAAGATAGAGAAAGGAGAAAAGAGATGGTGAATAGTGATATGTGTTGGGATCTGAAGAAGGCCGGAGGGTACATCGGCCGAAACGTTGTACAAATAACAATGAAGATGAGGGCAGTAGTATGAATAATACAAATAATGCTAATTATCAAGCCCTAAAAAATTCAGAGAAATAGTAAAAAGATTTCAACATATACATGGGTGAGTGTATGAAAGGAATGAATATATATATATATATATATATATATATATATATATATATATATATATGAGATGAGAGAGAGAGAGAGAGAGAGAGAGAGAGGAGAGAGAGAGAGAGACGGGAGGGAGGAAGTGTGATGGGGAGAGAAGCATATCTTTTTTTAAAGGGAGATAGTAAAAATTAAATCAACGGTGACCCGAGATCTTTTTAGGGGTTGAAAATGGCCGACTTTGTAGATGGACATTTTTAGAGAGTAAACGTCCGAAAAAAATGTTTTTAAATCAAAAATTAAACAAGCTTAATATAGAAGATTTGTGTATTATCACATAAATTCGTCCTAGCCTCCTGCCCTAAAAAACGCTAAGCGGTGCCTACTAAAAATCCAACATGCGCTATGATTGAACTCACTGTTTGAAGGTGTTTTTTTTTTTTTTTAAAGGTAATGCGCATACCACACTCAAGCTAAGTTGAGAACTCGATTCTCAAGTTAATTGAACAGAGCAATATAATTGGTAAAGAAAAAGGCTTAAAATCGACCATTTTGCGGTTATGGATCTATTCCTGCCCACAGGTATCTGTGTATACCTAGGAGTTTTATCAGACCGCTAACTTTATTGAAAATAGTACACTGATAATTCATGAGGCTTTATATATTTTTCCTGGTGACACTTTAAAGAGAACACCTCCAACACCTCCCGATCATAAACACAACCACCTTCTAAAAAGATGTGATGAACTGAAACCCAATATCTTTACAGGAGTCACCAGGAAAAATATATAAAACCTCATGAATTATGTGTGTAGCATTTTCAATAAAGTTAGCGGTTTGATGAAACTCATAGGTATACACAGATACCCATGGGCAGGAATAGATCCATAACCGCAAAATGGTCGATTTTCTTTACCAATCATATATATATATATATATATATATATATATATATATGTGTGTGTGTGTGTGTGTGTGTGATATACCAATATTTATAATAATTAAGTATATGTTAGTTTTTATATATATTTAATTGCATGGAAACTAATCTGCTACCATATTGGTTTCTGGCTCGTTTGAACAACATTTTTCAGGCAGTGAAATATATATATATATATATATATATATATACATAGGGTCATCCACAGACACGTGTTTCGACTTATCAAGTCTCTTCAATGTGGCTAGACATACCTACAGCCGGAATTGAAATCCGGTCGGTTGGGCGTCAGTCCGACACCTTAACCATTGGGCTGTCTTCACTTACAGAATGGGAAGGGGATTTTAACTGTTTTAATACACACATCGTTTTGTGTGTAAAGGCTGTCACAGAGTGCTCCATATATATATATATATATATATATATATATATATATATATGGAGCACTCTGTGATATACCGCTGATGAGACTTAAAGTCGAAACAGTCTGTACGGTATTCTACACCGAGCGAAAAATTTTTTACTTGAAGGCACTTACATATATATATATTTCACTGCCTGAAGAATGTTGTTTAACCGAGCCAGAAACCAATATGGTAGCAGATTAGTTCCCATATAGTTAAATATATGCAAAAACTAATATATACTTATATATATAATCCAGGTCGGTCGTTGATTGAGTTTATGGCAACCCGTGATGCACCAATTCTTTCCTATCGACTGTGCCAAAAAGTGCGAATGGTCCAACACAAGTCTTCACCACTATAAACAAATCACTGTATGGGTGTTCATTGTATGAAGCCTCATGCGTCGAAAATCGACGAGAGAGTCCATAATAATCCAAAGAACGAGTGAAGATATC
>CM042149.1:44892038-44919538 GCA_023376005.1 Doryteuthis pealeii | reverse complement strand
CAATATGTTGAAAGGATAGATAAATGAATAAAGGAAAGAAAATGTTGACTGGATAAAAATGGTTTAATGAAATGCCAACTCATGTTTTGCTCGAGACTTTGTCTAGGTACACATTGTATTTTATATATCACTATTTTAAATATGAAATAAAAAAATTACAATCTTTCATAATATTGTATATATATATATATATATATATATATATATATATATATATATATATAAATTCTAAGCAGTCCTAAATATATCTGAATATGAATCTACATGAGTTTGATAATCCCCCTGCATTAAAACGAAAATCTGTTGGTTGCTTTGGTTTGACTTTGCCCACAGCGACTCGTGTGTGGCCCACATTTAAAAAAAAAGATCTGGTGTCGGGTTTGCCCTCGTGGGGAGGCAAAAAAATCCACGAATCCAAATCGCCAGAGATGTTTCCCTCTGGTCTTGATAATGTCCAGGTACTATTACTTGGCTAGGATTTTAATAAAAATTATATATATATATATATATATATAATATATATTATTATATATATATATATATATATATATATATATATATATACTCTAGAAACGCATTGGAAATGATTTTAACATCAAAATTCATTGGATATGATTTTTACAATAAGAATGCATTGGAAATGATTTATACTATAAAAATGCATAGGGAATTATTTTTACTATACTGTTGGATTTATTAAATTTTTTCTTATATGGGCTAGCAAAAGTATGGAGAGTATGTAATTTTTTATGTAATAAAATATATTAACTTAGAAAGACTAACGAAATTAAGTAAGAACGAAAATCTCCACCTCAGACTCTACAAACTACAGCCCTACTTAAAAGAAAGGATACCTGATCATAGTAATACCAGAAGAGAAGAAACCACTATCACCCAGCTACGCATTTGCCACACAAGATTAACCCACTCCTTCATTTTGAAAGAAGAACCTCCACCTAAATGTTCATGTGGAAACCGATACACAATAAAACATATTCTGATTGAATGCACACACCTCTCCCACACTCGAAGAAAGTTCTACAATGTTGACAGCATGGACAAACTATTTGGAAAAACAGATCCCAAGAGGATATTAAACTTTTTGAAAAGAACCGGCCTCTTATCAAGGATGTAAGTTCATAGACCTACAAAAATCACCCAGTCACTCTCTTGATGTTAAAATTCTCAAAAGAAAACTTGATTACAGCAAATAAACCCCTATACATTTTTGAATACCTAATTACCAATAGAAGTATTCGGCATAAAATAACCCAAGGGGTTGACATGCCGTAAAACCCAACCAACCAAACCAAACCCTAGGAACGAATATAAAAATATTACACTTTTTTAATGTTATTTTAATTGATTTCTATATAAAATTTTATACCGGATTGTCTTTAATGTTTGATAATAACATGATAATATTAGAAATCAATAACAGCAAATTATTATCTATTAAACCAAGTTTAGTTAAAATCATTTTGCAAATTATTCCCACCATATACTATGTAAATCTTTATTTCTTTAAGATGTGTTATACATATTTCCGGATTTTAAATGCGCCAATGATATCGGCAGTTTTGCGGCAAATCTAACTCAGCTAGACTTTAATAGAAACATCGTTAATAAATAAGATGCTCATTAAGATTAAATAATGACTATTTCGTAATTGTTGAGAATATGACTTAAATAACTAAGGAAATCGTGACGACAGTGGTGATGGAATTTCGGCTATAGAGGGAGAGTTGCATAATCTTTATAATAATAAAATCTCTCTCTCTCTCTCTCTCTCTCTCTCTATATATATATATATATATATATATATATATATATATATATTATATATATATATATATATACATATATATATATATAGAGAGAGAGAGAGAGATTATCTATATTCATATTATCAATCAAAGCCTGAAGAAGATACCAGAAGATCTGAAACACGTGTTGCATATGTAAAACAAAAAGAATTAAAAAAATTTTTCTGAGAACAAAATACATTTTGCGGACCTTCCCTTTTTTTTTTTTTTTATAAAATATTGAATTTTCTCCCGTTGGAACCAGAACAACATTTTATATATATATATATATATATATATATATATATATAATATATATATATATATATATATATCGTACACATCTCGGTCTTGATGAAGACCACTTCAATAAAGGGTCGAAACAGATTTCTGTCAGCGAATTTTAACATCATGTGTTTGGTTTTTCTAAAATATTTATTTCATATATATATATATATAATATATATATATATATATATATATGTGTGTGTGTGTGTGTGTGTGTGTGTGTGTGTATGTAGCGTTCGCTGGTGCGTGGGTAGGTGCTGATGATGCGAAGAGTGGATAGATGAGGATAGGCTCATAATCTTCACTTCAATCAGATAATGTTTTCTGCAAGATGAAGTAGAAGAAGACCTGCCATTTGACGCATAGGGGAACTTCTGTCTCGTCGTCGTCGTCGTCGTCATCGCTCAGTTCGTCTTCCTCTCCCACGATGCCGAACGCCACGCACTTTTGATTTATTCTAACTTTACTTTTTATTTTATTTTATTTTAGCTTTAAGTTTTAATTACTTTTATCTCCGTCATTTCCCGTTTGGAACTTAATTTATTTAACACTGATGTGAAATTTAAAAAATATCACGAGTCAAAATTTAGGAAGCCAGAACCGAAACGAGGCCAGTGGGTGGGATGGAGGCCAGCGTTCTTTTTTTAATTTTTATTTTCTTATTCATTTTAAAGACAGACAGTCATTCGATGTGTTTACAGCGCCATGTTTATCATTTTCGTAGATGTCGTAAGTGGAGGTACCAAGTGTCGTAACAATCAATGGTAGTGTTCGAATCTGTAGTGGGACTGATAAGGTGTTAATGCTCAAAGGCATGAATCCATTTGTCCCCTTTGCACTTTCGCAGAAACAGAGATGTGGTTAGTTGATTGGGTTTTACGGCATGTTAACCCATTGGTCATTTTATGCCGAAGACATTTTTTAAACTCATCTTTTTTTTAAATATTTAAGCCGTAGATGGAACTCTAACAGGTACTATCACTCCGGATCAGAGTGGTCCTGATAGCAGTGGTGGTGAAGTGGTGCTCCACATTCCATAGAGCTCCAGAACTGGAACCTCACAATCAGATAGTTTAACGTCATACTCAGGACATGTATACCCTCAGCCACGGCCTTCTAGCACCTATATGATAAAAAGGGTAGGGGCTTGCCATAACGGTGTGTGTGTGTGTGTGTGTGTGTGTGTGTGTGTGTGTGTGTGTGAGAGAGAGAGAGAGAGAAGAGAGAGAGAGAGAGAGAGAGAGAGAGAGAGAGAGAGAGAGAGAGAGAGCACTTGGATTTTTCAGATTTTACAGCATGTTCTTTTTTACCAGAGGGTGTTCGAAGATGATAACGGTCGTACAATTAAGGAACACGATTATCAATATATAGATACTAGACAAAACGTGACCCGTTGGCTCAACCATTGAGCTCTGGTTAGATGATTAGGATTACGGAAAAGGGAGTTTACAAAGCGATTGTTTTTTAAATACACCCGGAGAATTTAAAAATAAAACAAAAAAACCTATTAAAATCATATTGTGAGATTTCTAAGAAAGGGAAGGTTTGGACTTGATTTAAATTTAAATGGAACCAATTCTTGGAATTTTATTAAGAGCCAAGATGTTGAGAAGCTACGGTCTGGCTGCTGATGAAACTTAACATTCAAATGAAGTGGGGGATTCAACCCCCTATCACACACTCCAATCTCTCTTTACTGTCACAACATAAAGAGGGGTAAAGGGATTGGCAGAATGGGAAATAAGAGGCGGGTCAGTTTTTGACTAATTAGATCCAAATAAAACGGATTTTTCTTCAAATATAATTCAATCCTAGAACTAAGGAATATCTAGATATGAATTTTGTGTCATTAAACTAAACAGGAAGCCTTTAGAAAACAATCATTGATTCACTCAGCTTTAGTATAATAATAGATATGTTAATTTTGGAATGTAGACGAGTACTCATTCATTAAATACTTTTATTACATCAATTCATCATATTACATCAATAAATTAGATAAAGAAATTCAGTAAGATAATGTAGCGTCAATGTATTCAAATTCTGAATAGAGTATCTATCGTCCTTATCTCGAGGTGAGGTGTATGTATGGGGTGGGTGGAATGATCCAATGAACATTTGTATTTTGGTCGAGATTTTGTGAAGGGTTGTGGTTAGTAAGTGATGATTTCCAGGGTGAAATAAGGGAACAGTTATTTCTTCGACTTTAAGAAAAAAATTATATGTTGTTTCTAACAACTTACTAGACGAAAGTTTCAGATTTTAATAAAATTAGAAAAAAAATTGAAGAAATTATGCACAGACAGACAGACAGACAGACACACACACACACACACACACACACACAGATACACATACACACACAACACACACACACACACACACAAGCAGAGACAGACACGTACAATCACACAGACACACACACACACACACAAGCAGAGACAACAGACAGACATACAGACAAACACACACACACACACACAAACAGACACATACACACACACACTCAGAGACCCACACGCACACATACAATCAGAGACATACACACACACACACACACACACACACACACACACACATGCGAATAAGAATAGAAGACAAATTCCGGATTTTCTTCGGTGTTTACAGCCTATTCCATGAAAAAAAAAACCTTCCATTATCTGAGTAGCGCCTCGGGACCACAAGGTTACGTATTTAATATCGGCCCTCGCCAACTTATTGCATTAGTAGCACAGCTTGGATCTGTGCGAAAAAATTGAAAAATGGTGGAAGGTGTGGTGCTCCACCTCAACCACCAAATAATCTCCCTGATCTAACGTTAGTGAAAAGGGGAGAGACAAAAAACGAACTTTTTTATTTTATGCTAATTTTTTGAAATGTCACTTTCGAAAAAAAAAAATTTTTAGTGAATATTTTTTCTTTAGAAGTTACGGTTTCAATTTAAAATTCTCCCGAAAAAGAATTCAGCTCTGTCGGCTTCGGCTATAAAATACACCGACTGCACTTCTGCAGAGACGTAAGACTCCCCAATGGGTCCACCTGTTGGCCGTTAGTGGTGATGCTTACGAACGGAATCCTGGTGGCTGACCAGTCCATGACATTCAACACTCTACTTTGGCTCTTACCGAGACTAGGCAGTCTGTCGGAGAGACCCTCGCCGATCAATCGGCTGGTCACATCAAGCTTTAGCACCTATATGATTATCCCAACCCTATTGCCTTTATGGCAAGCCCTATCCCTTTTTATCATATATGTGTTAGAAGGCGGTGCCTGACGGTCTTAATGTCCGGGGTATACGTTAGACTACATCTAATGGTGAAATTTTAATTATGGAGCTCTGGGAAATGTGGAGTACACCTTCATCACCATTAATTCCAGGTCCACTCTGACCCGGAGTGGTAGTATCTGTTAGGGTCCCATCTATAGGTTAAATAGAAAAAAACTGTTTAAAAATTGAGTTCCCACCAAGAATGAATGAAACAAAACGTCTTGAACATAAAATAACCCAACAAGGTTTGACATGCCGTAAAATTCAACCAACCAACCGAAGAAGAATTGTGACCAAGACACAAATGGGGAACAATATAAACTGATTGTTGATATCTTCAATAGTGACAACGTATAGATATCTTTGTCCACTGTAACGAGAATTGGTCAACATTTTGATAAAGGTTCTGCCACAAAAAAAAAGAGTTATATTTAAAAAAAAAAAAAAAAAAAAAAAACCAAAAGACATAATCAACGAATAGAATTAGTTACTCTTAGAGATAGAAAGAAATACCCTGAAAAACGGTTAAAGAGTTCAAAACGAGGAATGGCAGATTTGTATTGTGTGGGCCAGGGTCACAAATTCACTAATGAACAGAAACATAATCTTATGGACAACGATACGCAAACCTTCTTTATTATAAAATATTTAATTCTATCTTGTTGGATTTACAACAATCTTCTCTGTCTGCCTGCCTGTCTGTGTCTGTCTGTCTGTCTGTCTCTCTCTCTGTATATATATATATATATATATATTATATATATATATATATATATATATAAATGCGTCTGTGGATGTGTGTGTGTGTGTATATATATATATATATATATAAGTGTTTAATTGGAGTCGTCTAATTTTGAAAATTAATTAATTAATAATGAATTAGGCGGGAATACCTATTAAATGTATGGCTAAACAAATCTCAATCTATGTATGTACATTTCGGCCTATTAGGCCTCATCAGCAGAGCTATAGATCGGAAGACCGCCCTGTGCGTGATTTGAAACCGGACTGCCAAGCTGGCAGGCCGATCCCATAACCCAACACTAAACGAACTTCTTAGATTTTATGATTTGTTTAGAGTAGGTTAACATTCCTCTTCTGTGACTTTTATTACACGACGTTGTGATAAGTTGTAAACAAGGTTTGTTTAGAATGGATTTTTGCCGATAATTTTTTGGAGAATAAGTGTTTAATTGGAGTCGTACCTAATTTTGAAAATTAATTAATTAATAATGAATTAGGCGGGAATACCTATTAAATGTATGGCTAAACAAATCGAGAAAAAATCAATCTCTGTATGTACATTTCGGCCTATTAGGCCTCATCAGCAGAGCTATAGATCGGAAGACCGCCCTGTGCGTGATTTGAAACCGGACTGCCAAGCTGACAGGCCGATCCCATAACCCCAACATAAACGAACTTCTTAGATTTTATGATTTGTTTAGAGTAGGTTAACATTCCTCTTCTAGTGACTTTTATTACACGACGTTGTGATAAGTTGTAAACAAGGTTTGTTTAGAATGGATTTTTGCCGATAATTTTTTGGAGAATAAGTGTTTAATTGGAGTCGTACCTAATTTTGAAAATATATTGTGTGTGTGTGTCTATATATACTGTATGTGTGTGTGTCTGTATATATTGTATGTGTGTGTCTGTATATTTTGTATCCGTGTGTGTGTGTCTATATATACTGTATATGTGTGTATGTCTCTATATATATTGTATATATGTGTGTGTTTGCATATATTGTATATGTGTATGTGTGTGTCTGTATATATTGTATATGTGTGTGTGTCTGTATATATTGTATATATGTATGTGTTTGCATATATTGTATATGTATGTGTGTCTGTATATATTGTATATGTGTTCGTGTATATTGTATGTGTGTATATATATATTATATGTGTGTGTGTATATATTCTATATATGTGTATATGTGTATATTGTATACGTGTGTATGAGTCTGTGTGCATGTTGTAATTTACTTTGCTTAGATTGGTACAAGGTCATATATAAAGGGAACTATCGGGATCGAGCTAACTGCTAGACAAATATATTTCGCGAAGAATGTGTATGTGAGTGTATGTGTATGTGTGCAAATGATTTGTATGTATATATGTGGGATGTGTGTATCTGTGTTTATGAGTGTCATCTGTGTATATGTGTGTGATCTCTGTATAGTTATTCATTAAGCTTAGCTTAGATGTGGCCAAGGTCAGAAATTATGGGGTGCCCAATTAGAATCGGACTCACAAACAATGGTCTAGCAAATCTAGTTTGCTAACCATTACACCATGCGAGGTTCCCAAAACAATTAACGACAAAGTAAATATTATAGAGTTATTTGTTAAGCTTAGTTTAGATGTGGCACAAGGCCAGAAGTATCGGGCGCCAAATGAGAATCGAACCACTAACAATGGTCTGCAAATCTAGCTTGGTAACCATTACATCACGTGAGGTGCTCAGTGTGATCTCTGTATATGGTCGCCTGATGTGTGTGTGTGTGTGTGTGTGTGTGTGTGTGTGTGTGTATATGTGCGTGTGATTGCGCGTGTGTAACATAATGGTTATTACAAAATTAACCGGAAATACAAAAAGCCGTAACTTCGAACCGCGACCCTTTTTTTCTCAGCCCACGGTCAGTACCCCACCTCACCGGCGCCCTCTCTCTCACTCTCTCCCCCATTCCGGACTAAAGGAAACTGCTCGCAGCTGGCTTTTTAAAAAATCACCGTTTTTTGTTTTGTTTTCTTTTTTTTTTTTGTTTGTGTTGGGTTTTGTTAATATTTTGTGGTTACATTCCACGCATTTCGAGTTATATAAATTAGTCTTTTTTTCACATCACCTGTTAATATACGGATAAGACTTCTTTTTTTTTCCTAGGGTGAAAATCTGGGTCAGTCGGTTCAGGGTTCATAGTTTATCAGTTGGGGGAAAAATGAATGAAATAGATAAATAAAATAATCTTGGAAAGTCTATTGTGAAATAATTCTTGAAATCGACAGCTTAACGTGGCTCCATTCACAAAATTATTTTTGTATTTATATTCTTATTTCTTTTAAGTGAGTTGAATTCGTGTGCATAGGGATTAAGGGGACTTTTCTGATTATCGATTGGCGTCAAAAAGTAAAACAATATATCGGCGTCAGTATATATATATATATATATATATATATATATATATATATATATATATATATATATATATATAAGGAATAGAGAATGAAAAAATGAGAAAAGTATTGGCATGAAAAGGTGCTCAATGCTAATAAAGCAGAGCAGATTTAAGATCTCAACTTTTGGACTCATCTGATGATTGCATTACCATGAAACTTCAAGTTATGAGTGTAAATCCATAATATTACCATTGATTATATATATATATATATATATAAGTAAAGTCGACGGGGCGGCCTAAAGTCGGTATCAGCCAGTCAGCGAGGGAGTCTATCCCCTTTTCAATAGCGCTAGACCAAGGAGATTGTTTTTTAGCATCTGAGGTGGAGCGCCACACCTACCATCAGCACCTTACTTTACCGCACAGATCCCTGTGCTACTCATACGCTGAGTTGTCGGGGACCGGTATCGAACTAGGAACCTTGTGGTGTCTAGCCTGTTTTATCATTTTTATATTTTATATATTTTATATATATATATATATATATATATATATATACTCGTTGGTAGACTCCTAAATCCGGGTAGACAATTTCCGCACCTAGGCAGTAATATCTCATTAACAGAGAGCACGCATAGGAAAAGCATGGTCTGCCATAAACAGATTGTAAGCCACATGGAAATCTGATCTCAAGCGACAGTGCTACTGTACGGTTGCACCACGAAACACATAAAGAATAAGCTAGATGGAAGCTGCACAAGAATGCTACTCGCGATCTTAAACAAGACGTTGAAACAATACCCCTCAAGAAAACAGCTGAACATCTACTTGCCCCGTATCACACAAACCATCCCTATAAGACGAACAAGACGTGCTGGACACTGCTGGAGAAGCATGGAGGGACTCATAAGTGACGTTTTTCAGTGGGAGTAAGCACATGGGCACCCCAGTGTGGGTCGTCTAGCTGGATGCTGTGCAGAGGACCTCCCGGGGGCACTGAATTGGCGAGAGATTATTATGGATATCCGTGCTGCTAGCGTGGCATGAGAAGGATATATATATATATATATATATATATATATGTAAAATGAAAATGGAAGTGAATCCGACGGTATTTTGAAAAAAGAAATAAAGGAAAGAAAATATAGAATGGATAAAACAGGATATTTTAATCAATTTTACTTACACGTGTTTCGGTCAGGAGTTTACCCATGTGTATATTATTCAAACTATATATATATATATATATATATATATATATATATAATACACTCTCAATAAGAAATAAAAACTTAAACCGTCATTTGACTGTTATAAATTTATTTCGGCCGCTAACTCAATTAATGTGCCCAATTTCACCAGGCAACCATTACATATTAACTAAGATAGTATACTGGAGAAAAAAGTAAAAGCCTTTTTTTGGTTTTTCTCTTTTTCAAAACCAGTAGATTCCCTTCATTACAAACATACCCACATATATATTGCAATAGTGTATGGTTATAACTATTACACTTTGGAATTCATGTTGGTACAAGATTTGGTGGTATTAGAAGAGTGCTCAATATCATTCATAGGGCATTCATCAGAGTGAATGTTTTCGGGTTAAAAACAAATTTCATTCGATGTATGCCGATAAGAAAAAATATAAAAGCCAATGTCAGAATCACTTCCAGGCAATATATATATATATATATATATATATATATATATATATATATATATATACAAACTAATATATATGTTTATTTATTTATTCATGTATTCAAGTTAAGGTAGATGAACATAAGATCAACTGCGCCTAATTACTGATAGTTTCTTGCGAATGCAATCTTCAGACCAAGGGGGGAAATTGATTAAGCGGTTTGTTTATATACACTATCGTTTGATACTTTAATAAGAGGAGGGGATGGATTGATCGGTTGCCATGTGTAGCAAAAAGTTTAACCAGATATACTTACATATACATTATTACATATATTACCATATTCTCTACATAATATATACATAGGTGTGTGTATGTGTGTGTGTGTGCGCGTGTGTGTGTGTGTGTGTGTGTTTTAAACTCCACGGACAATTCTTGTCTGACGCGTTTTTGTTCGATCCTTTCTAACTGTCTGGGCATCTTTTTTTATATCCGGGTGGAATTGGTGTATAAATTCATGAAAGGTTTTACAACGAGCGCTTTCGGCACTACTTAGTGCCATTATCAGGTATGGAACTGGTGAGATATTTCCATTGCTTCTTTTTAAACAAACAGTAGCAGTATCAATTAGTAGGGGGAGAATTGTCCGTGGAGTTCAACAAAACATGCTGCCAACATATATATATATATATATATATATATATATATATATATATTATATATATATATATATATATATAGTCATATATATATATATATATATATATATATATATTTATGATAGTCATAAAGCTAAGCCAATCAGTTCCAGTCCGCTCTCAGAATAATAAAAGAATCAAACATAGTAGCATCTGATAATGGTTACTTGGGGGATCTAAATTCCTCTAAGTCTCCTGAAATAGACTATTATGCTTATCTTCTTCTTTACTTTTCGCATATATATATATATATATATATATATATATATTATATATATAAGCGTGTGTGTGTGTGTGTGTTATCGATCATATAAAAAAGTGATTCCTCTGATAAAATTAAACTGGCCACCTGTCATGATTAAGGACACACAAACACACACATTCTCAAATATATATATATATATATATAATATATATATATATATATATATATATATATATATATAATATATGTAACCTATTCTGAATGACTGTTTGTAAGGGATGATTCTATTTGGGATCTTCGAAATCTCACTGTATAACCATACAGTAAGCTTTTGTAGGTGCAAACATATATACTCATACAATGATTTTTATAAATCCCTAATGTATAATAACCAATAAATTAGATTATATACAGAGCAATATTTAACTTTCAAAGTTCTTTAAGAGTTATATATATATATATATATATATTATATATATATATATATAGTCCGGTACATTTATTAGTTGCACTTTAAAATTACACGTGTACTTAATTAAGTGCATTGACAAGATAATATGTTCTTTTTTTTTAGATAAATGCATGTGTCATCATTAGGCTTCATATATATATATACATATATATAAATGTATATATATATGTGTGTGTTTTGTGTGTGTTGTGTGTGTGTGAGTGTGTGTGTGTGTGTCTATATATACGGTACGTCAGGTAATTATGAAAAAAAGTGCTTATTCATTTCCAGTATCAGCTTGCCAACTGGCACGTTAATGCTCTCGATATGCCAGTAAGAGAAATGAGAATGCTTAAATTTTCTATTGTCATTTAACAGCACACAACAGGCTTGCTGCCATCGCTGTCATATGAAAACTATCACAAAGGCCACCGATAGACAAAAAAATAATCTGCAATTATGCTCTGTACAAGATGTGCAACGTCGTTCCCCTATCAACAAGGGTGGCGTAACTACGGTGGTCCATATTTGGTCATGTGCCAAAGAAACACCAGAACAAAAATCCCTTTGGGATTTTCTGTAATTGGGTCAGACAACTACAGATTTATTTGGTCATGGTGGACCTACAAAATGCAGGACAAGAACCCCTAATATTTGGTAAGCAGTCGAGAGAGCTAAGGAGCCTCGCTAAGGAAAGGACAGAAGTAGCTTCTAATGAAGAAGAACTGAATGATGCTGTAGGAGGTTCCCAACTACTACAGTGGCAGAATACAGTAAATCATCATAATCATAAATCATCATCATCATCATCATCATCATCATCATCCAATCGATATTTCTGAAAAGAGAAATGGGTTAAAACGAACTAAAAAAAAGCACTGTAAAAATGGAATGGAGAAAGAATGACTAAATTACATTTGAATATTTCAACACTCCCATTTCTCGGTTAAATCTAAACGGAGCCCGCCGAAAGAAAAAATACCAAAAAATCAGGGAATTAACCGAATTTAATGAAATTTTCAGTGTTGATATAAAACTTTAACATTTTTTCAGGTCAGTTAACTTTGAACCACGTATCTTTGAGGCGTCACACGGATTTTCAAAAAATACGTGGTTCCAAATTAACTGACTTGAAAAAATGTAAAAGTTTTAAAATGAAATAACTAGTGCATTATATCTTTTATTCATTAATATATCAACGCTGAAAATTTCTTTAAATTCGGTTTATTCCCTGATTTTTTTTCGGTGGGGTGACATACGATGCTGGAATTTACGGCCGTTAAGTTCGATTTAACCGAGAAATGTGAATGTTGAAATATTCAAATATAATTTAATAATTCTTTTTTAACAGTGTTTTCGGTTGATTTTTTCCCTTATTTATTTATTTATTCTACTAAGACTCACCGGAAACAAAGTCAAATTTGGCAACTATTCAACAAAAAGTTTGGATTAAATGAGGGTGAGGAAAAAAAGATGGCAAATGTAAATCTATAGATGGACAAAGGGTTACGTTTGAACACACGCATATATATATATATATATATATATATATATATATATATATATATATATATATATATATATCCTTATCTAATATCCAGAAGTTTGATTTAACACTTAATCTACTTTCTGGATTTGAAATGACACCCGTGGGCATGATGCCCCAAATACTTTGGGGTATCACTGCCGCAGAATCTAACATCCTCGCGTGCCTCTTTCTATCACTCTGCCGATCGATGGTCTTATCTAGTTGTTCCTCGGGTCTTTCAACGCATGCGCCAAAAAGCTAAAAGCCTCTTTTTTTTTTTTCTTTCTTTGCTGTCGGCCAATCGACGGCAACAATCATTTTGCTGTCTGCTGTGACGACGACGACGACGACGTCGATTTTTGTTTATGTCTGTCCATGTATCGCGCACCGTCTCATCCTGATTATGCCAAGTGGAAATGTAAACGTGGAACAGTTTACATTCATTCGACAAAGCACGAAACTGATGTCAAAGAGAGAGAGAGAGAGAGAGAGGAGAGAGAGAGAGAGAGAGAGAGAGAGAGAGAGAGAGTGTGTGTGTGTGTGTCAAACTGAGAGAGAGAGACAGAGAGAGAGGGCGTGTGTGTATATTGAGAGAGAGAGAGACAGAGACAGACAGAAAGAGAGTATGCATGTGTCAAAGAGAGAGAGAAGAGAGAGAGAGAGAGAGAGAGAGAGAGAGAGAGAGAGAGAGAGAGAGAGAGAGTGTGTGTGTTTGTGTGTGTCAAACTGAGAGAGAGAAAGAGAAAGAGTGAGAGAGAGTGTGTGTGTCAAAGAGAGAGAGAGAGAGAGAGAGAGAGAGAGAGAGAGGAGAGAGAGAAGAGTGTGTGTGTGTGTGTGTTTAAAACTGAGACAGAGAGACAGAGAGACAGAGAGACAAAAAGAGAGTATGTGTGTGTCAAAGAGAGAGAGAGAGAGAGAGAGAGAGAGAGAGAGAGAGAGAGAGAGAGAGAGAGAGAGAGAGAGAGAGAGGGGGCGGGCATATAGATTAACTAGTATAATAAAGACGCTTATCTTATATTGAGGAAACGTGGAGACAATGACGGAAGGAAGAAAGAAGATATATATATATATATATATATATATATATATATATATATATAAGGCTCTGCCAATTCTTCACTCATTTTTATTTCAGAAATGAATTAGACTTAATTACATCGATTATCTAAGATCAATCGAAAAGTAGTAGCATCAGTAAAAAAGGA
Source organism: Doryteuthis pealeii (assembly GCA_023376005.1). NCBI lineage: Eukaryota > Metazoa > Mollusca > Cephalopoda > Myopsida > Loliginidae > Doryteuthis > Doryteuthis pealeii. The sequence goes on along the minus strand of CM042149.1, from coordinate 44,905,324 downwards.
AAATAATATCAACTGTAATTAATTTTTAATACAATTTAAAACATTAAATTAGGTTCAAAATCTTACGGAAAATAACGAAGTCATACTTCACTAACGCCGTAAAAGAAACCAAATAATTTCAAGTTACTTATAACAGTTTCTCTTAGAAATCAATAACAAAAAAAAAAAATACATTATGTACAGAAAAATAAATAAACTTTTGATATATTTTTAGTCAGCGGAGAATTGTTGAAAATACGGTAGCTGATCAGTGCCGAGATTGGTAAAAAAAAAAAAAAAAAAAAATGAATAAAATAAATAAATAAAAACTCACCAAAAATCAAGTAATTATCTGATTTTGATAAAATTTTCCGTGTTGACTTATTAATCAACGAATTCATTCATTTAAATTACTGAATCGTTTCATAAATGGAAATTCTTTAAAATAAATATTACTTTCGCACCACCTATATGTGCCTTAAGAGCAACAATTTATATACCTAATAGCCTTCATTTAAAATATGAAACGTCAAATTTTAAGTTTTAAATTTCATATTTTTAGATTCTAAAAACAAATATTTAATAACTATCAATTTAATCAACTTTATTTTTGTTATCTAATAATTTTTTGGAGAAAACTCAATTGAAAAGTTAGGCCTCATCACTTTTAAACAGAACAAATATCGAGGTTTAACTTTTTCACTTCTAATATAGAAGGCAAATACGTACTAAAACAACAGAGTAAAAACAATATTCGAAAATATTTTAAAATTTCCTTTGTTACATTTAATTTTCCGATTTTCGGTATTTATTTTCTATCAGAATCGCTACCTGAAAACCGTTTTTCTTCTATTCATATTTTCGATCTTTTGTCTGTTTATTTCTACTGTAATTAGTTACAAACGTATACAACCACACCCATATATTGCACCCCCAAAATAGTGTGGGGCGGGGTTAAAAAATCAGAAACCTTTGAAATAAGATAATGGGTTATAGAATTAATTCCTTGATAAACTGACAATGAAACTTTCATTAAAATCGGATAATTCCCAGATATTTTGGTATTTTTTTTCAATCGGAGGGGTTATATTCATTTTGTAAAATACGCCCATGATAACAAAATCGGCAGACCTTAATAGATATATATGGGAGTAAAACGAGGAACTCAATCTGACGCTATATATATATATATATATATATATATATATATATATATATATATATATACGTAAGATAAAAATTTTAAAAAATTCTAAAAATATAATCCATTTTGCGGACATTCCTTTTATTAATATATATCTATATATATATACATGTGGGGGGGGGGGCGTGAGCGTAGAGAGAGAGAGAGAGAGAGAGAGAGAGAGAGAGAGAGAGAGAGAGAGAGAGAGAGAGAGAGAGAGAGAGAATATGTGCGCTTATTTATATCTTCTATCTAAGTAAACAGTGGACAATATCATGGACAGAATATTCATATCTGAATTAAAGTAGGCGAGAAGCTGTCAGGTGCCGTTGACTCCATGTCCACGGTACATCATCCCATATATATACATGTATATGCGTGTGTATGTGTATAAAATGGAATTAAATCTAACAGTTTATGTTAAAAATAAAGGAAAAAAAATATTATAAATTGTTCTAAAAAACGCTTGTTTCGACTTTATGATGCTTAAAATATGTAAACCAAATGAAATTATTTTAAAAATAAAGACAATATTGAAGGCATTGTATAAACATTAGGCTTCTTCAGAGCACTTAAAAAAAGATGTGCTCTGAAGAAGACTGAAACGTTATAGAAAACGTGAATAACGAACACAAACAATTACATTCAATTAATATTTCGCCTTTGTTGGACTTAGAGACTTCATCAGAATGAAATGTTATTGTTTTAAAATAGAATGATATATAGACGATGAAAAGGCAAAAGGAAGAGATGAGAGAATGCAATAGAGACGGAGGATATGAAAGAGGAGTTGCCACACATGGAGGTAGTTCAACATGATCGAGTGGGGTGATAGAAGGATCAGAGGTTTTAAGGAAAGTGAGCGGTAAATGATTAATGAAAGTATTAGTCGTATTTAGTGGAGATAGCTCATTCATTTCGTCTGTTTGGGAAGAGGATATGTGATTTCCATGATTCTGAATTTTATTTTTGTATATTCCGTGTTTCTATGATTTTTTTTGTATTGGTACATTTTTATCCATTATCTGATGTCTTCATAAATAAGGATTTTACGGTGGCTGGTATTAATTGGAAAAATCCAGGCCTCTGTTTTATGGTCTTTGATTTTGCAATAAACCCTGATTCGCACAAACAACGGAATTTTCTGCAGTGTGCAGGTTTCAAGAGTGATGCTTGGCTGAAATAACTTTTCCTTATATAGATTTATATGTTAAGTCCGCGATAATGACTATTTGTGTGTATACCATTGTGCACGTGCGTCTGAAACGTATGATATAGGAAAGTGGAAGATACAGTGGAAGATGGTAAGGAAAACGGATTTATTCTGTTTTTTCTCTTGTTCTCCATACTTTCCCATTCTTACTTTTTTCGATCTCAACCCATTTGGTAGATGTGTGTATATATGTCTTTGTGCGTGTTTGCGTGTATGTATATACTTGCCTGATGATATATGTACAAGCACACACACACACACACGTATATACATATAAATATATATATATGTGTGTGTGTGTATGTATATATATATATAATTCTAACTAATAGAGGTCTACAAGTATTGACTTAAACACACAGGTGAATAAACACAACGTTAGATATACAATCAGCAAAAGATAATATTATGAGTGATGATATAAGAAACAACAACAAAAAATAAAACCGTTTATTTTCCCTCTGGTATACGACGTTGTAGTATACAAAGACATATTTATTGATAAACTCAAGAACAGGTGCTTGGGTGTATCTTTCCATGTTGTTCCAGCAAAATACATACAATTTCGCTGTTACATATTTTCTCTATAGCATCTACGAGGGTCGACTGAAAAGCTGATAGGCTGACCAAAATACGGTAATTGAATACGACCAAATGAGGCTTTTTTCAACATATCCTCCTTGCAGTTTACGTATTTCTTACATCGGTGATGGTCAAACAATTTCATCAACAGCAGATATGACGTCATCATATGAACTTTTCGAAATTTTGTATTTAGTTTGTTAACGGAATTGTCTGTATACCGCTAGTTCAAATACTGCCAATGAATTAAAAAAACAGTTTAACGCCGCGTATACTTGTTTATAACATCTACTCTGAACATTGATTGGCTCCAGCATTAGCCAATCGGGTGAAAGAAACCAGGATTTACGTTGATAATATTCTATATTCGTCAGTTTAGCTGCTAGCCTTGAATAAGAGGGGTGACACACTACGGGCTGATCGTCCTTAATGGTGTCTAACTGGCGAGGCGGGTATTATGTTGAAAGATCTGAAACCCCTCAGTGAATCAGTAATAACATAACTCACGACGCCACCCAATGCTGTTTAATTGTACGAGTGTATCTCAAACACTATGCATTTTTCTACCCACCCATCATACGCATTCCTTTCTGTAGCTTAATTTACAAGAGCCAGGTATATACATTATATATTTACCAACTTCTCTGCACGAGCAGGATTTGACACAAGCCCAATTTCTTAAGCGAAGTTTAATAGGTTTGAATTCAGAGTTTTCCTTCTCCGATACTGGTTACCTAGCCAAGGCTAAAGAACCCAGTCTGAACAACTATTTACCTATGCCTAGGCAGAGTTGTTGGATGCGTACCTTTGCAAACACCATCGTACATTATGATCGAAATAAAATGTAGTAGCAATTTACAGGGATTTTTGGGGCGGAAATTTACAGTGTTTCTATATTATTCAATATTGGCCATAATTCAGATATTGGAGCCTAAGGGATTTCAGAATTTCACAATCATTTCATTCATAATATTACATTTCTAAAATTCTCCATAATTAAAAATTATAAAAATGATAAAATAAATAAAAATAGAAGCAAAATAAAGATAACAATAATAAGAAAAATAACAAAATAATAAAAAAAATAGAACAAAGTAAAATAAAATGATATAATCACTGGTTAGAGAATCTTCTGAAAATGAAGCTTTTTTAAATCTATTAATGAAAAAGTAATATGGTTTCAGGATTCTTTCAGATAAGCGTATATTTAATTTTTCCACTTATAGCTTTTCTGAAAGCGATAAATTGGAACTGATACACACACACCACACACACACACACACACACACCATATATATATATATATATATATATATATATATATATATATATATAATCAACGGGGAGAAACAGGAATATATGTAAATACTTGTATTCGTAAATTTTTCAATTTTTGCGCACTGAAAATAAAAATATATACATACATGATATTTTCCCCATTGTTTGATAATAATTATGATTTTATTATAAGTTACTTTGTAAAGTATATATCTATGCACCTTTGATATATATATATATATATATATATATATATATATATATATATATATTATATATATATATATTATTTGAGAGAATATGTGCTTAATTAAGTCGTACCTAATTTTGAAAATTAATGATTAATAATTAATTGATTAGGCGGGAATGCCTATTTAAATGTAAGGCTAAACAAATCGAGAAAAATCAGATGAGGCCTAATAGGCCGAAATGTACATACAGAGATAGATTTTCTCGATTTGTTTAGCCTTTCATTTAAATAGCATTCCCGCTATTAATTATTATTAATCAATTAATTTTCAAAATTAGGTACGACTTAAATTAAGCACATATTCTCCCAAAAATTGTCGGCAAAAAGCCATAATCCAACACACCGTGTTTACAAACTTATCATATATTATATATATATATATATATATATATATTATATATATATATATTGTATCTCCAACTACCAGTGGGTATTTGGGTTGCCTTAAAATTTGTCTTAATGATTTGGCTGTCAAATTCATTAATGTCCCCGCTCAGTTTTAGTGAGTTCTTTTGGGAAATGAACCCATATGAAAGAACGAATTCAGATATCTACATGACTAGAAGTGACAAACGTGCAGGTGTAATTATTCGGAATTGTTCTTGTACAGACAGCGTTAACTATGTCTGTCTGTCTGTCTGTCTCTGTCTTCAGATTCCTTCTTTACAATCTTGTACTTTTAATCATTTACCGATCTTATCATTTGAAAAGATTTTTTTTTTGCTTTTGTTTGTCTGTGCGTATTTCATTAAATATGATTCCTCCTTTTAAAAATTGCCGAATCATTGCGCTGTACCAATAACTTATTCCCAGATACATATCCCCCTCTCTCTCTCTCTCTCTCTTTATATATATATATATAATATATATATATATATATATATATATATATATATAATGTAAATGCATACCAGACAATTAATATATGCACAATTACAATATAACTACTGATAAAAATAATAATCAAAAACATACATCCTTATTAACCAATAATTATTTTCACATAATTATAACCACACTAACACTATTTGCATAAACATTCACTAGCACACAATTGTCATCAGAATACAGCATCCCATACTCACGCCATAAAATAGAATATTTGACGTCATATTTCAGAACCGTCTCCTTTTTCAAACCTCAAAAATTTTTAAATGGACTGAATAACAAGGACTACCACTCGCTTTTCTCACTATTCTGTGATAAATAATTTCTTATCACCTTCCACATACCAACAAATGCCCTGAAGATGATCTAATTAATAGATCGAAACACTACAGCGTCGGCCAATAAACTCACCACTTAACCCATTTAAACCTGTGTTTTTTTCATTTTCTCAATATACTTACATACCGTCGGATTCACTTCCTTTCTTCACACACACACCACACAAACACACCACACACACAACAACACACAATATATATATATATATATATATATATATATATATGCGCGCGCGTGTATGTGTGGCTAGATAAATTGACAGATGGATGGAACAGTATGAGATAGAAAGATGGATGGAACAGTATGAAAGAGATGGATAGATATATATGAACAGACTGAGATAGATAAATAGATTTATAGATAGATACAGTCTGATATAGATCTCAATGTATAGGTAGGCACATAGGTAAGATGAGATTGATTCATCGACTGATTAGAAAGATAACAAAAAAGACTGAAATTGATCTGGAGATAAGATACCAATTGATCTGGAGATAACATACAAACAGATGTCCCAGAGATAAGAAGTGACAAACAAAAACTAGATACATAGACAGATGGTCAAAAAGATAAAGGATAAAAGAGATAAAAATCAATCTTTTTGCTTTTAGAAATACCCTACTTAAAGCCCGCCTGTGGTGTCCATTAAATTGATTGGCAAGTCATCTCACATTTATCGAATTTATGTCATAAGTACTTACAAATTAATAAGGGAAACTACTCTATAAACATTATTCAATTCATTTGGAGTTATCTCCGCGAAGAAATCAGATCATTCGGGGTGAGTGCGAATACAGACACCACATGAAACTAGAAACTGATTTGTTCTTCAAGTTAGGACATTTTGTAGAGACAGACAGATTAAAATAGACAGAGACAAGATTAGACGGACATATATTATCAGATCGATAGAAGAACAATGCTAAAAGCATTTTAAATAAGTAAAATACTGAGCTAGATTCACCAAAATGCAGGGCAGAATATTTCATCTATAAAGTAAAATGAAACGGGATGTAAACTCACGACCCTGTGTTACACGTACCTGTATCGACACATCTCTCTCCCCCTCTCCTTGTATTCCTATATATATATGCCTAATATATATATATATAATATATTATATATATATTATATATATATATATATAAATGAGGTAAGGTAAAAGGAAAAGTGGACAGAAAATAATGACTCAAACAAGTAGAAGTAGGAGAGAAATATTTCGTTCTTCTTTACGCGAAGAATATCATCAGTCTAACTTTAGTCTAACAGTTAGACTGATGATGTTCGTCGCGCAAGAAGAACGAAATATTTCTCTCCTACTTCTACTTGTTTGAGTCATTATTTTTTGTCCACTTTTCCTTTTACCTTACCTCATATATATATAAAAGTAATTGGTAATTTGCTTGAAGCATTGTTAATTATGTTATTATATATTAATGATTTGAAGGCCAATACAATGCACATAAAAAATAAAAACAAAAAGATGTTTTTTGTCTTCATCCATTGCAAAATCTCCGTGACAGTGGTCCATGATGATATTGAGACTTCTTTCTAGGAAGGGATATATATATATATATATATATATATATATAATATATAAAGTTGCTGTTGCGTGGACATGTGTGGAGGGGCAGAGTCAAAACATATTTTTATTTTCGTTCTTGATTAGTGACTAACCGAAAAGTCGAAACCAGATGGAAAAGACTGTATAGCGTATATACATTGCTTTAATCCTCATATACGTTCCCTAGGGAAAAAAGAAGAAAAGTTTCTCCGTTATATTTAAAAAATTTTTGAACACCTCATAAATATCTTATTATAATGGGGATTCGGTGTCTGTCTTTGTTTAACCTAGGTTACGTCACGATACACTCAGGAATTGCGCAAGTTTATCTATGACTATTTGATTTATAGTAAAAATCATTATTTAACGAGGCCTCTATGGAATATCTCAATTAGATTTGCCTCAAAACAGCACATGTTATTAGTGCATTTAAAATCCTACTATGTATCTTGTATATCACTAATAAATAATGGTTTACATAATATATAGTGTGGTTAATTTACATATTTTTTTTTAACAAAATCGGGTTTCATAAAAAAAATGGTGTTATTGATCTCTAATATTATTGTTTTATTCTCTAAGGTATCAAAATCAATCCTATGCATAGTTTTATATAGAAACCAATTAAAATATAATTAAAATACGTGTAATCTTTTTATATGCGTTCTTATTTAATTTCGTTAGTCCTTCTAATTTAATATATTTCATTACATTCAAACCTAAATACTTACACCTGGAGGGCGCATATTCTCGTTAGTATATATAACAAATTAAACTAGCCATACACACTTTGTGTACCCTTGTGACAGTGGTCCATGATGATATTGACACTTCTTTCTAAGAAGGGATTTAGTGTGGGATTTCAGAGTTGTCTCCCTTATATTGATTATTCTAATTCTAAAAAATAATTAATTTAAAATGAAACCCAGAACAAAATTATCTTTTGAATTTAGCATTTGTTTGATTAGCTCAGTCGTAGAGCGTTCGGCTAGAAACCACAAGGTTCCTAGTTCGATACCGGTCCTCGCCAACTCAGCGTATGAGTGCACAGGGATCTGCGCGGTAAAGTAAGGAGCTGATGGTAGTGTTGCACTCCACCTCAGATGCTAAAACAATCTCCTTGGTCTAGCGCTATTGAAAAGGGGATAGACTCCCTCGCTGACTGGCTGATACCGACATTAGGCCGCCCCGACGACTTTACTTTTTTTTATATGTGAAATAAAAGGAAATTAATCCGACAGTGTGAATCTGATATATTGAAAAAAAACAAATGATGTTGATCCCAAGCATTTGTGAACATCATTTGTTTTTTCAACATAGTGTTATATGTATTTTTCAAACAAAAATCACGTTATTAGGTGTAATTTGTAATGGTTTACGGTGCTAAAAAAGGGCTATATTTTAAGTAGACAGTCACAATATCATTGATAGAGCGTTTGCATTTGAGTTAAGGTAGTGTAGACATTTACTCAATATTTGGTTACTGACATTAAATTACCCACAAAGCTTGATATGCCATTTATTACCCAAAATGAACCAGTAATTGTTGCAAACTTCTGCTTTACTCTTTAAGCTTGACTTAGTTCAGGACAAGGCCATGATATTGGAGCACTCTTGTAAAATCCAACTGACCTCCGATATTACCTGGCACATTATAAGAAATTGGTGTTAGCTCCTAGAAAGGAGCGGATAGTAGGTGTGGCGCTCCACATTAGACGCAAAAGCAATCTCCTTCGTCTAGCGCTAGTGGAAAGGGGATAGACTCCCTCGCTGATTGGCTGGTATCGACTTTAGGCCACCCTGACGACTTACTGAATTAGCACCACCATAATTATCATAGTGGTATCCCTTTACCTAACACCACGCCCACCCAAATTGAAACGAATAAAAGCTCGTTCTTGGTATTTAAGTCTACTAGCAACAGAAAACACCCTCCGGGCATCGTAAAAATTAATTTTTGAAAGACGTTGCCTGAGAGAGTGGAGTTAAAAATTCAATGTCAGAGGGTTTGTATCATGAGTAAGACAAATCCTCATATCTATTAAAGGAGAAAAAAAATAAAACAATTTGAAATGAAAACTGAGCCCCGTCCCTCTCAAATAAAATGTTGCATGCATGTAATAATCAAACAATTATTTTGAATATTTTCCACATCAATTTTCCACAAAATCGTAGGTATTTATTTATTTGTAAGCTTTTTAATTAACTTCTTGTTACTGTAAAAAAAAGGGACGAGAGTAAAAAACAATCTTTAAAATTGCTTACTCAAATGTTGGGTGTATATAGCATAAGAATATTGACATAATCTGTGGCGTAGAGCTATGACGTAGTTTTTGTTTGAGACAGAAATACAGAGAATCTCCATTATTAATAGATTTGCAAATTGATGTCCGTGATCATGCCTGCCAAGAGACTTGGCTCAAGCAGATGAAAACTTCTATGATCTCCACTCCGAACAGCCTGCTGTCTGTTCTAGTTAGCGTATGATATGTTTTCTATCCAGACCACGTCACCAAGATATATATATATATATATATATATATATATATATATATATATAATATCCAAAAATCCGGAGAATAAATCTTCCTTACGACATAGGATTTTTTTTTAAACGTGTCGCAGTTTGCAGAGCTCAATGTGTATTCTTATTGTTAGGGTCACATTCGCATCTGATGATTTGGGAGAGTTAGACACGTTGTCTAAGCTTCCTGAAATAGACTATAAGCAAAAATTCTAAGTCTTTTGTTATATTTTTACTTGCTGAAAATAGCCATATGTTTGTTTATGTATATATATATATATATATATATATATATATATTATATTAATAATTAATAAGTCATCACAGACACGTGTTTCGGCATATCATAGCCTCTTCAGTGTGGCTAGACACAACTATATATATATATATCTGTGTGTGTGTGTGTGTGTGTATGTGTATATACATTAAAATATTATATATAAATATAATATATATATATATATATATATATATATATATAAAGATAATCTAATGAGTCGACGAACCTACATTAGTTTCGCATAAAGCTCTTCAGGGCTAAAATCTGAGTCAGTTTAGCCCTGAAGAGCTTTATGAAACTAATAGTAGGTTCGTCTGACTCATTAGATTATCTTTATTACTTGCTCTATTAGGTATCGAGCACTTTACATAGTAGCTTCTCCTAAGCGGTTATATGAATATATATATATCTTATATACATATATATACATATAAATTGTTTTCTTTTGGCCAAATACAAGTACCAATAGATTATTTTTTTGTTGGTACGAATATCTTGGTCCTTTCTTTTTTTTCAAAATTTTTTTTCTTCCTGGTTGATGTTTGGTAGTATTTTTTACAATCAACTCTCTGTTGGGTTTTTTCTCTAGGATCTACCAACACGCTTGGTATATTATATATATATATATATATATATATATATATATATATATATATATATATATTCTTATATGTATATTCTTTATATATTCTTCAAATATTGCAACCCCATTTACACTATAATAGCATTAGTAGTTAATCAAAATAAGTGCTTAATATATTTTGTAAAATATAGATCATTTATACTTGTAGAAAATTATTTTCTCTCTACCAGAGTTTCGGTGTCTAAGGTACCGCTTCTTCAGGAATAGAGAGAGAAACTTTTTATACAAATCTCTCTCTCTCTCTCTCTCTCTCACTATATATATATATAATTATATATATATATATATATATATATATATATATATATATATATATTAGGTATAGCCAATTTTTCATTTGCTTTTCATTTTAAAAACGAATTAAAATGAATTAAATCGATTATTTAATGTCAAAATTTGTCCAAGTCGAAAACATAAACATCATTAAAAAAAAAAAAAAAATAATATTACACATATGATTTATTTTTAATACATTTAAACGATTTTTTTCGGTCAATTTTGATCGTGTATGTCCATAAACGCTGTTTAAAGATACCTTAAAATCCGTGTTTACAAATAAATAACATTTTGGATTGAAAAAAATTTAAAGTTTTGAAATAAAATAACTGATACATTCTAAAATTTCATTCATTCACAAATCAATCTTGAAAATTTCATCTAAACTCGGATAATTCCCCGATATTTGGTAATTTTTTTCAAACAGAGGGGTTAAATTTGTTTTGTAAAATCACGGATCTTTCGACAAATTGGGTAAAACTAATATATATATATATATATATATATATATATATATATTATATATAAGTCATCAACAGACACCGTGTTTCGACGTATCAAGTCTCTTCAGTGTGGTTAGACATTTATAATCTACCTACAGCCGGGATAGAAACCCGATCAATTCACCATCAGTCGGACAGCTTATATATATATATATTTATATTATTTCATATCACTGAGCAGCCTTCCAATAAAGCTCTCAGGGCTATAAGGATAGCCGAAATTGTACATAGGATGATTTTTAAATTGTTTCCATACATTATATGCTTTTGGCCAAATATATCAATTAATTATTTTTTTGTTAGGTACGAATAATTAAGCACATATTCTTCAAAAAATTGTCGGGCAAAAAGCCAAATTACATACCTTTATATTATATATATATATATATATATATATATATATATATATATATATATATATATATATATATATATATATATATATATATATATATATATATATATATATATATATATATATATATATATATATATATATTTATGACCATCATATCTATTTAATTTTTTCCTAATCTTTTTATCTGTAGATCGTCCGGTACAAGGCCACAGCCCTGGAGCATAAAGGGAAGGGTCGAAGTGACCATCCTAACAATGGCCTTCGAGATTATATGCTAAGCCTCATTTCACGACTGTCGGATCTTCTCTCTGTTTGTAAATTGAATAAATATGTTTTGTGTCTGTGTGTGCGCGCCGGCACTTCGGATGAACGTTCTGGCTAACCTTGTAATAATGTGCGTATTTATTGGCCTGAATAGGCCGAGTGTGATACTTACATGGGATGTGTGTGTGTGTGTGTGTGTGTGTGTGTGATGTGAACTTAAGAGACGACAGGAAGAAGTGTTTAAGGCAATTGGGGAGGGAGGAGACACATGAGGATAATCAGAGAGAGAGAGAGAGAGAGAGAGAGAGAGAGAGAGAGAGAGAGAGAGAGAGAGAGAGAGAGAGAGAGAGAGAGCCCGGGAAAAAAGAAGGGGAAAAGTGAAAGTAAAAGAAAAAGAACGTATGCATAGATAGCACACATACACACATATATATATATATATTTAAAGAGAGAGAGAGAGAGAGAGAGAGAGAGAGAGAGAGAGAGAGAGAGAGAGAGAGAGAGAGAGAAGGAAGGAAGACAGATAAACTAAAAGATATGATGACGAGACTAAATACATAAACAACAAGCTAATAGATGGATAGATATGAACAAGCTTATATATATGTGTGAGTGCGTGTAGAAGTAATTGTATATATATTATATATATATATATATATATATATATATATGTGTGTGTGTGTGTGTGTGTGTGTGTTAGTGAGTGTTGTGTGTGTCTTTATATATATGTGTGTATCTATATATATATGTGTGAGTGCGTGTAAATGTGCTTGTATATATATATATATATGTGTGTGTGTGTGTGTGTGTGTGTGTGTGTTGTGTGTGTATATATATATATATATGTGTGTGTATCTATATATATATATGTGTGTGCGTATAAAGGTGCTTGTATATATATATATATGTGTGTGTGTGTGTGTGTGTCTATTTATATATGTGTGTGTGTGTCTGTATATATATATGTGTGTATATATACATATATGTGAGTGTGTGAGTATATATATATGTATATGTGTGTGTATGTGTGTGTGTGTGTATATATATGTGTGTGTGTCTGTGTGTATATATATATATATATATGTATGTGTGTGTAAGCGTATGTATATATATATTGTGTGTATATATATATGTGTGTGTGTGTGTTATAGATATATTAATA
>CM042149.1:44819538-44882038 GCA_023376005.1 Doryteuthis pealeii | reverse complement strand
TTGCGGTCACTGCACCAGAGATTGACACTCAAAATTCGTCTGATCAGCCACTCACGCAGTTGCAGATAATTAATAATGAGAGAGAGAGAGAAAAAAAAGTGGACAGTACGCCATCGTCTTCAGTAGACGGATGGATGCCAACCAAGTTCCGGTTACAGATAGATAGACACCGAATCTCCATTATAATAGGAAGATTACATCAAATGAATCAACCATTTTGTTCTACTGCAGTTTTCAGCATCTTGCGACCAAACTTTAAACTGATCGATAAATTTTATCGAGACGAATGTCTTGAATCAATTAAGGGCAAACCGGTGATTTCTAAATGGTCCGACTTGAACTTCTCCATAGAAATTATTTTTTTACCGAGAAGAAGATAAAAATCAACTTTTCCCTATTCATAGTTCGGCCTTCTCTTGGTTGGTTGGTTAGGTTTTACATCATATCAACCCTTGTTGGGTTATTTTATATGGAGACGTTTTGTTTCATACCTTTTTGTTGGGTATTCAATTTTTTTTCAAATTCTTTTTTAAGCCCATTTTTTAAATACCGTATTTGACGGCATATAGGACGCACTTTTTTCCAAAATTTTGGCTCAAAAAATTGCCCTGCACTGTAGGTGAAGTTTGAGACCCCCCATCTCTATAATGCTCACTAACCCAACTTCGTGTGTTATTTAATACCAAATCCATATATGTAAGTATTTACACCCTGTCAGTCGAACACACGGATCATTAAAGTGAGGAATCCCGCTTAAACCGAAGCTGATGCGTGGCTTGTGTTTAAAAATTTCATGGGGTCACTCTAATATAAATATCTCACCGATCCAATGGCCAATAATACTGGACACAGGGCCTAAGGGCCAGGTATCCATATATGTGTGTGAGTGTGGTTATAGGGTGACACGTTATCGTTTACCAAGCTTAGTTTAGGTTGGAAGAATGCCAGAAGTACTGGGTACCTACCGAGAACCGAACTCACTAGCAACAGTCCACTATAATACTCGTGTTCCTGATTATCTGATTTAGCTTATCCGTCGAATTCTTATTTCTCATGAGTGTCGCTATCTCAGCTAAATAATGGACAATTCCGTTTTTAATATGACATACTACACATAAGAAATATAAGAAAGCGAGTAGGGGAAAGATTGGTGAGCGTGCGGAAGCGATAATAACAATCGAACTTAAATCCGGGAAACATTGTAACTTAGATTATCCATAGTACTATCCTAGTATGAATAACCTCGGTGGATCACGCCGGATTGCGAGAAAAGTTTTTTTACTTTAATGATCGATCTACTTGCCATTGTGCATCTTTAAAGATCGAAAGCGGAGGGAAAGTTAAAAGCGAAGAAGGGTTCATTGGCCCCCTTAGTGAAATCCAATTGCCAACGCAGTGTTGATCAGGAAGCTGCTTCTACATTCCTATAAACAGAGCACTATACAACCTGTATACGCACCGAAGCTTACCTAAGCGTACATTCGTTTGTATACTACACAAGCAGGGTGAGCGTAACAATCTATCCCAATCGAACATGATAAAAAATAAAGGTTAAATCAAGATTATTATACTAAAAATTGTAACGGTTAGATTATCACAATGGTATGCTTACATAACCATACACCAGAACGCCCAATGAATAACAGGAGCTTATATGAATGTCAATATAAGTGTCTATGTTAACATATTTATTTATGAATACTTAATGACTGTCTGTCTATTTAGAGTGTATACGCCTATCTTCATTGCTATGTAATTTTTTGTTTTGTACTTTTTTTTATCTTTTCACCGATCTAAGCGGTTATAGGTGTACAAAACAAAACCGTTGTGCATAATTCTTATAGTCGAGTGGGCGTGTGTCTATGTTCTTATGTCCGTCAAATAATTATCTCATTTAATTGAACGCAGGTGTAACGGTTAAGTGGACTCGGCTAACCGACTCCAAATCCTGAACGGGCCTCTTTACATTTCACATAACACTAATACCCTTGATGAAGGTATGAATCCAACTATTCGTCGTTCAGCTATGGGTAAGTAGTAGAGCAAACTTTGCTAGGCCAACCGGCCTAGGAGAAGGAAAAACTCTGAATTTAGAACAAATGTAGAGGGATGGGCTCCGACTGACTATTCATGGCCAAGATATACAACATAAGTAATGCTCCTACGACGCAAAACAGGTTACGAGAACAGTAAGAGCGAGAGACTCAAGTCTGGCACAAGTTCTTGTATTTACCTGGATACCAAGTCACATCGGTATCCAAGGAAATGAAAGAGCAGACAAAGCTGCAAAAAGCACTCCTGACAGACATGACTAACACAAAAATCCCATCAACAGATCTAAAACCAGTCATTAACAAATTCATATCTGACAAATGGCAAAACTCATAGGATAATCTGACTCAAAATAAACTCCATGAGAAACAAGAAGTTGTTGGTGAGTGGCCAGCAGGCCACAGAAGAAAAAAAACAGACAAGAATAAGTAATACTCACCAGACAGCGTATTGGGTACACCCACATCACCAATTCTCAATTTTTAATCAGGGAGGACGCCCCAGTACGTCTAATATGCAAAATACAGCTCACAATCAAACACATCCTCCTAAATTGTAACAGCCTTAGACAAACCCGCTCCAAATATCATGAAACAAAAAAACCTAAAAGATCTCTTTAAAAGTAAGAAACCTAGAAGACATTTTAAATTTTCTAAAAAAAAAAAGAACCATTTCAACAAGATATAACAAAACATAACCGAATATCTCCATAGAACCACTACTTTAAAGACTGAAATCCAAAATAACCATTTCTGGCATTAAATGACCCACAGAGGTTGATATGCCGTTAAACAAAACTCAAACTCAATCAAGTCCTTATATACAGGGTGACTATAAAATCCTGCAACAGATTCAAAATGTTACAACGAAGATATCAATGTAATTATAAAAAAGTACATAATTTTTCTCTCCAGAGGGCCGGCTTAGCTCAGTCGGTAAAGCGTTCGGCTAAGAATCACAAGGTTCCTAGTTCGATACCGCCCCCCCCCCCGCCAACTCAGCGTATGAGTAGCACAAAGATCTGTGCGGTAAAATGAGGAGTTGATAGTAGGTTTGGCGCTCCACCCCAGACGCTAAAAATAATCTCCTCGGTCTAGCGCTAGTGAAAAGGGGATAGACTCCCTCGCTGTCTGTCTGATACCGACATTAGGCCGCCCCAACGACTTTACTTTTTTTTTTACATAAAAATAAAACCACTAGGATTGAACTTTGATATGGTTTTTACTGAACGACTTTATCATTTGTATAATGTGAGTTATTAAGTTTTCAATTTTTAATACTACAACAAAACTTTATGAACACCGTATATACAAGGTGTTTATACGGAGGCGCGTGGTCAAATGCTTAGAGTCGGATGGAAATGGACTCGTCGACCAAAGTTCAAATCCTAGACGAAACTATTTGCATTTCACATCGCGCTAATACCCTCGAAAAAGGTATGAATCCAATTCTCCCTCCAGCTATGGGTAAATAGCAGCGCAGACTGGGCTCTTTAACCATGACTAGGTAACCAGTCTAGAAGAAGAAAAACTCTGAACCTTTTAAACTCTTAAGAAATTGACCCTGCTCGTGCGGAGGGATTGGTATATATATATATATATATATATATATATATATATATATATATATATAAGGTGTGTCAAAAAGTGTCAAGATTATTTTGTACTTTTTGACACACCTTGTATTCTGGAAAAATTAACGTTCCATTTATTGATCATTTATATCTTGGTAAATACAGCTTCAAACTTGGCGCTTTGATGACACACCTTGTATTCTGAAAAGAATTAACGTTCCATTCATTGTTCATTTCTATCTTGGTAAATAAAACTTCAATCTCAATACTTCTATGACACACATTACACACACACACACACACACACACACACACACACACACAATATATATATATAATATATATATATATATATATATATATATATATATTCGCTCGTCTTCTAATGGTTATCGTCGTAAGATATGGACACGGCGTTCAATTCCTGGAAAGGTATACATAAAATCATGGAAACGTATGCATCCAACGTATTGTAAATTATAGGACAGATCGGCCTATGTAACCATGGTATGACAACCGGTCTAGGAGAAGGAAAACCATGAATTCAAACCTGTTAAAGTCCGCTTAAAAATTGACCATGTGTCGCATCTTGCTCCTGTGGATGGGTTGAGTGGGTATATATATATATATATATATAATTAGAGATTAAGAGGGGGACAAATTGATATTTGGTATGTATATATGCATGTCAATAAACATGTAGATATAATTACACATACGTATGTATAATCATACAAACACAAAATCTCTCTTACTTTTTCTTTCTCTCTCTCTCTCTCTCTCTCTCTCTCTCTCTCTCTACCCCCTCTCTAACACACACACACACACACACATGTCCATATATGTGCCTGTGTGTAAGTTGAATGTTCATATCTCTTATATATATATATATATATATATATATATATATGCATATATATATGTTATATTATATATATATATATATATATATATATATATAAACACTTATATGTGTGTATGTGCGTATATATATATATATATAAACACATATATATGTGCGTATATACATAGGTGTGTATGTGCGTACATATATATACATGTGTGTGTATATGCGTATATATATATATAAACACACATAATATACATATGTGTATGTGCGTATATATATATATATATATATATATATATATATATATAATGAGACAATCTTAGTTTACGACAGATGTGCCGTGGCGTACTCCTAATACTGAATTTAATTCAATAAATATGAAAACAATTTTAGAACGTTAAGAAGGGAAATTTGGTATTAATAAAAGTTGTGTACACTAGAATACATTCAGCCCACAAACATTTCCATTCACACGAATTAAATTTGCGAAAGAATAAACGAACACTAATAATAATAATAATAATAATAATAATAATAATAATAATCTTTCTAAATTAGAGAGAATAATAGAGGAGAATTGAATGTTGACTTGAATTACGAGACACGTGCAGAACTCTAAAACGATTCCTTGATTTGACTTTGTGAATTGTGAATTAATTATTTTAATTCCAATTCAAATTCATTTAGCCTGTATTTATTTTCGTCTATTCAGAGATTACGACGTCGTTAATATCCTATTGGACGGGGGGGGGGACGATTAACTTTTTAATCCAATAATCTGGGTAGCGATTGTGCCCATAGTGTTAGTACTTACGGGCCAGATGTTAGCGGTGGGATGTTAGGGATTGGGTTGGGTGCAATTAACGGTGCAAAAGTGAATGACTGAATTACGTTAATCTTCCATGACGGTAGAGCTTACTCACTGTCGGTGGGGTTCAGAATATGCTGACTGCATCCCCCCTGCAAAGGGATACCCCCGCCCTAATAGGTGTCCTTGTGACATAAAAAGTTAAGAAAGCGGAGTGGTCTATTGTCGGTATTAGCAGGACAAGGGAGTCAGTCCCCGTTTGGCCAGCGCTATACCAGAGAGATTATTTTATGCGTACGGGGTGGAGCAACCGTCAGCTCCCGACGTTGCTGCCCAGAAGCTGTGCTACTCATACGCTGAGTGTGCAAGGAGCTGTATAGAATCCGGAAACTTGTAGTTCCGAGGCGGGCGCTCTACCAACTGGGCAAAACCGGTCTTATCCTTGTGACATGATAAAGTGGGGAAAAAAACCAAAATCCAAGAAGTTACACGTATGGAAACATTTTTCGGATGAGTCAGCACAACGCTACCTGTCAATTTCTTATTGGTCGATAGATGTCACGTGGCGAAGTGTAGAAAAAAATGTAGTGAGAGGAGGGAATGAGAGTCAGTTTGGACGAAGCTGTGTAAGGGAACAGACGAAAGATGCGTGTCTGTTCCCCAAAGCATTTTGAATTGGAGATAAAAATGAATCGGCTCATGAGAAAAAAACTTGAAAATCTTGTATTGTTATCCAAAAACTATTATAACGGTACATGACAAGATATCTTCCGGCGAATCCTTTTCAAATAGACATGCAACACTACATCCTGGGTATGAATTTAAATGTTATCTGATATTGAGGCTTCCCTTCTGGAGCTATATATATATATATATATATATATATATATATATATTAATAATGTAGATTCACTTCCGGTTTTTGTCTGTAACAAAAATTACGTCACTGCTTACGTCACATTACCCAACATTGTCATAACATAGAATAAATACACTCAAAATTTGAGCATACACCATTAGACAGTCCTCTTTGTTTTTTAAAACAAGTTTTAATAGATACATCCCCAGTATCATATATTTATATATAGTTTGTTTTATTTTAATTGATATTCAAAGTTAATAGAACTTAGTTTCGATTTCAAATTGTTTTATTTTTTTTTACTCCTTTAATAAATTTGATGATTTCATGATTTATGGTTCAAACTCTCCGACATTTAATTATAAGCAATATCTTTCAAAAAATATTTTTACATCACCCGAAGGGCGTTTATTTTTATTTTGCCAGTTTTATTAACTATATTATAAATTATAAATAAATGAATAAATGAATAGCTTGGTTTAGACATTAATCTATTTCGGAATTTCTTTGTTTCCTCAGTCTCATTTTTACTAATTCGAATACCTCAAACCCGGTCTTATTGGTATGATCTTCCGTTTCACTGATTTTTTTTTTTTTTTTCACTTTTTTTTTCAAATTCTTCCTTCCGCGTTTGATACATACGCCAGCTCACGGGCACGTACACACTCACGATTTTACGAAAGTGTATGGTTTGCGCGTGGTGGTTATGTTTCTGACGTCACAGTTTATGAATTCGATTATTTCACTTGTGAATATGCATGTTCTAACTTTACGTATTTCATATATTTTATGTTCTGATTGTCGGGATTTAATGTGTATATTTGGGTACGTAAATATTCTTTAAAAAGTTTTTACGTAACTTTAAAGTTATTTGTATGTTTTTATTTGAATATGATGCCTTTTCTTTTATTCAATAGTTTCTTCCGTTTTTTTTTTATTCTATTATTGCTATTTTATCCAGACAAAGATGGCCTTTGTTTTTAAATCCTGTTGGTGTTTTTGACTTTTTTATGAATTGCCATTTTATTTGTGGGTTTTGATTTTTTTCTTTTAGTTTCCTGGAATTTTTAAAAAGTTCGGGTTGGTTTTTCATTTTTCATTCATAAAGGATTGTCTGTGATTGTATAAACGAAATTTCCAGGTTGTGCTGGTGCTGCCTTAGAAATCTTACAAAATGATTTTAATGTCATATCTACCCAGAGCTCAATTGGTGACCCAAGTATATATAATGTCTCTTTTAAGATCATATATATATATATATATATATATATATATATAATATATATATATATATATAATCTTAAATGGGACAAAAGATAGCGACAGCTACATTTTGTAATACATTAAGTTCGCTGGCGCTGTTCAAATAAACAAAAGTACTAACATCTTATATTATATATATATATATATATATTACTTTTATCTCCTGGTGAATGTTTAGTGATGAATGGGAGTCATTTTATTAATATCTAAATTTTAAGTACGAAGAAGTATGGCGCCCATGGAGCGGAGTTTTGATTTTTCAGTAAGAAGAGATTATCTCAAAGAATAATATCAGAGTTGTAAGGGGCTGTGGTACCAGAGGAATAAAGTTTGGCCAAAATCTTGTCCACTGAGAACGTCCTGTCGGTGGGGCTTAGAATACGTTGATTGTATCCCCTACAGACATGTATCTTCCCCCTAAAAAAGGTGTGTCCTGAGAAGTGCACTAAACTGGATCCGTCAATAATTTAGTTTATTTTTACAGGCTCTGCAAATTTCATGCTCTTTGACAACTTCCTTATTTCCATTTCCTTGTTGAATCCAAAAAGATTCCAAACAGTAGATTTAGATTGGGTTCCGTGCCGTCTTTCACACACCACACACACACACACACACACACACACACACACACACACACAAAACTGACCCATCTCTTACTCCACATTCTGCCTGCCACTTTACCCTTCTCTGTATATCTTGATTACCTTCTTGCTATATATGTTAGTTTCTCAGTGAGCGTAGAGAGAGAAATATAGGAAAGTTTGAAACGTATTTGCATGTCAAGTTTCATAGGAAGCGAACACGGCCAGTATATTGTCTCTTAATAAATTTCAATTAGGTCAAATGTTCCTTTCTTAGAAATCTTACAAAATGATTTTAATGTTTTTGTTTTTTTCAATTCTCCGACCGACTTTATTTTTTTAGAAAATTTAATTTGCTTTGCAAACTCACTTTTCCCTAATCCCAATTGTCGACCCAACGGGTCACGTTTTGTCTAGTATATATAATGTCCCTATTAAGATCCTATATATATATATATATATATATATATATATATATATATTGCATATTGATATGAAAAATTGATTTTAATAAATATGTGCTTAGTATTATTGATTTCTAATTGTTTCTCAATGAATATGAGCAAAAATCTCTTCAATAAATCTGAAAAGAAATCCACTAACAAGAAGAAGTAACTGTAATTTTATTCTTTACTCCCTATTTTAACTAAATAGTTAAATTAGGAAAATTTAGCAATGAAAGACGGATGTGATAGAAGAGTAAGTTTCAGTTGTTTTATTTTTCGATTACACCCCCTTTGTTTCAAATCATTTTATCTGCATTCTTATTTAGTTTCATTAGTGTTTCCGATTTAATGCAATGTTTTATTACATCAAAACTTAAATACTTGCACCCGAAGGGTGCATATATTTGCTAGTATCGATGGATAAAAGTATCCCGATTCAGAGAATTTCTTAAAATACACCCTGATATCACAGTGGTGAGATACAATAAAAAGCGAATTTTAAAAATGAAGATAATTAAACTAAACCCACCTCATGCCATCTAACGAAAAATGTTCATTGAAAACTTGCCACATGCGCATTTTATAAAATGGACATTACTACCCTGTGTTTCCCCCGAAAAATAAGACCTACCTGCAAAATAAAACTTTGCGTGATTTTTCAGGATTATTTTAATATAAACCCTAGTTGAGAGCGACAGACAGACGAAAGAAATAAGCATTTTTCACTATCACATCATGTGACACAAACACTCGATATCCCTCCAAAATAAGCCCTAGTGTTATATTTCGGAGTGAAAATTAATATAAGCCCTGTCTTATTTTCGAGGAAACATATCCCAGTTGTGAAAATACAATAAAAAACGATATTTTAAGATGAATATTAAACCAAACCCACCTGATGCCACGCATCTTTAATATGGACATTATTACATATCCCAGTTGTGACAATAGGGTAGGTTGATTTTTGACTTTAAAAAATATTAGATTCAGCGAAATATGTGTGTTGGTATAAGGAATACTGATATCAAACACTAGATCTATTACTTACTTTATTGTTTGAGGAAATAGCATCAAAGACAGTCTGCTAAACTGAAAATCCTCGTCTTCGCAACATTTAGCCTAGAAATTGGTTAGAAAATTTAGCAATTTCAGTATTTAAACAGAATCGCTTGTCATTATTGTGTGGGTAGGTTAGAGTAACCTCCCTTTATTAATAGTTAACTTAGAGTGACCGTTCGTTGTGTTATGCAAATATTAGTGCCAGGCCGTCGGTAAGTCTCTAGTTAATGACTGGTGGGCGACGCCATTTGCATTCTGGATTTCGTACGTCGTATGAGACGGTCGATTCGTGTTACTCTTCTCACAATTATAACCGAAACGAATAAAATATCTTAACTAGAATTCAAATTGAAAATATGCCCCTCATCACCCCCGAGACGTTTGATATGCTGAGTTTTACCTAATAATTAAGCTTTAACACTTTAAATGATTTAAATCTACTTCCTCGACGGCAAAATTTTCAAGAAAAATATTTTGTGTGTAAATCTCTACGTTAATTTTCAACCTTCGCCATAAATAGGAGACGTTACAGTTCCAAAATCGACATACCCTATTGTGACAATACAATAAAATGCGATTTTTAAAAATAAAGTTTATCAAACTACCCCCCCCCCCAAATCCCGCATCCGCATTATGACATCTAACAAAATATTTATTGAAACTTGCCACACGTATAGAAAGACGAGTATACAACACTATGAAATACTTTCTTATTTTTTGGCAGGTAATCTATTTACACATTTTCCACCACCGTTATCTGCTTGTATGATTGACTGCCGATATGAAAATTGTTATAAGCCCTGTCTTATTTTCGGGGAAAATGCGGCACATATCCCGGTTGTGACAATACAATAAAATGCGATTTTTAAAATAAAGTTTATCAAACTACACCCCCACATCCGCCTTATGACATTTAACAAAATATTTATTGAAACTTGCCACACAGGCATTTTATCATATGGTCATATAACTCCATATTAAATTTCACCGGTCATTGAAACTTATTTCTTTCATCTTGTTTATCAATTTCGTAACTCTTCCTTGTTTTTGTTTTTTAGCAGGTAAATATATTTACATATTTTCTACCATCGTTATCTGTTGTGTGATTGATTGGCAATATGTCTGTGCAGATTCAAAATGACATTGTAACCAACGTAGAAAGGAATTAATATCAGCATTTATCAAAATTCTATTCGTCATTTCATAAACTCTAGGTTTTTCATTAATTAATTCTGTTCATATCACAGAGCTTTTGATTATTATGATTCTGTGTGTGTAGTTGCGCACGTACATGCCTATCTCTATGATCACTGGTAGATAGATAGATAGATAGATAGATAGTAAAAGCATAATCTTTAGAGATCCCTGCCGTTCATCACAATCTTACAACCCCACCACCAGAACCTTTCCTCTCATAAGCTTTCAAATGACCCACCAATCCTGCTGTAGACCCACAAAGTTTGATGCAAATATTGCATAGGAAGGACGTCCTTCCCACTGGATCGGATGGATCAGATGGTAAACTCTGTGTTGTTGTTTTATCTTATGTAATTCTGATGCATATCGCAGGGATTTTGATTATGATGATTCTGTGTGTATATTTGCACCCGCATATGCCTCTCTCTATGATTACTGATAGATAGATGGATAGATAGATAGATAGCAATAGCATAATCTTTAGAGATTCCTACCGTTCATCACAATCCTACAACCCCACCACCAGAACCTTTCCTCTCATGAGCCCTCAAGTGCCTCATCAATCCTGCTGCAGATCCACAAAGTTTCATGCAAATATGAAATAGGAAGGATATCCTTCCCACTGGATCGGATGGATCAGATGGCAAACTCTGTGCTGTTTTTTTTATCTTGTGTAATTCTGTGCATATCACAGGACTTTTGATTATGATAGTTCTGTGTGTATATTTGACCGCATATGCCTCTGTATGATGAGATAGATAGATCTGAATAGACTGTAACAGATGATAGTCATGTAAGTATAGGTGCGCGCACATGACTCTATGTATGATTATTGATAATAAAGAGAGATAGATAGATTTGAACAGATAGTAAAAGGTAGATATGAATAGACTGATAGATAGATTGATAGAAAAGGAGAGAGAAACGGAATAGACTGTGATATTTATATATGTCAATTTTATAAAAAATAAACGTACTGATTTTTTGGAAGCATGAGACACTGGTGCAATTAATAATTCGAATTGATTAATGTTAAGAAATATAGTTGGATTACCGATTTCATATAATAACTCAACATTCTACAACATACAAAAAATATATAAATTCAATTACCGACGATGCTTCTATTTAAGAATTACCCAATTCGTTATAACACTTTCGTTAGATACCACTCAACTTTACGTAGGTAAATGATGAGACCACATTAGTTTTGATTTAGTAGATAATTTTACAAATTACATTCTAATCAAAATCTATTAAATTCAAAAATTTTTTTCAATATTAGTTACCATACTTTCTGAACAGGAAGGCAACGACTGACTAGATGCTATATAAATCTTAAATTAATAAACATTTGACAAGACAAAATCGGTAAACCAACTGTATTTATTTAGCATTAATCAATTTGAATTATTAATTGCACCATGCTTAAAAAAACCCAGTACATTTATTCTTATAGCCTTGACATCAAATACGTGAAGCATACGCGAAATCCTTACAAATTAAAAAAGTCTCTCTCTCTCTCTCTCTCTCTCTCTCTCTCTCTCTCTCACACACACACACTCTCTCTCCATCTCTCTCTGATATATATATATATATATGAGAGAGAGACAGCTCTCCCTCTCTCCCATATATATATATATGAGAGAGAGAGAGAGAGAGAGAGAGAGAGAGAGAGAGAGAGAGAGATGAACAGGCTGTGAAAGATGGATTCAATAGTTAAAAATCAATCGAGTTGTGGTGTGGAACTCTTCACAGTTCTTCATAAGTTCGTACAAAATGTTCTTGTTAAGCCCAACCATAGTTAAACATTATACTGATTGCATCGAAGACATGAGAGACCAAGTTGTATTCTTTTAAATGGATGGCTTTGACATTAGATATCCCACGAAGGTTGATATTCCATTAAAAAAAAACATTGTCGAAATTTGAATTTAATGCTTTTCGAAAAATTATTGTTTTGTAATTTAGAACTAATTGTAAAAAAAAAAAAAGTCTTAATTCTTTGATGACTAAGGCATTAGGAAAAATGGATCAAACCGATGGCTACCTTTTTTAAAATACTATTTTGAATGTAAAGCAAAAAAGTGAATTATAATACGAAGAATCTTACATTTTCAATACGTTTTTGTAAGGACATATCTTTTTAAATTCTTAGTTACTTTTTATTGTTACTTTTTATATGTTACTATTTATAGGTTAAATAAGATTATTATAGATTCTATACTATTTATAGGTTACTATTTTATATGTTACTAATTATATATGTTACTAATTTTATATGTTACTAATTCTTAGTTACTAATTCTTAGTTACTTTTTATTGTTACTATGTTACTAATAATTACTAATAATGAAATATTATACTATGTTACTAATTCTTAAGTTACTAATTCTTAGTTACTTTTTATTGTTACTTTTTATATGTTACTATTTATAGGTTAAAAAGAAAATGAATTAAACAAATACATTTTTTATTCACTGCAACTCAGCAATCAATCCTTTAGAAAAATAAAATTATTTTTCAAACCACTCTCGATTTTAGGTCCACATTTTTAGAAATAATATTTTAAATGTAAAAAAAGTCCTAAAATAAACGAATGTTATAGTACGCGAATTAATACCTTCTTTTATCGTTAAAATTAATTTAATACTTAGCTTCTCTTATTGTTATGTTTTTATGGGTAGAATGGAAAATAAATCAAACGAATATAATTTTTTATTAATTTAACTCTATAGAGAATTGAGAACTACATTTAAATTTTTGTCATATGTACGAAAAAGGTTTTAGAAAAATAAAATTTATTTGCAATACAATCACGAGTTTAGGGTTACATTTAAAAAAATAATATTCTAACTATTTCTAAAATAAGCAAACATTCTAAGCAAAATTGTTAAAAGATTTGATAGGGAATTTGTTGAATCATTTTTCACTTAACCCTTCCTAACTATATTTAAGAATATTGTCTTCGTAATTTTAGCAATGCCAATCTCTGTTAAATCGCAGTAACATTTTAAAGAACATTAAAGTAGAAATATAGAAATACGGCCACGTGATTGCCACACCTTAAAAAAAGGTTGCAAAGTAGTCAGACTTAGAACATCGTAACTACACAAGAACCTTAACTTTTAAATGTTTAGTATATAATGATTTACAGTATATATATATATATATATATATATATATATATATATATATATATATATAATATATGAAGATAGGATGGTTGGAGTAAAATCCGACAGTATGAGGTAGGTAAAAGGATAGTGAACAAAAAATAATAACTCGAAACAAGTCTAAGAGTTGAAATATTTCGTCCTATTCATTAGGACATCCTCAGTCAAATGACTTTTATTCAAAGCAAAATTAGTACATGTGATTTCCGCTACTAACTCACTTCCTCATCAAATCACATGTACGTAATTTTTGCTTTGAATAAAAGTCATTTGACTGATGATGTCCTTATGAATAGGACGAAATATTTCAACTCTTAGACTTGTTTTGAGTTATTATTTTTTGTTCACTATCCTTTTACCTACCTCATATATATATATATATATAATATATATATATATATATATATATATAAGAAAGAAAATATTGACAAATCGTCATTTTGGCTTTTAAAATTTATTTTGACCAGAACTCAATATGAGCCTAGTCTCATCAGATAGCCTACTATATAAAGACTGAGAAAAATAGAATAGAGAAAACATTTTTTTCTTTTCTTTCTCTTTTATAAGACCAGTGAAAACTCTCCTCTTTGAACACACCCACATAAAACCTTATATATGATGTCAATAACAACAACGACATTTTTCTCCGTATTATGAGCCAAGGCTTATATTGAGTTCCAGTCAAAATAGATTTATTATACCCAACTAATGGTTTGTTAAGTTTTTCTTTCTTTGAAAGTAAAAATATTGCTCCATATATAATTAATTTTTTAATTATTATACATTGAGCTCTCTTAGGGAATTGTAAAAATCCTTGTATAAATATATAAGTTTGCATCAACATGAGCATGCATTGTGGATGTACAGGTGATATTGATGATCCCAAATAGAATCCCCACCTACTTACCAGTCAGTTGGATACTTTAAACTATGCTTTTACCTTTATATATATATATATGTATATATATATATATATATATATATATATTGTGTGTATATATATATATGTACGTGCGTGTGTGCGTGTGTGTGTGTGTGTGTGTGTGTGTTTGTACGCACATTTATATATACAATACATGATATATATATATATATATATATATAATATATATATATATATGTGTGTGTGTGTGTGTGTATACACATATATATATTTACCAACCCCTCCGCACGAGCAGGATGCGACACAAGGTCAATTTCTTAAGCGGAGTTTAACAGGTTTGAATTCAGAGTTTTCCTTCTCCTAGACTGGTTACCTAGCCATGGTTATAGAGCCCAGTCTGCCCTACTATTTACCCATAGCTGGAGGGAGAGTAGGATGCATAACTTTCCCAAGGGTATTAGCGCTAAGTGAAATCCAATTACCACGTTCAGGATTTGAACTCGGGGCGACGTCCATTTCCCATGACTTTAACCATTACACCACGCGCTTCCTAATGTGTATATGTGTCATATATGTGTATACACATATATGTATATATTACATATTTGTAAATAAATAAATAAACATATATGCGTATGTGTGTTTCTGTCCCTGTCCCTGTGTTTGTGTGCGTCTGTGTCTGTGTTTGCATATGTAGTTATAACCATATGAATATGGATTGATACGTAAGTGTTTATATATATATATATATATATATATATATATATATATATATATATGTATATATCATATATATATAGGCTCTAAGTTGATTGTGCGAATGACAGTGTAACCAACGTACAAAGGAATTAATATCAGTATTTATCAAGACTATCTTCGTCCTTTGATCAACTGCGTGTTTTTTTCCAAGGTTGTGTAATGTTCTACATCTGCAATCTGTCGGGGATCCTTGCTCTTCTAAAAATTATTTTCTGTTTTATTAGCTGCCGTCTCCCCTACTTTACATTGGAAATCATCGTGATCATCAAATTAATACAGATATTAATGCATACTATAACTTTGCTCCCGTTGTCACTCAATCTTTTTACTTTCATCTTCGTTTTATCTACAGCATTCCAAAAACCTTCACTTGGCAGGCAATACATTTTTTCCGCCACGGTTATCTGCTTATCCATGATTCCCTGCCAATCTGTCTGTGTAAATCAGAAAATGTGAGTGTAGTACAAATATAAACAAATTCTTTGGTATTATATTTTTTCTGTGTAGCATGTACTTTTTCTTCCCTTTCTTTATTTCTTTATAATGAAAACGGAATGGGGACGGCACTTATAAGAAATAAGAATTCGGCGGATAAGTGACTGTTGAGAATTTTTCGTATAAAAGGTGTGTGCTAGACGCCCGCTACTACTTATAGACTCGGCGAGAACCACGTGATCAAACTCTTGGCCAATCACTGGCAGTACTCTGCTGCTGATACAATACTTAAACTGACCATACTGACGTTGACACTCTTTGACTACGGACATAAGATTGAAACACTGGACCTTTACCAATACGCGGTATAGGACTTATACGCTTACCAAAGGATTCCATAACACGGACTTTCTTTAAGCCCTTTTCAACTGGCCAAGAATGGCATTTAAAAACTTTACAGTGACACCAGATAATTAGGATTTACTCTTTTTCGCATTTCATCTTGGACGATTTGGACAGTCCCATTTATAACCAGAGGGTGTTGCAAGATAATAAAGGTCGTGCAATTAAGGAACACGAGTACTAATATATAGATTTGGTCTTAACTTCAATGTTGGTTGGTTGGTTGGTTGATTTTACGTCATGTCAATCCTTGTTGGGTTATTTTATGCGGGAGATGTTTTTTAATTCATTCTTGAAAGGTATTCAATTTTTGTAAAACTATTCTTTTAAACATTTATTTAAACTAATTTTTTTCTATTTAACCAATAGATTTGACCCTAACAGGTGCTACCACTCCAGATCAGAGAAGACCTTGGAGTAATAGCAATGCAGGAGTACTCGACACTCTCCGAGCTCCAGAATTGGAAGTTCACCATTAGATTCATATCAGGATATATACAAATTGTTTTCGATATTTGATCATCTGTGCATTTTAGACATTTTTTGTAATAATGTTCCTGTGTTATCATTTGACGATCCTAGCTCTTTTGAAAGTTTTTAAGCTCAAGTTGTCATCTAATTTGCATTTTGAGGCATTATAAATCAAGGTGTTCATAAACTAATGATTTTTAACTCGTTTTTTTTAACTAATACAATCTTATAAACCTGACCCATATGAATGACACCTTTGAAAATGTTTGTATATCATAAGGTTATCTTGTTGTACACATCACCTATTCATACATATCTGAGTGTGCGTAATTATTGATTTGCAATGTACGTAGCACTTAACAAAGTTAAGCAATGATTAACTTTAACAGTACTTAGCTGAGTAACCAATTAGTAACAGTTAACTATATACGACCACCCTCTCTATCTTTAGATTCATTGTAAACAAAAGATACCTTTGATCGGCAGAAAATTCATGTAATTATTTGTCACGTACTCGTGTATAAAACGCACCCCTAACTTATGGTTACAAGATTCCCGTGTATAATACGCACTTACTTTTTAGAAATTGTAACCGCTAAATTTAACCTAAATTTAGCATTTGTTGAACATTTTATCTGTTCATACGAACTAAAAATAAGACTTTATAGAGTTTACATTATGCCTAAAAACACAAAATTCACCGGAGTAAAACTTCATTTCCATTACTCCCAGTTCCACTGACTCGGTATGGAAGTACCTGTTTGGTTCCCATCTATGGGTTAAAAAACTGAGTTATAAAATATGAGTTTAAAAAATAGAATACCAGACAAAAATGAATGGAACAAAGCATCTTCGGCATTGATTAGCCCCTAAGGGTTGACATGCCGTAGAATCCAACCAACATACTTGATGAAAAAATACTTAACTATTTCATTACAAATCACACATACCTTGCCAAAAATGGCATTAAATAACCCACAAGGGTTGATATGCTGCAAAACCAAACAATCAACAACAAAATTCACATATCATTTAGAGCAAACTCACAAACTTGTTCAAAAAACAAATGCAAAAATGTGTGGCGTGAGGTTTAAGGAGCTAGACTAGCAAACAATTTTTAGAGAGTCCGATTGTGTGTAATGATCCTCGTGCCAAATTAAGGTAAGCTTAGTAAGTTGTGACAACCCATAGAATAACGTTTGAGTTTTAGTTTTGTTTAACGGCATTTCAATATCTGTGGGTTATTTAATGCCAGGAAAGGTTATGATGGATTTCAGTCTTTAAAGTAGTAGCTTTATGGAGGTATTCAGTTATTTTGTTATATCTTGTTAAAAAGGTTGCTTTTTTTTAGAAAATTTAAAATGTCTTCTGGGTTTGTATTTTTAAAGAGGTCTTTTAGTTTTTTTGTCTGATAATATTTGGTGCAGGTTTGTCTGAGGCTGTTACAATTAAGGAAGATGGGTTTGATAGTGAGCTGTATTTTGCACATTCGGCATGTTGCGTGCAGTGAGAGCACCAATGTCTTGAACAAAATGCAATAAAGAAGAAAATAATATTCCCGTTCTCCTTGAAAAACCGACCACCACAAAACAAACAAAAAAGACAATTATATATCAAGAGGAGCCGAAATCTCTTGTATAATACGCAGCCTTAACTTTTGGTTTAAAAAATCTGGAAAAATTCGTGCGTTTCATACACAAATAATTATTGTATTCTTTTTAAAACCTCAAATAATTTAAATTGTCATTTCCTTCTTTACTCCCTCCTCTCGTTTTATCATCACGTTTATCTTGCAAAATTTTTACGCATTCCTTGCCCCCTCTCCCCCTTGCCACCCTCTCTCTCTCTTTCTATGTGCGTCTGTCTGTCTGTCTCTCTATGAAAGTGTGTGTGTGTGTGTTAGTGAGGGCGTTTATGTAAAGTTACGCGTGTGCACTTTCTCTTTCTCTCAGTGTCTCACAACGAAAGCACGTCTGTGAGTGTATGTATCGTTACACGAGTATGTTTGCGTTGGTTAGGTTTGTGTGTGTGTATGTGTGTTTATTGCATATCTATCCAACTTTTGAGCGTGTTTCTTCTTTTTTTAAACAAGCCCTGTACTTTAAAAGGGTGATACGTATGTAAATTCACGTTAAGTTATTACAGCAGACCCCAA
Organism: Doryteuthis pealeii; assembly: GCA_023376005.1. NCBI lineage: Eukaryota > Metazoa > Mollusca > Cephalopoda > Myopsida > Loliginidae > Doryteuthis > Doryteuthis pealeii. The sequence continues at coordinate 44,863,069 of CM042149.1, read as the reverse complement.
AAGTATATCTGCTCCCTTAAAAAAAAAAAAATTCTGTTTGCTTCAGCTGTTATGCATACATTTATTTTGTTACTTCATTTATCTTTTGAAAAAAAAAAAATACACACTCATAAAACACTTGCAAACACACACACACATACACACACACACACATATACACACACACACACACACACTCTCTCTCTCTCTCTCTCTCTCTCTCTCTCTCTATCTCTCTCTCTTACCCTCTCCCACGCGTGTGCACATCACACACACACACACATAATTGTACGCGTGGATACAAACACATTCTGAATCATATGTGTGATGAACACAACGAAGATCTTGGCATATTGGTCTTGGAGTTCATGACATCTCAAAAAAAGGGGTGAATTCTTCGCAGTGCTCTTCTCTGTATTATTCGCAGAGTTCCGTCCTGGCCTCCTGCCTAAAAAAAAAAAAAACGCTAGGCGGTAATAGCTTTAAAAAATTGTCGATAAAAACGCCTTCAATGAAATATGAAAAAAATGAACCGACAAAAAACGATTTTTACTTTTTTCTATAAAAATAAGTTTGTATAATTATATAAAAAAGATTTTTATAAGTTTCGATGCGAGAGCTTTTTAGTAAAAGAACCATGAATACAAAATTCTGCTAAAAAATATCAACAAAGAAATTGAGCCTGTGGTAAAAAAAAACAAAAAAACACGGACTGTTTTACCATAATATATATATATTTCTTTTGATTAAAAAATTAATTAATGACCTGACATTAAGATATAAAAGAATATCTAAATACTCAGATTTACTTTTATTCATGTTTGTTTAATGTATAAACAAATTGTTTTTAGTTTAAATAAACAAGAATATCTAAATATTTCATTGAAGGCGTTTTTATCGACAATTTTTTAAGCTAACACCGCCTAGCGTTTTTTAAGGCAGGAGACGGGGACGGAACTCTGCGAATAGTACCCCCTTCTCCTCTCAAATTATTAGGACTGAATTGCCCGAATGTTTTTGATTTGTGATTGGCTTTTAAATTGACCAACTCAAAATGATTTACCTGTATTAAAAAATGCTAAATATATGTATTTATACTAGCAAGAATATGCGCCTTCCGCCGGGCGTGAGTATTTAAGTTTCAATGTAATGAGATATATTAAATTGTAAAGACTAACGAAATTAAATCAGAACGCATATTTACTCATAGCCTCAAGAGTCCATTTGACAAGCAGCAACGGACAAACGCCTCTCTTTTCACTTAGTAAGTTATTTTAAGACTTTTAAAATTGGGAGTTTACAATCACCATGTATATACAATATATGTTCGTATACTTGCATCTCTGCTTTACTCCTTACGGCACAATACAATTGAATATATGTTTAGTCACTATCTTACTCCGCTGACTTGCACTGAATGGAATCAGCTAATATTGCCCAGTCATGACAATACCAAATATTATATATATATATATATATATATATAATATATATATATATATATATATATATATATACTCTTACCGCTACTCAGTTTGTGTTAAAAAGAACCAAGTAACAACTCGACTACTTTACACCTGAAGATGGCACTACGACGTGCCGAAAGTACTTTTGATAAAACCTTCGATGTATTTATTAACCAGCTCTACGCGGACATTAAAAAATTGGCCTGACAACTTAAAAATATCAGAACGAAACTCATCAGATAGGAAATATCCGTCGTGTTCAACGAAACATGTATAAAGGAAAAATGCTGGTTATATATATATATATATATATATATTATATATATATATATATATATATATATATATATATTTATGCACGGATAATGCCTGATCCCAAGGACAAAAGACACAGAAGAAACAATTGCAATGCTAAATCATCTAACCCTGACCAGACCTTCCGCTGCAGCCACTGTTACTGTCCCACATTGGCCTTGACACTCAGAAACATGACTGCAATAAACGTGGAACAGCGCGTTCTTAGTCTTCCTTCAGGAAACAGTGTCATATATATATATATATATATATATATATATATATATATATATATATATATAAATGAAAGTACGCAAACAGTTTGTTTGAGATGGCGACATAGAAGAAATAGAAAAATGTCCATGAATTATGAGACCTTTGCATAAACAAATGTTTTAGAATGAATACGAATTATTTAGAATTAATACAACATTAAGTATAGTAGTCTACATTGTGTAAAGAATAACAACATCTCTCAGAAATAGAGACAGATAAATAGTAATGTATTTTTTTCAAAATTTTAATATCAATTTTATTTTGGTTTTTAAATTCATTAGTGAAGGATAATTTTTGGGTGAATTATTTTACTCAATATATTTTATATAAACAGTAATCACATAAACAATAACAAATTTCATTGATGATTACAAATATAATTTTGTATTTCTCTGAATTTTTTAGATGAGGCTTGATAATTAGTATTATTTGGATTATTCGAACTATTGTCCTCATCTTTATTGTTATCTGTACAACATTTCGGTTGATGTGCCCTCTGCCCTCCTTCAAGAAGGTTCACCTGAAGAAGGCCGACAATTTTGGGGAGAATATGTGCTTAATTGAAGTCATACCTAATTTGAAAATTAATTAGTTAATCTTTGTATGTACAGAGAGATCGACTTTTTCTCGACTTGTTTACGCCTTACATTTGAACATATATATATATATATATATATATATATATATATATATATATATAATAGTAAAGCCTAAAGAGTTAGAAACTACCTAGGTTTCTACTAACTTTTTTCATGCATTTTTCTCCAGGCACAAATTTGTATTTTTAATTGCAAATTATATTGCCGGGATTTTTTTTGATGTCTGAGTTTATATATATAATATATATATATATATATATATATATATATATTATATATAGTGTGTGTGTGTTTGTGTGCGCGCGCGTGTGTGTTGTGTGTGTGTGTTGTATATGTATGTGTTCAGTTACGTCAATTCCTGAAGTTTACTAGATCCTAAATCCCTCATGCACTTATCCATGCTAATCTCATCTCTTGAAACCTCTTATCGGATTCAGGAGAATTTTGATAAAACCGAAAAGCATATATATATATATATATATATATATATATATATATATGTGTGTGTGTGTGTGTGTGTGTGTTGTGTGTGTGTGTGTGTGTATAATCAGCGTAATTAATCAATCAGCTTCAGTTGGCATTTGCGGCAGGTTTCCGTGCACGCTCGCTTAACTCGATATCTCTAACATCAAATACATAAAGGATCCATTTACAGGGAAATAACTCATAAATAAAGGATGATTTATCCAGACATGCAAAAGCCAATCAAAATCTCCTACCGTATCATGTTGGGCATTTAAGCACCCATCCATACACACATTATATATATATATATATATATATATATATATATATATATATATATATGAAGTAGTCAAACAATGTGTTTGAAATGGCGAAGGCCGACAATTTGTGGGAGATTATGTCTATAGCTCTGCTGATGAGGCCTAATAGGCTGAAATGTGCATACAGAGATCGACTTTTTCTCGATTTGCTTACGCTTTACATTTAAACCGATATGCATGCCTAGTTCATTTAATTAATTAATTAACAAATTAGGTATGACTTTAATTAAGCACATAATCTCCCCCCCCCATATATATATATATATATTATATATATATATATGTGTGTGTGTGAGGAGTGAAAGATTGAATAAATCCGCAAGATGTGGTTGAGAGTAGAGGAAGATGTGGATATAACAACACAATCGACTATGTTCAATTGATATTTCGCCTCATTATTGATTGAGGCTTCTTCGGTGGTTTACTGATTTAAGTGTTTGTACATTTTGATTTAAAAACAGTATAAAAACAGAATGTACAAGCACTTAAATCTATAAACCTTTGAAGAAGCCTCAACCAATAATGAAGCGAAATATCCATTGAACGAAGTCGTTTTGTGTTGTTATATCCACATTTTCCCACACTCTCAAATATATATATATATATATATATATATATATATATATATAAGTTGATTGTGGCCTATTGTCGGTATAAGGCGGGCTGCGAGAGAGACTATCCCCTTTTCACTTGCACTAGACCTAGGAGTTTGCTTTTGCTTCTGGATGGAGCACACCACCTACCATTAGCTCCCCACTTTACCGCGCAAACCTAAGCCATGCAACATATGCGCTGATTTCGCGTGTGATAGTATAGAAACTTATGGTCTTGAGGCGGATGCTCTTCCGACTGAGCTAAGCCAGCCCCTATTACATATATAGGGTGTGTGTGTGTGGGGGGAGGGATAAAATATGGAAATAAATCCGACGGTATGTAGAAATGTAAATAAGAAAAGATTGGAATTAGCGAACCAAGTTCAAATTCCAGATGAATTTAATGTATACTCTTGGCTAGACTTAGCTTTGTGAACGAAGATTAAGGGGGTGGCCCAAGTTGACTGCAGGTATGTTTGTGGCTAATAATTACAATTAGTACGACCTTTACTTTCATATTATACAGTTTTTCATTTCTCTGGCAAGGTCCAAGTATTTTTCTATACCTTCGTTTGCTTTCATTTTTATTCTGTAATCCACCGGGACGGCAAACTCAATTATATGACAAGTTCTCTTCTTGTTAATTCATACTTGGTCTGGTCTTCTAGATGGGATTGGGTGATCCACCTGTATCTCAAAGACCTAGAGAATTTATGAGTTTCATTTTCTAGAACAGATTCCGATTTGTGCATATACCATTTAGTAGCATCGTGAAAATTATTTTTTTGCACAATTACCAGTGGATCACCTAACCCACCAGTCGTGCCTTGTCTTGTATTCTATTTTTACTAGTTTGCTCTATTCGCATATAATATAAAAACAAAAGTTAAATCAATTTTTAGGTGGTGAAGTTAGTCGACATTAAAAAAAAAAAGGACCTTCATCAGTACACTGTGATGAGTGTGGTGTTGTCTAGCCTGATTTAGAATCCTTTCCACAATGAAAACGTAAAATGAAAATATATCTAAAAAATCTTTCTTTTCCGTTAGCCGCGTTCTATTTGATAAATGCGACGTGATATATATATATATATATATATATATATATATTATATATATATATATATATATATATATATATCTTTACTGCATCGTTTGTTCGAACTAATACCAATTTCTATAACCTCCCACTACCAATTATTACTACCTCCCACTACCAATTCCTACGCTATTGCTCGTTTTCGGTAAAAACGAGACACCACGAAACATACCATCAGTTTCCAGCCTGAAGATGGCAAATCGACATGCCGAAAGCGCTCGTAGAGACACCTTTGGTGGATTGCTACACCAGTTCCACACAGACACCAAAAAGATGGCCAGACTTGTACGACAGGAATTGTCATTCGTGTTCAACCAAACACACACACACACACACACACACACAGATACATATATGTATATATGTATATATATATATATATATATATATATATATATATAGATAGATAGATAGATAGATAGATAGATATATATGCATATATATATCCTATCCACCTCCTCCCGCCACACTATCCCTTCTATAAAACACTTGTATGATAACCTGATAATTCATTAAAACGACTGATGATGCCGAGCTCAATGCTCTAGCGAAATATATCCTACATACTTTTGTCTGAGTTTTGTTCTTTTGTTCCTCACATCTCGACCACATTCTGTCGGATTCATTCCAATCCTCTTTCCACATACATATATATATATATATATAATGTGTGTGTGTGAGTTAGTTTAGCGTAGATACAGATTCATCAGCGGTTAGTCACATTATTGTGTGGTTAGTCTAGTTTCTTCCTCTGATGTAGTCGTAGATAGAGGTCATTCGGGTTTAGCTCAGTCGGTAGAGCATTCATTGAGTAATCGCAAGGTTCAAGATTCGGTACCGGTCCTCACCATCTTAGTGTATGAGTAGCACAGCTTGTGTAGTAAAACATGTGGGAGCTGACGGTAGGTATGGCGCTCCACATCAGCAAGGGAAAAGGGCATAGATGATAATTTCCTATTGATGCGTCAGAGTTTCTATTTACCACTTTAGCGCAACGTTGTGGGCGTCGGAGGACAATACCTCAATTGATGTGCACGTGTTGTCCTGTGAAAGTTAGCTTCTAATCTCTTGAATCATATATATATATATATATATATATATATATATATATATATATATATATATATATATATATATATCAACCCCTTCACACAAGCAGGATACGACACAAGGTCAATTTCTTAAGCGGATTTTAACAGACTGGTTATCCAGCCATGGTTAAAGAGTCCAGTCTGCTCTACAATTTCCCAATAGCTGAGGGTAGAATTGAATTCATACCTTTCCCAAGGGTATTAACGCCATGTGAAATGTCAAAAGCACCGTCCAGGAATTGAACTCGGGTTGACGAGTCCATTTCCTACAACTCTAACCATTAGACTACGTGACTCCATTGAATCATATATATATATATATATATATATATATATATATATATATATATATATATATATATATATATATATATATATATATATATATATATATATATATATATATATATATATATATATATATATATATATATATATATATATATATATATTATATATATATATATATATATATATATATGATATATATATATATATATATATATATATATATATATAATATATATATATATATATATATATATATATATATATATATATATATATATATATATATATATATATATATATATATATATATATATATATATATATATATATATATATATATATATATATATATATATATATATATATATATATACATATATATATATATATATATATATATACATATATATATATATATATATATATATATATATATATATATATATATATATATATATATATATATATATATATATATATATATATATATATATATATATATATATACATATATATATATATATATATATATATATATATATATATATATATATATATATATATATATATATATATATATATATATATATATATATATATATATATATATATATATATCCAAGACATCCAGGACGTCCAGCAATTCTCCTTTCCTCTTCTACTAGGAATTGTATTGTATTATTGTGTTCACATAATCTAACAGTACTTGAATCTCTACTTTGTTGGGCAAGATTATAAATGTGTCATCTGTATATCTCAGCCACTACAAACAATGCATGAATATATTCGCCCCGTTTAGCTCAGTAAGTAGAGCATCCGTCTAGGAACCAAAGGGGTTCGGGTTCGAAACCGTTCCCCGCTAAATCAGCATATGAGTAGAACAATTTGCGTAATCTGATCAGTGCAATAAAGTGGGGAGCTGGTGGTAGGTATGGCGCTCCACCTCACCAATAACAATGGTTCAGTGCTAGCGAAAAGGGGATATACTCCCTTGCTGTACGGCTAATATCGACAATAGGCCACTCCACCAACTTTCCCTTTTTTTACGTTTCTTTCATCAGAAATAATGCCGAACTTCTTGACTTTATATAAGTAAGAAAAAATTAAAGTCATCGGGGTGGCCTAAAGTCGGTATCAGTCAATCAGCGAGGGTGGGGGTCTATCATCTTTTCACTAGCGCTAGATCAAGGAGATTGTTTTTGCATCTGAGATGGAGCGCCACACCTACCATCAGCTCCTTACCTTACAGCACAGATCCCTGATGTGATTGGTAGGTTGTTTGGATTTTATGGCATGTTAACCATCATTGGGTTATTTTATGTCAAAGACGTCTTGTTTTATTCATTCTTAATGGGTAATATTTTAAAATTCAATTTTTTAAAGTAATTTTTTCCTTTTATCTCAAAGATGAGACCTAAATCAAAAAATGAGTTTTAAAAAGTGTTTACAAACTTTTAGTTAAAAAAAATGCATAAAACAAAAATGTCTTCGGCATAAAACGACCCAATGGGTTGACATGCCGTAAAACCCAAGCAATCAAGCTACCAACCATTTTTTTAATGGGTGACATAGTCTGACACAAGACTACAGGGATGGAGAACTTGTAAGAATGGGAAACATTACAAGAACTAATTGTTTACTAGTTCAATTTGTAAACCATTTTCCGAAGCTAAGAATTCCAAATATCCATTGAAATAAATAAATAAATTAATAAAAATTAAAAAGATAAAGAAATAAAAAAGAAAGGAAGAAAATGGTAAAATAGAAATTGGAAGGAACTTAGTAAAAAGCCAGACTGAAAAAAAAGAAAAAAAAACAAGAAGAACGTGACATTTAGTGTTTTTTATGACTGACACAAAGAATAGCGGTGTTGAAGGAGTGTATATGGTTCTAAATGTTTTTCTTTTTTTTTTTTTTTTTTTTGGCTTTGGTCTAAGCACACCCCTACCGCTAACATTCAAACAAACCATCAACTAACGTCTATATTTACCATCTATGTACTGTGTTGTTTTTTGTTTGTTTTATGCTGTTGTTCTTTTATGTTTTATTTTTGTTTTTGTTTTTAAATGTTCTGCTTAGCATTTCGGGCAGTTGAGGAGGGTGAAATTAGTTGGTAGATGCTCCTACCACGTAATGAAGACATGTTCATTGTAATTGTTCCTTGTGTTATCTGATTAAGAAACATTGGTAAACCTCAACTACCTCCCACTTATCCAAATCTACTTAAGACAAAATAAAAACGTAATTAACCTCTCTCTCTATCTCTTTCTTTCTCTCTTTCTCTCTCTCTCTCTCTCTCTCTCTCTCTCTCTCACACACACACACACACACACACACACATATATATATATATAATATATATATATATATATAGAGAGAGAGAGAGAGAGAGGGATAGTGGTTCCTTAACTTATGAATGCCCCAGCTTAAGAGTTTTCCGAGTTAATAGCGGTCACTTGGTTGATTGCTTGCTTTCTCTTGTGAGCTAAATTATATATATATATATATATATATATATATATATATATATATATTATATATATATATATATATATATATAGTTAGTCCTTTGTTAGTATTGGAGAAATGAGAATAAAGTGCTCAATTACTTTTGTAAGAACTGTATTTATTTATTATAGTGCACAATACATTTAAGGTGCAATTGTTGAGTAAAGTATATTATTATTTATATTTTTGATTGTAGACAGTTACAATGCGTATATCGTATAAAATTCGATAATTAATGAAAATAATCATAACAAGCGAACTCGGCAAAAAAAGGGTTCTGGTTCCAACGGGAGAAAATTCGACATTTTATAAAAAAGAAGTTCCGCAAAATGGATTATGTTTTTAGGAAAAAAAATCTAAATTATTTTTATCTTACATATGCGACACGTGTTTTAGATCTTTTGATATCTTCTTCAGGCTTTGATCAATCATTTTCATATATATATATGTATATATATGAAAATGATTGATATATATATGTATATATATAATATATATATATATATATATATATATATATATATAATAAGTCATCCACAGACGTTTCACGTCTCTTCAGTGTGGCTAGACACAACAACGACCACTGACCTGGAGAGAAACCCGACTGACTTTTCGTCCACCCGATTCGTTAACCTCTCGACCATTTGACAGCTGCCATAAAGCGGTGGTGTTTAAACTATTAAATACATACATTTGTTTATATATTGTACCATCACCAGAGAGATCCAGTCTGTAAACAGACGAACATTGCCTTATGCTGACAGTGAAAGCTAATTTAAGTTACCCCTAGAGAGCTCTACCCAGTTTTGGGAGCATATATATATATATATATATATATATATATATATATATATATATAAAAAATTTTTAATATATTTTTTAATATATTTTTATATTTTATATTTTATATATTTTTTGTTTTATCCTTTCTCTATACTTCCTCAGACTCATTTAATAGTTTAATTCATAGTTTAATTTTGTCTGACTACCATCCCCCTAAGAAACCAGACCTTGAAAAGTATCATTTTTTCTCATTTGACTTCCTGTCGCCATGGTGACAGTCTTACAATGTAAAAAAACAATTTTATTTTTGTTTTTTTTTTGAGAAGTAAAATTTTTCAGTTATGCAATTCAAATTACCTTGATCTACCATCTGATGAGACGAAATTTTGAAGAGCTATTTAAATCAACTTAGATTTATATAGGCCCCAATTTTGATGGAAATAAATTTAATATGGAATTACGGTGTTGAGTATTTCCTTCCTTTCTGAAAATAAATCTAAAACTGATGATAAGTCTGATTTTAACACATCATCGTCAATTTTTGGGACTATATTTTTTTTCTATTTTTTAGACTTTTTCAATTTTTGCAGATCTGTCTCACCTCTGCCTGATGATTGCCGAAGAAACGGGCACGAAACCCAGAATTCCAGCTAATATATTTTTATGAATAAATATAAGCCAAAACTAATATATATATATATATATATATATATATATATATATATATATATATATATATATATATATATATATATATACTCGCAGAAGCCAAATTCTATATATAAAACATTCAAAAATATCCTCTCGTATATAGAAAATTTCAAACGAATTCAATTAAAAGATGGTTTTCACCACTTCTAATACATTTCTTTGCCTAATTTTTTGCTTGTAAAACACTCAGAAAACCTTTTAAAACTTTCTAAAAACAATTTCTTTAACAAGAAATTCTCTCTTGACAATGACCTAAGGTCGAAACTGATTGAAAACTATCAAACAATAAATAACATAAAAGAAATATAACTGTTTGTCTTATCACTTTTGTTCATCTATATATATATAATATTATATTATATATATATATATATATATATATATATATATATATTATGGACTCTCTCGTTGATTTTCGACGCATGAGGGTTCACACACACAATGGACACCCACACAGTGATTTGTTTATAGTGGTGAAGGCTTGTTTTGGACCATCCACACTTTTTGGCACAGTCGATAGGAAAGAATTGGTGCATCAAGGGTTGCCACAAACCCAATCAACGACCGACCTCAGGAATTTTGATTTCAGAGTTATCCCTCTCCGAGACTGGTTACCTACCCAAGGTTGAAGGGCCCAGTCTGCCCTACTATTTAACCCATAGCTGGGAGGAATTTTGAATTCAGAGTTATCCCTCTCCGAGACTGGTTACCTACCCAAGGTTGAAGGGTCCAGTCTTCCCTACTATTTAACCCATAGCTGGAGGGAGAATATATGGATTCATACCTTATATATATGTGTGTGTGTATATATATATATATATATATATGTGTGTGTGTGTGTGTGTGTGTGTGTGTGTGATAAACAGAATAATGTGTAGTTTTTGTGTATATTTATGTACACTGATTTTGTTGATATGTGTTGGTGCGAGTTAATATGAAACTACGTGTTTTTACGTCTGTCTCTGCATGTGTAGACCCGCGGTGTTTGGGTGCCAGACCCGAAAATCGGGAATTATCTCTAAGATAATGATCGCATTTTAGTGAACTGTTGGCAGATGCCGTCCAGTCGTTACAAGTCTAACAGCCATGTTGAAATGGAACGATTTTGCGACCGACGAATTGATAGAAAACATACTGCGTTGGCACTGCTTGAAAAAATAAAGACACAATAATATATATATATATATTATATATATATATATATATATATATATGTGCGTGTCAAGGCTAAAAAGGATAATGTACTGCTTTTTGAAGAATGAGAGAATGTACACCTAATAATTTGAATGAATAATCCATCCAACTTACCAATTTGTTCAGACCAGATTTATATAGCAACTGCGAATGGAATATAATTTTAGATTCAGCAACTGCGTCGATGAATAAATCCGAAATACAGTGGCTATAGAAATACAGTGGACTTACCAGCAACTGCACCTAATAATTCGAATGAATAAATCCTATAGAAATACACTTACCTCAGACCCGGAATAAATCCATACATGGAATAAATCCTATAGAAATACTTACCTAGCAACCTAATAATTCGAAGAATAAATCCTATAGAAATACACTTACCAATTTTGTTCAGACCAAATTGTGGATTTATATTGCATGGTAAACCTAATAATTCGAATGAATAAATCCTATAGAAATACAGTGGAATAAATCCTATCAGACCAATTGTGTATGCGTTTTTGAAGAATGAATGAGAATACAGTGGTAGAAATGTGTTGCATCCCTATAAATACAGATAGAAATACAGTGGACTTACAATCAACCTTATTTGCTCAATATAGGAATGGTATTTTGTTCAGACCCATTCGAATAGAAATACAGTGACTTACCAATTTTGTTCAGACCAATTGAGATTTATATAGCAAATTTTGAAGAATGAGAGAATGGTAACCTAATAATTCGAATGAATAAATCCTATAGAAATACAGTGGAATAAATCCTATAGAAATACAGTGGACTTACCAATTTTGTTCAGACCAATTGTGTATTAATTTAAGATTTATATTGCAACTGCGTTTTTGAAGAATGAGAGAATGGTAAACCTAATAATTCGAATAAATCCTATAGAAATACAGTGGACTTACCAATTTTGTTCAGACCAATTGTGTATTAATTAAGATTTATATAGCAACTGCGTTTTTGAAGAATGAGAGAATGGTAAACTAATAATTCGAATGAATAAATCCTATAGAAATACAGTGGAATAAATCCTATAGAAATACAGTGGACTTACCAATTTTGTTCAGACCAATTGTGTATTAATTCACGATTTATATAGCAACGAGTCTATCGCTGCCTTCTGGTTCAGAAAATGAGAATAACATTAAAAAAAATGTTATTAGAATGTAATTTTGAAAATTGTTTCCTAAAAGCATAACTAATTAGTGGTCTTATGAATTATTTAAGTACATGAAGTTTAGTGGTATCTAAATAAATAGTTATAACAGATTGGATAATTCTTAAATTGTAGAATCGTTGATATATATATATATATATATATATATATATATATATATATATATATATATATATATATATGAGGCAAAAATGAGTAAAGAAAAGAAATGTAGATGGATAAAAATATCGATATCACTTTTAATCGATATCACTTACACATGTGTTTCGGTCTGTTTATCAAAATGTATACGGATTTACGTTATTATTATTGTTAAAATAATCAGATGGAGTTGAAATGATGATAATAATAATAATAATAATAATAATAATAGGAAAAATGTTAAAATATTCCGTACACAGAGATTTTTTTACGACCTTCATCAGAGTAAATTTTTTATTAAAAAAAATAAAAAAAAAAAAAATTCACTCTGATGAAGGTCGTAAAAAAATCTCTCTGCGTACGGAATATTTTTACATTTTTCCTTTTGTTATTATTATCATCATTTCAACTCCATCTGATTATTCTAATAATAATAATAACGTAAATCCGGAATGGGAATAATGGGAATAATTGGATTTATACTTTTTCTTAGGGTATTGATGCTATGGGAAATGCAATCATCCTCATCCATGAACAGAATTCGATTCCTCGTGTCCATTTCCTACCACAATACAGCAGTGTCCAGCATGTCTTGTTCGTCTCACTCGTATGGTTTATATAAAAGACTGCAAGTGGTCATACATCTGCTACCTCGTGGGATGTTTCCCCGATTCGCTTTTGATAGCACACATCCTTCTTCTGCAGCTTCCAACTAGCTTATTTTCTAGGCGCTTCGTTAGGGTTCAAGCCATATTCTCTTCAAAGTTTGCAGGTTATTTCCTAGTTGAGTAACATGATATGACCCAGAAAAAACAGAACCCAATTTATTCATTTATTTTCCCATTAAACTAATCCTAGACCCCAACCCTAACCCTAACCCTAAACCCTAACCGTAACCCTTGTTGGACTTAAACTTAAAAAAAAAATTAAAATTAACAGTTTTATTACAATATTTGTGTGTTCTATTTTTTCTGGGTCACCCTGTAATATTATATTACTCAACTAGGGGGGTTAGGGTTAGGGCTAGGTTTTAGGGTTAGGGATAGGATTTAGGGTTAGGATTCAGAGTTGAGGTTGCGATTTAGGGTTAGTTTAATGGGAAAATAAATAATTTGAGTAGTGTTTTTTTCTGTGTCACCCTGTAATATCATGTTACTCAACTAGAAAATAACAAGTTTGATTTTATGCCTGAATAATGAAATATTGAAATTAACACAGATTTTACACACATTTAATTTACAGAAGATCAAAATAAAAGTATATCTGAATAAAGATTTACGTTATAAGTTATGCAAAAATTCTAGAAAATTTCCCTACAAGCTGAGTAGCATTGAATCTGGTCGGAATGTTCTGGAAAACGGATACATTCTTAAAATTTCAGTTCTCAACTCGAAAAGGCAAATTCTGAAGTAATTAATTCCCCGTGTCCATTTCCTACGACAATAACCATTTATACCCAAACATATATGGTGGCGCGTGTTCTAATGGTTAGAGTCATAGGAAATGGACTCGTCAACCCGAGTTCAATTCCTGGACGAAGCTGTTTGCATTTAGCATAACGCTAATATCCTTGGGAAAGGTATGAATCATATTCTCCCTCCAGCTATGGGTAAATAGCAGGGCAGACTGGGCTTTTTAACCGTGACAAGGTAATCAGTTTAGGAGAAGGAAAACTCTGAATTCAAACCTGTTAAACTCCGCTTAAGAAATTGACCATGTGTCGTATCCTGCTTGTGCGGAGGGGTTGGTAAATATATATATGGAGAAACCAGTGAGGTACTACTACTACTACTACTCAGTAGTAATTGGTCACGAGACTAGCTCATTAACCATTACACCACGAGGAAATGCCAAATAATATTTTAAAGCTTAGCTTAGTTTAGCACAGGACTAGAAGTATGATGTACCCAGTGAGAATCATACTCGCTAGTCATCATTATTATGTTGCGCTAGTAGCATGGATATCCATGACAATCTCTCACCAACCATCCCTATCATTCATTGCCCTCAAGTGGTCCTTTGCGCAGGATTAAGTATCCTCACAGAACTGGTCGATGTAGGTATTTCCTGGACGACCCGCGCTGGCGTTTTCATGTACTGATTTCCTCAGGAGAACGTCGCTTATAAGTTCGTCCTCCCCAGCAGTGTCCAGCAGATCTTGTTCGTCTCACTCGTATCGTTTGTGTGATAGAGGGTAAGTGGCTAGACAGCTACTATCTTGGGGGTTGTTCGCTGATCTCTCTCCCTCTAAAGCTTCCCATTACACCACGTGAGATACCCTTACGATTCTTCTAAGCTTTTCTGTTGTTCCTAAGTGGTTACCCATCTCAGAATTGAGCTTGTTATGTTGCTTAACTTCTCTGATCTTATGGTAATCAGTGTTTTCACTGTAAGTCACAACTGACACCTGTTAGCTGTTTGTTTACATACCACAACGAATATTTCCCTTTATAGAAAATAAATATAAATATATATATATACATATACGAGTATACTTGTGTATTGGTAATCCCTGCATGCCACATAATTTTCTAATTATATTTAATTAATTAGTTGTATTAATTATAATTAATAATTAATTAATTAATTATGTTAATTAGTCCGCGTAATAGCCCAACATTCATGTTTGTATCTCGTATAGTGTTTAATATATGATTGTATCTAAACCAGAAAGGATTATGAGCATTATTATAAACATGTATCTGCACTCCATAAATGCAGTGCATATAAAGTTTGGAGAAGCGTGTAAGAGAAGGAAGAAGAGAAAAAAAAAAGAAAAAGAAAACCAAAAATTATAAAATAAGAAATAAAAATAAAAATGAAACAAATAAAAAAGTATCTACTCGTGTATGAGTCGAATTTTAAAGGGTAATATTAAATTTTTGTCGACCGGGACTCATGGTCTAATTTACATGTTTTGCAGTGTCGGTGTCAGGCGTATTTCCAACCCAACTTCGATATTTTCCGAGTCGTGTTTTTATCGGCAAATTAATGTAGATATTTTACAATACCCCGACCTCCCGATTTTCATCGGCAAATCAATGTAGTTATTTACCCCCTACCCCCGCCCGTTTAAAAACATAAGGTATGAAAATTGTTTTCATGTTTTGAGTTTTGTAAAAAATATCAATTAAAATTTGGACAAATTTAATTGAAAAAACATTTCTTAGACGGTGAATGGGGTTGTAAAATATCTACATTAATTTACCAATAAAACACGACTCGGAAGATATCTTAGCTGGGCCGGGAATACACCTGACACCGGCACGGTAAAACATAGCGTAAATTAGGGTGGGTGTACGGGACGACAAAATGTTAAAATTACACTTTAAAGATTCAGTTTTTATGCGCTGATTGCGTAACGATTAACATCTGAGTAAGGAATGGACCCGGCGACCCGAGTTCAAATTCTGAACTAGGCTGTTTTCATTTCACATAGCGCTGATACCCGTGGGAAAGCGTATTAATCTAAGTATTCTCCCACCAGCTAACGCCCTATCGGTGGGGCATTAGAATCCACCGACTGCACCTCTGCAGAGGGGTAAGACCTTCAACGGTGTGACCTATTGGCCTTGGGTGGCAGTCTTTGATGCTTAAAGACGGAATCCTGATGGCTGAGCATTTCATGACAAGCAACATTCTACCTTGGTCCTTACTAAGGGCGGTCGGAGAGATCCACCTCCAATCACTCGGCTGATCCCGTCAGAGCCTAGAACCTAAATGATTGTCCCAACCCTTTTTATCATATATGTGCTAGAAGGCGGTGGTTGATGGTTTTAATTTTCTGGGTATGACGTTAAACTATATCTGATGGCGAAGCGCGTGGTGTAATGGTTAAAGTCTTGGGAAATGGACTCGTCGCCCCGAGTTCAAATTCTGGACGTGGTAATTGCATTTCACTTAGCGCTAATACCCTTGGGAAAGGTATGAATCCTACTCTCCCTCCAGCTATGGGTAAATAGCAGAGCAGACTGGGCTCTTTAACCTTGGTTAGGCAACCGGTCTAGGAGAAGGAAAACTCTGAATTCAAACCCGATAAACTCCGCTTAAGAAATTGACCTTGTGTCGCATCCTGCTCGTGCGGAGGGGTTGATAAATATATATATCTAATGGTGAAGTTCCAATCCTGGAGCTCAGGGGAATGCGCAGTACTATTTCATCATCATTACTACCAGATCCAATCTGACCCGGAGTGGTAGTACCTGTTAGGGTCCCATTTATAGTTTAAATAGAAAAAATGAGTTTAAAAATTGAGTTTGAAATAAATGTTGAATACCCATCAAGAATGAATCAAGCAATACGTCTTCACCATAAAATAACCCAACATGGGTTAACATGCCGTAAAATCCAAGCAGGCAATTAACCCTGCAGCTACAGGTAAAATACTGGACTTTTTAATCTTGGTTTGCTAACCGCTCTAGGAGAAGTAAAACTCTGAATTGAAACTATTTGTACACCTGATGAGGAACGTGCTCGGTCAGTCTATTCTGACCCTTGACACGCTATATGAGTTGGAGGTGTGTGGCGTAATGGTTAGAGTCGTAGGAAATGAACTCGTCGACCCGAGTTTAAATCCTGGATGAGGCTGTTTACATTTCTCAAAACGCTAATACCCTTGGGAAAGGTATGAAACCATATATTCTCCTTCCAGCTATGGGTAAATACTAGAGCAGACTGGGCTCTTTAAATTTGGATAGGTAACCAGTCTAAAAGAAAAACTGAACTCAAATCTGTTAAACTCCGCCAAAAAATTGACCTTGTGTCACATCCTGCTCGTGTGGACGGGTTAGTAAATATATATATGAATAGCACCCCTCCTCCCCAACAAACTCAGGTTAAGGGATCAGTGAGAGTGAGAGTGAGAGTGAGACGTTCTCTCTCCGGCTATGGATGAATGGTTGGACAATCTGAACCCTTTAATCTTGATAGGACAAGAAGATAGAAATTCAAACTATTTGTAGACCTGATGAGTACCGGGCTCGGCCTGTCTATTCTGGCACCCCACGTGGTGTAATGGTTAGTAAGCTAGATTCACAAACTATTATTAGTGAGTTCGATTCTCACTGGGTGCCCCTTACTTCTGGCCTTGTGCCACATCTAAGGGAAGCTTAGTAAATAACTATATGAATAGCCCTCCCTCCCCATACACACACCCCGCGGACCAAATCAGGATACGGGAACCGCGAGAAAGAGAGACTTAGCAATAACTGTTGTCTGTAAAGAATCATTTTCACCTGTTTCCGCATTTTTTTTCTCCAAAAAGCCTGATGCACCCAACGTGCATGTCGTGTGGATAACCAACAAAAATACTCTTCAGTATATGGTGTTTTCTTCTTCCGGATATTGATCGTTTTCCATTACTTTTAGCTTTATACAAGCATCCTGTTATTTCAGATGTCTTAGACATATCGGGAGATTTGGAAAGGTACGCATCTTACTATTCTCCCTCCAGTTATGCGTAAAATTGTAGGATAGACAGGGCTCTTAAACCTTGGTTAGGCAAACATTCTAGGAGAAGGAAAACTCTGAATTGAAACATGGGTACAAATGCAGAATAGCCTGTAAGAGATAATATTAGAATCACATTTTACGTATAAATAGTATTTGATTACAGAAACTCCTGAAGTAGCCAAGTCCTAATCCTAACCCTAACACTAACCCTTATACTAGCCTTTATCCTAAAACTAACCCATACCCTTACCCTAACCCTAACCCTAAAATCTCAAGTTTCGTATATTTCCGTGAAATGTAAACCTTTTTATACGTAATCTAATGATATTATCTCTTGCGTGCTATTCTGCATTATACCCAAATGTGTTAAACCCCACTTAAAAAAAACTGTCATAACCTATTAATTTAGAGGGGTTGGGTAAATATATAAACTAATCGTCGATGGATTGGCGATGATTCTACGAAATAAACGTTATTAGTTTTGCTGGATTCAAACATACATTCTCAGTATTTATGATTTTATGGGACGCTGACTAGCAATGGAACACCTGGTGCTGCTAAAAGCCTTAATACTAAACTTCCAGTGGGTCTCTCCAAAAAAGAGTATCGTGAGTGCAAATATCTTAAATAGCATTGAAAAATACATTTTCGAAAACTTGTGTTTAGCAGACACTCTGTGTATATATAATAACACTTAAAAGGGTATGAATCCAACTATTCTCCCTCCAACAATGAGTAAATAGTAGGACAGACTCGATCCTTTAACCTTGGTATAGCAACCGATCTAGAAAAAGGAAAACACAGAAATCAAATCTGTTTAAAACCCTGTTTAAAAATTGACTTTGTATCGCATCCTGTTCGCGGCATATGCTTTGGGCAAATACATATACTAGGTTCGGCTGAAAAGTTCACAGGCTGACCAAGATAATTTCATGGAATGTGACCAAATGAGATTTATTTTTCAATTTAGACACCCTTGTGGTTCACATTATTCTGCTATTGGTGTTGCAGTGCTTGGATCCCATTATGAAAAATAAACAGAAATTATGACATTATTATATAAACTTTTCAGCCTATGAAATTTCAAGCTCCCCCCCCCCATATATATATATATATATATATATATATATATATATATTGAGTAACTTACATAACTGAGCAACATATAATAAAACGATGATAGCTAGGTGTCTAGACTGACGTATAGACTTTGTTTATGCCAATATGGAAGAAAAAAAACTCATGAAACCATATCGATACGTTTTGAAGAAAATTGTCATGCGAAACACAAGATCTTTCAAGTAGAGCGCTCTCCATACTCACCAGATCTTTACCGTTGTAATATTTTTTGTTCTCTAAGCTGAAAATTCTGCACAAACCCCACTAAAAAAAACTGTGTCATAACCTATTAATTTGGAGGGGTTGGGTAAATATATAAACCAATCGTCGATCAAGAATAAGATATGTGAAGAACGCTAAAAGAAAAATGGGAACGTATCTTTCGCTAAATCAAAACAGGAATTTCAGTAGTTCTTCGAACAATAGTCGCTTAAATAGCATGGAGATAACGCATCATTCATCAAATCTATGGTTTGCGAAACTGATCAGAATAATCACTTTCCTACCTGCAAAAGTCCTACGACAAAATCTTCCATCAGTTCTCAACGTAAAACACAATAATAGCTTCTTTTTTTTTTGGTTGCAATTGGTTTTATGCACAATTCGATCCCGAAAAATAATGCATGTTGGAATTATTCTTGTATATAAGGTGTGCTTCAATTCCCCACCTGGATTTATGGACTAGCCAAGGTAACGTGATTTATTCCTCCGACCAATCACTAGCCATACTACGTGGCTGATACACTACTTAAACCCCCACACTGGCCATAATTCTAATTGCACTTATTGAGGAGGGACTTACAATAGTTAGACGATTACCAATACTCAGGACTCTTTACCAAGGAATTTACCAAGGATCCAATTCTGCTGGACAAGCGTTCTGGCTTAAGGCCTGCAGAATGGCTCAACAGATTGCATATATGCAAATTCATTTTCGCGTTTCTTCAAATTACAGTGTCAAGGCAGCCATATTTACTTTTCCTTCGAGCCCTCTATTCATTTGGCAAGCAATAAACGTTCGCACTCCGTTTCGATCCATCACACAAGTCTCCTCTCCCGCTACAAGATTAAAAGAGGAGTCTCAGAAGTACTTCGAACAATGATCACAGGAATGACAAAGGGACCGACTTTGAAGAAAATTAACGTTATTCTTATTTTTTTTAACTAGAAGTGGCTACCCGGCGTCGCCTGGGTTTAGGTTTTTTTTAAAAAGTTAGTCTCGCAGATCCATTATTACTGAATTGTGAGTTGGATCTCCGCTGGATACCCCATTAAAATCCCTACCTAAAAAAAGACATTGCGTTGATCCAGTCACTCTGAAAATAGAAATTTATGTCTACAATATTAAATGGAAAAAATTCCATGTTTTATCGTTTAAATTTTTTTTTTTTTTTAGATATCTTCATGTATTTTTTAAATATTTTCATGTATTTAAATCAAATCTTCATTATTTTGGATCAAAAACCAATCCCTGGTGATATTTAATGTACATATATATTTACTTTGTCTTTAATTGTTTTATTTTCGAAGTTTCCTCCGGACATCCAGATTCACACAACTGCCCTTTATATATGTTTAGATAGATTAATTTCGTTTATATACTTAAAATCTTCTTTAAAACAACTTCAGTCTTGAAACTTTTTGAGCACAACTCGTATAAATACAAAGGTACACTTATTCCTTATTCTGCTAACGTCATTAGTTACGTAGCAAACGTTTCGTTGTCGATCAGGGTGATAAAGATAATCACCTGGGTGGGGGTACTCCCTTTTAAAACAGAGGAGAGAGTCAAAATATTTTCTGTTCTTTGCACTATTTACCCCGGTGGATTTTCCATTTGGGGGGTGGGGGGCAGGATGCAACGGAGAAGATGGAAATCCCACCCTATAAATAAATAAATAAATAAAATAAAAAAATAGGTAAATAAATTTAAATAACTTCCTACTCGTATGTATCTGCCTACCCTTACACACATGGATAAATACTTACAAGTTCTTCACACTCCATCTCTCACATACATTCCTGGAGAGAGGTAAGCCTATTTTTTTGTGTGTGAATGCAAAGGTTCAGCCAAAACTTATTTCTTCCTTATGCCATGTTAGTTTAATCGTTTCCATTCGTCAATGTTTTCTTGAAATAAAAGAAAAAGAAAGGAAAAAGAAAAAAAGCAACTCTCGCTCTCTCTCTCGCACACATAAAATCTCGTCAATCACTGACTGTCCTTAATTAGCGGGTACTCAGATGCATTTAACTCGAGAGGAAATGAACTTCCAAACACCGACATGAGAAAAAGCGGAAGTGGTAATATGAGGCATTTCCGGGCTGGAATTGTTCGGAGATATTTCGAAGCGAAGAAACACCAAAGGGTTTTGTCTGAATTTGGACACATGGCGCAACGGATATAAGGGCGGAGTTAATACAATTATACGTGTCAATCATCTGTCGATTGCAGGTTCAATCCTGACCAATGGTGATAATAACATAAAATATTTAACATCGCTTCACATTTGTACCCGGTCATGGTTTACAGAATGTGAACAGTCTAACCCCGTGGATTGATTAAAGGATTCGGTTCGAAGATCCGTGAAGGCTCCCGATTACGACACGGTTCCCGAGTTCTACAAGAAGGTTCCAGAGTTTAACAAGAAAGAAGAAGGCCAGAGTGTACATCGACCGAAACATTGTGTATATAAAAATGAAAATGAGAACTATATAATAATCCAAAGAAGATTTTCTTATTCTATAAGACGCACTTATGCATTAACTAATACCTCTTTCGCATCAGGTAATCCCCAGGGTTAAGTTTTTTTTTTTTTTTTTTGGGGGGGGGGGGTCAAGACCATTACTTGTGCGATAAGGCAAGGAAAACCTGGTATTATTAGTTTTAGATATGAAATAAAAACGACGCGTGAACCAGTTGAGTTCTTATAATAATAGTCGACAATGTTATGTTTTTTTTATTTGTTTTTTGTAATTAAGAAAGCGTGGACTCCGATAGACTCAACGAAATCCGTGCTGTTAGTATACCTTGATGATGATGATGATGATGATGATGATGATGATGATGATGATGATGGAGAAGGATGAGCTATTCAGGCTACATGAGTAGCACTCCTACGGCCATTGTACGGGACAGGTCAGTGACCAGGGGATTCTAATTCGCGTTTCATATGCATATACTTATATCGAGATTATTATTATTATTATTATTATTATTATTTTGAGTTTTCACACCAGTGTTAGCTGATGGTATTTCACTGGAGTCTGAGTGACAGCAAGTCTCCTCATGTCTCCAGGACTCTTCTGAGTATTCTGGCAGATTGCAGCAGTGCAGTGTTCTGAATGGTTTCAATCCTTCCTCTGATTTCCAAACATTCCAGACCCTTTTCCAATCCTTTTGGGGCTGTTCTAAGTGCACCAACTACAATTGGTATCACCTTCACTTTCATATTCCATAACTTTTTTAGTTCTCTGTCAAGGTCCAGATATTTGTCTATTTTTTCATTTTCCTTTAGCTTCACCCTGTGATCTGCTGGCACTGCAAAATCCACCAGTTGACAAGTTCTTTCTTTTTTGTTTATCAACACTAGGTCTGGTCTTCTTGCTGGGATAAGGTGATCCGTTTTTATTTCAAGGTCCCAGAGAATTTTATGCGTTTCGTTCTCAAGAACAGATTCTGGTTTATGCATATGCCATTTTTTTGCATGGTCAAAATTTAATTTTTTGTATAATTCCCAGTGGATCACCTTCCCAACCCAGTCGTGTATTCTCGTTGTGCTAGTTTGCTACATTCGCAGAGTATATGGTTTACAGTCTCATCTCTATTCCCACAAAGTGAGACTTATTATTATTATTATTATTATTATTATTATTATTATTATTATTATTATTATTATTATATTTTTTCAAATGAGAAAAAAAGTGATCCAACGAGAAAGCAATCATTTCAAAATTACCATTCAGTCGCTAATTGGACTGATAATGGTTTTATTCTTTAAAAGCATTTTAAAAGTATTTCTGTTGCGAAAATCTCTCTATAAAGTGCCGTTTTTGACGAGTTATGTTTACATAATTCAAATCCTAGATGAGGCTGTTTGCATTTCACATAGAGCTAATACCCTTAAGAAAGGTATGAACCCAACTCTTCTCCCTCCAGCTATGGGTAAATAGTAGGCTGGACTGGGCTCTTTAATCTTGGTTAGACAACCAGTCTAGGAGCAGGAAAATTCAGTATTCAAACCTGTCAAAATCAGCTAAGTAAATTGACCTTGTGTCACTTCCTACATATGCAGAGGAGTTGGTAAATAGAAAGAAACAAAGACAGAAAAAAAGAAAATGAGAAATAAACAGAAAAAAAGAAAGAAGAAATGAAAAAAGGAAGAAAGGAAAGAAAGAAAGGAAGAAAAAAAGAAAAAAAGAAAAGAAAGAAAAAAGAAGAAAAAACGAACAACTGGAAGAAGATATAAAGAAACAGAAGAAGAATGAAAAAAGGAAAGATGGAAAGAAAAAGAAAGGAATAAACGAAAAAGGGAAAAAGAAACAAAGAAGAAAGAAAATAAGCAAGAAAGGACAAAGAAAAAAGAAACAAGAAGGAAAAAGAAAATAAGAAAGAAAGAACGAAAGAAAGAAACAAGGAAAAAGAAAGAAAGAAAGAAAGAAAGAAAGAAGAAAATAAGAAAAAAGAAGGAAAAAGAAAGAAAGAAGAAAATAAGAAAGAAAGAGGGAAAAAGAAAGAAAGAAAGAAGAAAATAAGAAAGACAGAAGGAAAAAGAAAGAAAGAAAGAAGAAAATAAGAAAGACAGAAGGAAAAAGAAAGAAAGAAGAAAATAAGAAAGATATAAGGAAAAAGAAAGAAAGAAAGAAATAAGGAAGAATCAAGAAAAAATAAGAAAGAAAGAAAGAAATAAGAAAATAAGAAAGACAGAAGGAAAAAGAAAGAAAGAAAGAAGAAAATAAGAAAGATATAAGGAAAAAGAAAGAAAGAAATAAATAAGGAAGAATCAAGAAAAAATAAGAAAGAAAGAAAGAAATAAGAAAATAAGAAATAAGGAAGGGGAAAGTAAAGAATGAGAAAGAAAGAACGAAAAAGAAAGAAAGACTAAATAAAAAGATATAGTTTCCGAATGTCAATCAATAAAAAATAATATATATACATATAAAGTGTTGAATAAACCAATTAATTAAGACATTCTCTCTACGCTCCGTCCCCCCGCCGGTCTTTCTCATTTGCATCTGCTTTGCATCAAAGACGACGACTTTCTCTTTAAATACTAATTTCGCATGTTCATAGCCAGATTAGTTTTCTATTACTTCTTCCATTATTGACTTGATTCTCCATAGAACGACTAAAAATAAAACACCCCTCACCCAGTCGCTAAGAAATATCGCGGGTACTATTAACTACCCATGTCTACCCCACCCCATCACGGCCCAAAGTTTCAGCGCACCCTTCCCAACAAAAAGGAGGGTCTTTTTTTAATGTTCAGAGCGTGATTGAATATACTTCACTAGGAGAAGGGGTCAGAGAAAACATTTTGAGACCTGATATGCTATTTCGAGTGAATGTTGTGACTGACTGAAATTGTATACAAGTACTTGGGATCTTAAAAAAAAATCAGCTGAATGGTTAGACAGGCGGAACAGAGGCAGAAAGGCTAAAGGTTCTAGTCAAAGAGAAGAGCTGGGTCTGCTCGGTGGATGAGAGAGTTGAGTAACAACTGCATCAATTGTCAGGATTTAAAACAAAGAAGCTAGGATTCTAAACTCTGATTTTAAAGGCTGGTCAGGAGATGGAATCGCGATTTTATTCTAAGATAATAAAATGACTTTTATTCTAATGCTAAATTTGAATATTTTAAAATCAAATCGAAATAAAATAAATCTATACATATTTAAAGTCCAGTTAGTGTGCATATATATATATATATATATATATATATATATATATATATATATATATATATGTGTGTGTGTGTGTGTGTGTGTATAAGTAAATTTTGGCAGCATTTTTTCTTTTAAACATGTTGTGTTAAACTCTACTGGCGATTCTTGTCGGACGAGTTTTTGTTCGATCCTTTCTGTCTGGCTATCTTTTTAATGTCAGGGTGGAACTGGTGTATCAATCCACCAAAGATTTCTTCACGAGCGCTTTCGGCATGTCGTTCTGCCATCTTCAGTTGTGAAACTGATGGAATGTTTCGGTTGTCTAGCTTTTAAAACGATCAGTAGCGTAGGAATTGGTAGTGGGAAGGCGGTAGTAGGAATTGGTAGTGGGTTCACAAGTTCGTTTAAACGAACAGTAACAGTAGAGATTTTTATAGGAGGGGGTCACAAGTTTGTTAGGATGTAAGGGGAATGCTGTAAGGAGGATATATATATATATATATATATATATATATATATATATATATATATATATATATATAGCCAGTCGCAGTTTACAGGCTTGAGTTCTCTGGTGATTGTTAATTGTTCACCCCAGACTGACAGCCACTGATGGCCGCAAAGGTAAGGAACTTGGCAGACGAAAGTTTTGTCGGGTTTCGATTCTGGCTAGTTGTTAAAAAGTCGAGCAGCACTAATGAGAAGTAAACTTCGAAACGCGTGTCGGTGGATGACTGATATATTTTATACATATATATATATATTATATATATATATATATATATATATATATATATGGGGGTAGGGGTGTATGTACGGATGGAATTACGAAATTAAATCAATACCAAAGTAAATATATATACACAATATATATATATATATATATATATATATATATATATATATATATATATATATATCGGTTCTTGCTTTTTGAGCAAAAATTATGAAGATTTGATTTATATTCGAAGATATTTAACAAATAAAGTATAGTTAGAAATAGCATTCAAAATTATACTTAAAAATATCCAGCATTTGTAAATCTCAAGAAGTAAATAAATCAATACACCAGGTATTTTTGTCCATCCCCCTCTGCCCAGGCGACACATAAATAAAAGATTAAATAAAACTCTCAGTTATCTGGAGTTTAGCTCTGTTGGATGATCTTATTGGTATAGGCCATAAACAGTTTTCCGCCGGAAATATATTGAAATTCGAAGTAATATATATATATATATATATATATATATATATATATATATATATATAATATGGGTTGTATATTTCTAGATTTCTAAGCACACAGTGCTCAATATCATTGGTAGACCTTTTATATTTGAGTTAATGTAGTGTGGACATGGAATCAACTCCTGGTTACTGACAGTTTTTCGTTACGTGATATTCAGACCAATCAATCAATCAATCAATCTATCTATCTATCTATCTATATATATATATATATATATATATATATATATATATGTGGAGAAAAGTAGACAAACACGGGATGTTGTGGAAACTTGATGTTTATTGTCGACGGTGCAACGTTTCGGTCTCTTATTAGACCATCTTCAGGACTTGAATATAGTTCTTACTCCAATGATGGAAATTCTCAAAAAAAAAAATAATATATATTATCAGACCAAAAAAAAAAAATATATATTATCAGACCAATATATATATATATATATATATATATATATATATATATATATATATATATATAAAAGCATACTCTCTTCATATCTACCATTCTTTCTGTCTTTCTATGTCTACATCTCTTTATCTATATATCAATCTATCTATGTACATATGCAGACATACAGACAGACAGACAGACAGACACACACACACACACACATCTATATATACAACTACTCTCTTCATCTCTCTCTCTCTCTCTCTCACTCTCACTCTCTGTCTCTGTCTCTCTGTCTCTGTCTCTGTCTCTGTCTGTCTCTCTCTCTCTCTCTGTCTCTGTCTCTGTCTCTCTCTGTCTCTCTCTCTCTATATATATATATAAGGCAAATCTCTTCATATCTATCTATCTATCGATCTATAAAACCTTAATTTCTTATCTGTCTCTCATTGTTTCTTTTTCTTTTTCTAATGTGGGAACTTGTGCATATATCAGTATGTACGTAATTGATTTGTTTGTGAATGTATATCTGTAATATGGAAATAAAGAAGAAGGAAAAGAAATCCAACGCCCAAAGGTTATATTAGACTTTTTCTTTAAACATTCGGTGGGAAATACATGAAGAAGGAAATCACATGGATTTTAGATGAGTGAGATTCAACTAAATTTCCTGGAGACCATCAGCTTAAAATCTCAGAAATCTGTAAGGAGTCATTTCCACGCTAGGGTCTTTAAAAAAGAAAGAAAGAAAACCGGGTTAGCTCAGTCGGTAGAGTGTTCGGCTAGAAACCACAAGGTTCATAGTTCAATACCGGCCCTCGCCAACCTAAGGGCAATAGGGTCGGGACAATTATATAAGTGTTATGGCTTTGGTATGGTTTGATTTATTTGTCTAACGGCATCATAACCCCTTATGGGTTATTTAATGATGAAATTTGATTCATTTCTAAATGTTTTATTATGATTATAGCTACTTTAGCTCATTCGGTAGAGCGTTCGGCTAGAAACCAAAAGGTTCCTAGTTCGATACCGGCCTTCGCCAACTCGTATGAGTAGCACAGGGATCTGTGCGGTAAAGTAAGAAGCTGATGGTAGGTGTGGCGCTCCATCTCAGTCGCAAAAAAAAACAATCTCCTTGGTCTAGCGTTAGTGAAAAGGGGATAGATTCCTTTTCTGATTGGCTGATACCGACGTTAGGCCACCCTGACAAAGACTTACTTACGACTACTTGGTGAGAAAAAACGGGCAAACCCTAGCTAGAACTAAAATGGCTTTTCAACAAGGGATTTTTATTACGAGTTTGTTTCTGGTCTTTATTCGTCTGAATTAAATAAATGAAAACAGGGAACTCTATCTTCCTTCGGTTAATACAAGACTAGCTCAAACATATATATTTACCAGCCCCTCCCCACGTAACCCAGGAAAAACAGCACATTATAGCTAGACTTTTGTTAGAGAAATTCACTTTAAATTCTCTGGGAGAATAAAGCCATTTCCAGTCCAATTTGCAGCCGAATGATAATTCTCTTTAGTTTTTGTCTTTGCCGAACGAAATTTGTTGTGTCTCTAAGTTACTGAAAATCTTATTATATCTGTTATGCATATTTGACAAACCTTTCCCACGATTAGGATGTGACACAAGGTCAATATCTTAAGTGCAGTTTTAATTCAGAGATTTCCTTCTCCCAGACTAGTTGATTAACCAAGATTAACGAGTCCAGTCTGTCCTATTATATAAGGCTTATCTCAATGCGAAGGAAGAAAAGGTAACGAGTATGTTGTTCATTTACTTGTATTTTATTATTGTCTTTCCTTAATATTTCGGGATTAGTATCCCATATTTAGAAGACTTCGTGGCCCATAAAGGGATATTCATAGATGTCGGTATTAATCCATGTTATTGTGGAGGTAGTAACGTGTATTAACTCCACACTAAACATCGATTAACACTGACATCCTTTTATGGGCTCTGAGCTCTTCTGAAGATGGGTATTAATCCCGAAATATTAAGGAAACATAAAAAAGATACAGGTAAATGAACAACATACCTTCGAATTGTGATAAGCCTTCAAAATAAATCTACAAACCAAATTTCAGTTTTATTTTCTATTATCTTATCTATCTATCTATACATACATATATAAAGGACAGTTTGTGTGTATTGTATGTCCGGAGAAAACTATGAATATAAAACAATTAATGACAAAGTACATATATATGCACATTAAATATCACCACGGCTTGATTTTTGAGCAAAAATAATAGATATTTGATTTATATTCGTGAAAATAGTTGAAAAATAAAATTTTAAATAGGAGACATCAATTTATCTTTTCAGGGTGTCTGGATCAATGCAAGATCTTTTTTTATGTAGGGATTTAATGGGGCATCTCGCTATTCAACAATAATGAATCTGTGAGACGACTCCTCCCCCACCTCTAACCAGGTGACGCTAGTTTTGGTTTGGTTTGTTTTGTGGTATATCAACCTCAGTGGGTTATTTGATGCCGATAAAGTATTGAAATAGATTAATTCTTAATGGATACACAATTCTTTTTTATAAATACATTTTTCTATTTAACCCATAGATGGGACCATAACAGGTACTACCACTCCGGTTCAGAGTGGATCCGGGAGAAATGATGATGCAAGGTGACGCTGGGTAGCCACTTCTAGTTGAAGTTAAAAGTGTCATTTAGATTTATTTATTTATTATTATTTTTTTGTTAACGAACGTCGAAGTAGCGCAAGGGAAAGAAGAGACGAATGTTAATCGAATTAAACAGCATGCAATATTATTTCTACAAGTGTTTTCTCTGTTGGTTTTTCTCTTTATCGATGCCATATTAACAAAAATTAAATTAATAAAGGGAAGGAAATAAGTAATAAAACTCACGCACTGTTGCACAACGAACACTTTAAAGTGTAGATTCTACAGCGCCAGGATTCATGGCTCATTTCTCCTGCAAGTGGTTAGTAGATGTTTTCAGTCCTTTGATGATACTAACAGTTTATTAGTTGCTGTTCGAACTTGCATTTGATTTGCACCACATTCTCTACCCCCAATACCCTTCTCATATTAAATATTAAATCTAAATTAAATTAAACTTTAAAATGTATTTTTTTCTAAACAAAAGACTCCAGAATTTTATTATTTCTTGTGAAAAATCGTGCAATTTAAACGGGTGAAATTAAGTATTATTTATTACCGAACTGTATTGGATTGAATGTCAGTAGCATAAAATATAATTTCTACGACTCCCCAATCAAAATTGAAATTGCATGAATATATATATATATATATATATATATAAATATACCAATCCCTCCCACGATAAGGATATGACACAAGGTCAATTTATTAAGCGGAGTTTAGCAGGTTTGAATTCAGAGTTTTCCTTCTACTAGACTGGTTACCTAACCAATGTTAAAGAGCCCAGTCTGCCCTGCTATTTACCCATAGCTGGAGGGAGAAATGGATTCATACTATTCCCAAGGGTATTAGCGCTATGTGAAATGCAAACAGCTTCGCCCAGGAACTGAACTCGGGTTAACGAGTCCATTTCCTACAACTCTAACCATTAGTCCACGCGCATGAATATATATTAAGGGGGTGTAGAATTTAAATTAAGAGCTGTGAACTGTTGATTAGCTTGAAGATGTCTAGACTGTTATAAAAGTGTCTGTAGAATGGTAGTATCTGTTAAGGTCCCATCTATGGCTATGATTGGAAAAAAATGAGTTTAAAAAATGTTTTTAAAAAGATTGAGTTAAAAAAATTGAAAGGAATACCACAAACGTCTTTGGTATGAAATAACCCAGCAAGGATTGACATGCCGTAAAATCTAACCAACCATCTCACCGTCAATGAATTACACCGAAAAGATCCTCAACGTTGTTCTTAGAATTAATAAATTTCAGCTCTTTAACTCTGTTTTTTTTTCCTTTTTTTTCTGTTGTTGTCCTAAGTATAACACAAAATTGCATCTGATGTTGAAGCACCCGTACTTGAGATCCCCTTCATTGCCATTACTCCTATGTGCACTCTGACCCGGAGTGGTGGTAGCACCTATGAGGGTCAAATCTATCTATGAAATCATCATCATCATTATGCCGTGCTAGAAGCACGGTATACCTGACAGTCTCTCGCCAACCTTCTCTAAAATTCATTGCTCTCTACAGGTCCTCTGCACAGTGTCCAGTGTGCGGTCATAGCTGGTCAATGTAAGTCTTTGCTGGGCGATCCGCACTGGCGTGTCCATGTGCTGGTTTCTAGTAGAAGTCATCGCTTATGAGTTCATCCTTGCTTCTCTAGCTGTGTTCAGCATTTATTGTTCGTCCCATTCAGATAGTTTGTATGATAGGGGGCAGGTAGTCGTACATCTGCTTTCTTGTGGGTTGCTGTTTCTAGTATTTGTTTAAGATTACACGTAGGGTCCAAGTAGTGCAGCCATACAGTAGCACTGATACAACTACACCTTGAAGGATTTGGTTAAAGGTTAAAAATTAATTTTTTTTAAAAATGTTTGTATTCGATACACTGTGTGCGAAATAACAAAAAAATTAAATTAATAAATAGATAAACAAAAACCTATAAAACAGCGACACACGTAAAATATAAATATAAACATACAATGAACGTGATTCCTTAACCTCTAGGCATAAAATAATTCTTGATAGGTTAACATACCATTGACATTAATCTGTTTTCCTCTCATTTATATAAAGTTTTAAAAAAAAAATAGATTAGATAGTGTAAAATATAAATTTGAAGGCAATCTACAATGCAATGTAATAGGTGTTAAATGATGTTTATTTACCTAAATATTTTCGAGAAAATCTCATCTTCAGAGGCAAAGGCATCCGTGTTTTTTTAAGCACCGAGTCGGCGTAATCTTTTGTTGTTATTAAGTTGGAGGAACGCCAGATATTTGAAATGTTCGGGATTTTCCGTGATGGCATGTCGGTCTGTTGTATATGCGCTCGTGCTGATTATTCGAAATTCTTTTAGTTCTTTTTCGTTTTTTTTTACTATAAAATCTTTTTAAAAAAACACAGATTAGATAGTGTTTGTTGTAATACATTATTGTTATTGGACAGACTATTTCTCTCGTATATGTTGTGTGCACTCAAAAGGATCAGGGAATACATGATCGAAATGTTGTTAACATATAACAAAATTAAAATTATTTTCTCCAAGAAAAAAAAATTACTTTGCTCTCTCATCTCGCAACCTGTCCGGCTTTTTCTCCAACTGCTTCAAGAATCAGTAGCCTATCTATACCAAATTAATATTCATACATGATCAGTAAATTCTTAATTTAGCATTCATTTGGAAAATATAATGAATACGAAGAATGAAAAATTGGGACAAACTGAAGCTATATATATATATATATATATATATATATATATATATATATATATATATATATATATATATATATATGTATATGTATATATAATGATAGATGATGGGAAGCCTTGTTGATTATATTAGAAGCATGAAAATAAAAAATAAAAGTAAGAAGGTATTCATCATTTAGAATTATTATTATTATTATTTACATTTCCAATGCCTCTAATCTAACTAATAAGATTTCCCAACATCTATCTATCTATCTCTTTCTCTCTCTCTCTCTCTCTCTCTCTCTCTCTCTATATATATATATATATATATATATATATATATATATATATATATATATTCATAAAGCTTCAGTCTCATGTTCAGTAAATTATTAATTTCACGAATATAAATAATATATTAAAAACATGAAACTAAATAATAAAAGTAAGACCGTATTTAATATTTTGAATTATTATTATTATTATTATTATTATTATTATTATTCCGGTTTAGCTAAGTCGGTATAACGTTCGGCTAGAAACCCCAAGGTTCCTAGTTCGATACCGGCCCTCGTCAACTCAGCGTATGAGTAGCACAGGGATCTGTGCGGTAAGGTAAGGAGCTGATGATAGGTGTGGCGCTCCACCTCAGAATCTAAAATAATCTCCTTGGTATAGCGCTAGTGAAAAGGGGATAGACTCCCTCGCTGTATGGCTCATACCGACATTAGGCCGCCCCGACGACCTTACTTCTCTATGCCTCTAATATAAGCAACAAGGTATCCTACCATTTATTAAATATATCTGTAAAAAGCATAAGTGGACTCTTTAAAAACATATATATACACACACACACACACACACACACACACACACATATATATATATATATATATGTGTGTGTGTGTGTGTGTGTGTATGTGTGTGTGTATGGAGGCCTGCAGTATTACTTTTAAGAATGTTATGATTTATTTTCTAAACAAAAGATATCAGAATTTTATTATTTCAATAAATAAGGGTGTAATTAAGAATTATTAATTACCAAATTCTATAGGATTGGATTTCAGTAACATAAAATATAATTCCTACAACTGTGTAATCAAAAATGAAATTGCATAAATATATATTCAGGGATGTAAAATTTACATTAAGAGCTGTAAACTACTGATAAGCTTCAAGATGTCTAGACAGTTGTAGAGATGTCTGTTGAAGTGCTTATATATATATATACATATTTATATATATATATGTGTGTGTGTGTGTGTGTGTGTGTGGATGATATCAAGTGTTTCCTTGATAGGATTCAACCAAAGTTGAGAACTCAAACGTACATAAAAATGATTTGGAAAAACGTTAAAAAATACTAATTAGAACGGATGTGAGGTCTTTAAAACAGCAAAAATCAAGCTGATAAGGCAAAGAAATGCCAAATAGATATATATCTGTACAAAAGTATTCATATATATATATATATTATATATTAAATTTTTACTTGAAGGCACTTACAACGCATGTATCGCATAAAATTCGATACTTTTTCTTATAGAAAATGAACTTGACAAGTGTAATCCCAGCAAAGGATGGCTCGATGTGTAGAATACCGTACAGACTGTTTCGACTTTAAGTCGAAACAGTCTGTACGGTATTCTACACATCGAGCCATCCTTTGCTGGGATTACACTTGTCAAGTTCATTTTCTATAAGAAAAAGTATCGAATTTTATGCGATACATGCGTTGTAAGTGCCTTCAAGTAAAAATTTAATATATACTTTATTCAGCAACGTTTCTAAATAAACAAACATCCAAAAATCTTATATATATATATATATATATATATATATATATATATATATGTGTGTATGTGTGTGTGTGTGTATATATACACATATATATATGTATATATATATATATATAATAAAATGAATATGTAAAGGTTTTATATATTTATTTGATGACAAAGGAACAGTCATGACCATTTGGTTTCATGTATGCGTAACCGCAAATATTTGTCAGGTGACGTTGGGGTTTTAAGTTCAAATGCAAGGAAAATCGAAAAAATCGAACTTTTTGAAATGTTCGATTTTCGATTTTCCTTGCATTTGATAGCGTCGATCCCTTCAGCATTCCCTCACAATAGGGGCGCCTCAGGCGCTTGGCAATAAACCCAGCCCTGCCCCTTTAAGACAAGGGGCAGGTGTAGCCTGGGGGGATAGCCCCCTGGCAACACCCGCGTATCAACACTATTATTAAACTCTCGACAAGTCCAGCGGCCGAAGCTCACTGGACCCCGGCGTTAACCGGAAAACCGAGTGCAATGAGGATATTTGTCTCATACCCCACTTGTATGGACTGGGCACAACGCTTCGTTTTAACGTGGGCCCACCCACAAGCCAAAGCTCATGGGTGAGAAAGAACAAAAATTGCGTCGTTGCCCGGGGGGATAGCCCCCTGGGACCGATGCTATTATTAAACTCTCGGCGAGTCCAGCGGCCGAAGCTCGCTGTTCCTCCGGTGTCAACCGGAAAACCGAGTGCAATGAGTTCATAAAAAAAAGATACGTTTTATTCAAAAGAAATAAAGTTTATATAAAATGGTTTTACCTACATAGTACAGATGGTTTGCGTAATTTGCATAATACCTTTAACAATCTTTGTTTGATTAATAATTATTGGTTGTAATTGATTCCTAATATTATTATTTTATTCTCAAACGCAACCCTGTGTATAATTCTATATCGAAATCAATTCAAAATTAAATTAAATTTCAAAATTCAATTGAAATAATTGTAATCTTTTTATATCTGGTCTTATACAGTTTCATTAGTTTATTCTAATCTCTATATAACAGAATGCCGCAGTACTTCCGTTTCGTCTTATAACTCATAAAAGACACATTATTCAGCTTTTAAATTTTCAATATAATTTAAAATTATACATAGGATGACTTTGAATACGTTTGAAAATAAAACATTGATATTGGATGTCAATTACATCTTATAATCATTTATTAAACCGTGATTGTTCAAAGTAGTATGCCGATTACGCAAACCATCTGTACATAGTACGTAAAACCATTTTCTATAAACTTGATTTCTGGTGGATGAGTACTCAGAGAGAGAGAGAGAGAGAGAGAGAGAGAGAAGAGAGAGAGAGAGAGAGAGAGAGAGAGAGAGAGAGAGAGAGATTTTTAATTAAAAAATTTTACGAATAAAAAATATTTTAATTAATCTTGGAAATTAATTATTTTATGTATTATTGAGACAGTTGTTTCTGTTAGTATTGCAATGTATAATTTCAATTAAACTTAATTCAAAAAATTACTTTTCAACATTAAATGTATAGTAATTTTCTTTTCTGTTTTTTAGCAATAGGTATTTAAAAACAACCTTAATCCCCTAGACCGTAACCTAATTCATAAAAATTTAATTCATATACTGTCATGGGGACCACCAACAAACTTTCCGTTATAATTTTCTGACCGTTGTGCAAGTTCGGCCAAATGAAAATATGTCTGAAATAGGTATATATGTTAGGGGAAATATTTTTTACGAGGTCTCCCCTACCCCGCTTATTTTATGATAATTGATAAAAAACGATTTTTAATTTTTTTTCAATAAAGATAATAGTCTGAAAAATTATATCAAAAGTTTTTTGAAGTTTCTATACGGGATTTTCTTTTATTATAACAAAACGTATTCTACCTAAAAAATGTAATATTATGACATAAAATTATTTCTAAACAATAAAAAATTCAGGATTACATTTAAAAAATATTTTCAATGTTTAAAAAAAATCCCTAAAATAAACACTGTAATACATAAATTTTAAGTGATTTTAAAAAAAAAATATTTTAAACGTTTCGTTAGTTCTCTAAACAAATAAGACTTTTTTTTTTAGTATTAATTACAAAACAACTCGTTTTAATCTTTTTTTATTTATATCTGTAGAACCCTATACTGGTGACTGATTTTTATTGACATTTAAAATCTTATTTTAAAAAAAATGCAACCGTAAACTTGTGTTTTGAAACAATGTACAATTTAAGAATATGGACAAAGATTTGATTTTACTTTAAAAGTTAGTCTCAAAAACATACGAAGTATGATTTTACTTCGTATAATCGGCTCTCCAAAGCAAAATATCTTAATACGCTGTAAAAAATCGGGTATTTCCGTGATGTTAAACGGCTCGGCTCCTCCTTCTGTGCGCGTGGAAATTGTTCCAAATTCTTTTAATTTTTTTACAATAAATATAGCCTTGCTCGGCATAGTGAAATAAAGTTTTTTTTTATAGTATCTTTGATGCAATATGTGTTGAAAATTATATTAAATTTAACATCACGGAAAAATTTTTCAAATATACGGCGTTCCTCAACTTCTTAAACAGCAGATGATTACAATATCGCCGTGGGATAAGTACTATAAAAAACACCTAGTACTTTCAATAACTCTGAGGATGGAATTTTACTTCCGAAAATATTTAGTTTTGAAAAAAAAAAACAAACGTTAAATAAAATATAATTTTTCAACACATATTGCATTGTAAATTGCCTTCAAAAATCTTTATATTACACATACACACAATGCTTCAAAGATACTATAAAAAAAATTATATATATATATATATATATATATATATATATATATATATATATATATATATATATAAATGAAAAATTGAAAAACACAAGTTCATAAAACGATTAATGTTTATTTCTCCTACACTTCAGTGTTTCGATCTGTTTTAATAGATCTTCATCAGGGCTTTTGTTAATTTGAGGAGAAATAAATTCATCATAGAGAATAAGAAAACTGTAAGAGTGTTTTGCTTTGTAGGTCAGTCTATTTAAAAGTTGTTGAAGGAAGGAAGTTTGGATGAATAGCAGGGAATATTAAATTATATTTCTTCCATTTAACTATATTGTTTTTCATTTTATCTTTCTTAATCCCCCCATATATTTATATATTATTATTCATATTTTGCTTGAAGGCAATTACAATGCGTATATCTCATAAAATTTGATAATTATAGAAAATAATCATGACAAGTGAACCTCGGAAAAGAATTGTGCGGTGTGTAGAACATCATACAGACTGTTTCAACTTTATTAAGTCTCATCAGCGATGTATACTAACGACTTCGCTCCGACAGAAATCGAAACCGGGACTTCAGCAGGACAGTCAGAGACTTTACTGCTTCGGCCACCGATACACAGCGGACAATCCATGCGAAATTAACCTGTCAATGATAATGATACGCCTCCACCATATATATATATATGTATATATATATATATATATATAAAGATAAATCTAATGAGTCAGACGAACCTACTAAAAGTTTCGCTTAATGCTCTTCAGGGCTAAGATCTGACTCTTTATTATTTGCTCTACTTAGGTATTGAGCACTTTTTACTTATTAGCTTTAGTCTCCTGGCGGGTTTGTATTAATATATATATCTTATATATATATATATATATATATATATATATGCATATAAATTGTTTTTTTCTTTTGGCCAAAATATTGTACTAATAGATTATTTTTTGTTGGTACGATTATCTTGGTCTTTTCTTTTTTACAAAATTTTTTTCTTCCCGGTTGATGTTTGGTAGTATATTTTTACAATCAAACTATTTGCTGTTTTTTTTCTCACCACGAGGATTTACCAACATGTTTGGTATATTAAATATATATATATATATATATATATATATATATATATATATATATATATATATATATATAAACAGGTTTTGATGAATAGCAGGGAATATTTCTTCCCGATGATCTTCAAACGGTTAAGCCCTCATGTAATTTTTCTTATACCAGGGTTCAAATAGTTGAGAAGGTGCACTGTATTTAATTCCAAATCCCCACCCACCAAGGTTGATATAACGTATAACAAAACTAACCAACCCAAAACGCCACCAAAAAACTCAATCGAACAAACAAATAAACAAAGTTCAGTCTCAATACTTTTTGAAAAGCAATTGTTTTGTAAAACAAAAGATTATTCAAGTGCAGATACTCACTAGATATTTACGGGTTTCATAAACTGAAATTTCGTCTCAATATTTGAGGAAGAGATATTTATGAATAGAAAGATGATTAGTATTATTAGCGTTGTTCGGACTATTGTCCCCATCTTCATTGTTATTTGTACAACGTTTCGGCCGATATACCCTCCGGCCTTCTTCAGGTATTTCTTGTCGGACTCGGGAACCTTCTCGGACTTGGGAACCTTCTTTTCGAACTCGGGAATTTTCTTGTCGTATTCGGGAGCCATCACGGAACTTTGAACCTAACCCTTTATTTATTCCACGGGGGTATCCTGTTCTCATTCCGCTAACCATAGCTGGGGTAAGAGTTGTGCTAATTAATTATTTTTCTAACTGCTTTCACTCAGGATTGAACTCAGAAACCAGAGATAACTGTCACTTAGAACTATCTTTTAACCAAACTGCCTAATCCACTCGGCCATGTGTCCAATTGGAAATACCTGAAGAAGGCCGGAGGGTATATCGGCCGAAACGTTGTACAAATAACAATGAAGATGGGGACAATAGTCCGAACAACGCTAATAATACTAATCTTCAAGCCTCATCTCAAACATTCAGAGAAATAGAAAGATGATGTTACACACTTTTAAAAAATAAACTTTGAAACATGAAAACCCATTCAATACAGCATAACTTATTATAATAGAGATTATCAGTATGTCTGTATAAAACCGATACAAATCAACACAAATGTCGCAATTTCTTTAGTATATATGTATATGTTTGATATGTTCACTTAAAAACTATTATTAGATACTTCGATATGTAAAAAAGTTTAATAATCTTGATTTAACTCTCTCTCTCTCTCTCTCTCTCTCTCTCTCTTTCTTTCTTTCTTTCTTTCTTTTCATATTTTCCTTATGTTCGATTAAAACTAATTAGCGTTATCGCTAACCCCCTCTCTCTATCTTTCACCTGCTTTCTTTCTTTCTTATTATAGTTTTTTTCATTGTGACATGTCTTTTTTCTTCCCATTCTTCTTTAGAATAAAAATGAAATGATTCATTATTTAGCTGAGGATACGACACTTATGAGAAATAAGAATTCGCCGGATAAGCAACATCAGATAATTAGGATTTACATTCTGGAATTCATCTTGAAGGGTCTTATTTTTAAAAGAGAGTGTTGCAAGATGATAATGGTCGTATAATCAACGAAAAAAGTAATAATAATATATATATATATATATATATATATATATATGAAAGTACGTAAATAAACATTGTGTTTATTTGATATGCCTTTTAGCCGACAATTTTTGGA
Source organism: Doryteuthis pealeii (assembly GCA_023376005.1). Lineage (NCBI taxonomy): Eukaryota > Metazoa > Mollusca > Cephalopoda > Myopsida > Loliginidae > Doryteuthis > Doryteuthis pealeii. The sequence continues at coordinate 44,823,314 of CM042149.1, read as the reverse complement.
GGATATGGGCTTAATTGAAGTCATACCTAATTTTGGTTGTACAGTCGCAAGCTAAATTTAAAAAAAAATCTTATTTCAAGTTTAATTTAAAGTAAAAAAAAAAAAATTAAAAAAAGAATAACGTTCTCGCGATATATAGATAATTATAGACTTTTGACTTTTTCACCAGCTTATAAAGTTAGTAAGCATTTTTTTTTTATTCTCTCGGGTTATTTTCTTAGATGTAAAATAGAATAAAAATAAAACAAATACATGTCTTCGTGGACTGTTCGTCTCATCTAAATTCCAATCCGATCAAAGATTGTAGTTATCTAAGTCCAACGAAACGAAAATACCAGACCCAAACTCTTTAACTCTAACCCTAACCACATCTACCAGCCAAAACGAGCTGCGACTGATCCCACTGTGAGTTCGAATAAATATTTGTATATGGGCCCCCAAAAACCGTGTGTATGTCTCTGCTTGCACATACGTATTCTCAGTTTCACGCAGACGCAAACAAGCACGCACATCACACAGATCATCATCTTCACCATCATCATCATTTGAAATTCTTCTTATACTGATGTAGTAACCTCTTACAGGGACAATTTCTACTAAGTACTTACACGCGCGAAAAACGAGGCACACGTCATCACACGTGCTGATGTACGTACTGGTATTTACTAAGCTTGGTTTAGAATTACCCAAGATCAAATAAAATTTGAGAATGAAGTATAAGAAGAATGTGTTGCGCCAGTATTTCGAAGGGTCTTTGTCTTGGCTGGCTGGCTGGTTGGTTAATTTTGGTTTGTTTGTTTTTACGGCATATCAACCTTTTCAGGTCATATAATGCCGAAACTAGTCATTTTGATAACGATTTCTATGTGTCAATTTCTTAATGTTTTCAAATTGGTATAAATAAGTTTCATTAACTTTTTTGATTTATTTGGTTCGGATTGTTTTGTTTAATGGTATAATAACCCTTGGGGTTATTTAATGCCAAAAACTACCGGAGCGTAAGACAAAGATTGTTACTCAAGCTTTGTAATTAATTTCTTGATAACCAAAAATTAATTACTAACGTTATTGTAATAAAAAGAGAAGTTAGATTCTTACAAATGAGCATTTGAAAGATTGTGTTGCGTCAGCCCCCTAAAGACTGTCTCTCATCTTTGAAAGCCAAAAGCTATTTACTAAGCTTAACTTGATCAGGAATAAGTAAGTAAAGTAAAGTCAACGGGACGGCCTAAAGTCGTATCAGCCAGTCAGCGAGGGAGTCTATCCCCTTTTCAATAGCGCTAGACCAAGGAGATTGTTTTTAGCATCTGAGTGGAGCGCCACACCTACCACCAGCTCCTTACTTTACCGCACAGATCCCTGTGCTACTCATACGCTGAGTTGGCGAGGACCGGTATCGAACTAGGAACCTTGTGGTTTCTAGCCGAACGCTCTACCGACTGAGCTAACCCGGACCCATAATCAGGAACAAAACTAAATTATCAAAAATATGAATAGAAAGCCTGTGTTTACCCAGTTTTTCGATGGGCTCATGGATTTCTTCATTCAAAATATATTTAGCAAGTTTGTTTTCCTAAGGCACTAAACCAATTTAAAACATATAAGAGTTTTTTGTTGGCTGGTTGGTTGGTTGGTTGGTTGTTTTATGCCATGTCAAACCTTGTTGGGTAATTTAATAATAAAGTCTTTTTTCAAGCAAATATATGTTTTCAATTTTTCAATGATTTAGATCCTAACTGCACAAAGAAGAAATCTATAACGCACTTTAAAGCGATCGGTTATTTCCTGAAGAACAGAAAGGATGTCGCAAAATATTTAGAGGAACAAATGACCTATTATATACAAAACAATACGCTCTTTTGATGCTATATATTAAATCAAATATTTAAAACTGAATATATATATATATATATATATATATATATATATATATATATATATATATATATATATATATGTCATCCACAGACACCGTGTTTCAACATTTCACGTCTCATCAGTGTGACTAGGCATAGCAACTACAACCGACCAGAAGTGAAATCCGGCTGACTTTTCATCAGCTCGATTCGTTACCCTCTAGGCAATCGACAGCTGCCGTTAAGGAGCGGTGTTTTAATTATTAAATACATACATTTGTTTATATATTTTTACGATCACCAGAGAGATCAATCTGTAAACAATAGATGATCATTGCTGGCGGTGAAAGTTAATTAAAGTAGCTCCTAGAGAGTTCTACCAAGATTTAGGAGCTAATATAAAGTAACAAAAATGGAATTATATCTGACAAATGTTGAGAAAGATAAAAAGAAAATCAATATAGTTAAATGGAAGAAATATTATTTAATACGTGCTGACACGCGTGTTTCGACGATAAAATGTTACATATAATACAATCTAATTAAAATTATTTTATTTAAAAAAATCTTATAATTTATTTCTGAATCCTTACTTTTTTTTAAAAAATGAATAAAAGAAAACACACAGAACATAGAGTTTTATTTAAAATTCTATATGGGCTCCAGCATTTACCTCCAGCCTCTCAATCCGCTCGGGAATTAGAATTACATTAGTTTCAAACACATTTTTTTCTATTTAACCGATAGAGTGGACCATAACAGGTACTACGACTCCGGGTCAGAGTGAACCTGGGAGTAATAGTGATGAAGAAATACTGCACATTCCCCTGAGCTCTAGAACTGGAACTTCACCATCAGTTTAACGTCATACCCAGGACATGAAGACCATCAGACACAACCTTCTAGCACATATATAATAAAAAGGGGGTGGTGTTTGCTGTGCTGGGACTATCATATAGGTGCTAAGGCTTGACGTGACCAGCCGATTGATTAGAGGTGACCTCTCCAACCGTTCGTCTAGCCTAAATAATGGTCAAAGTGGTGTGTTGCATGTCATAGACTGCTCAGTAACCAGGGTTCTATCCTTAAGCATCACGAGTCATCACCCACGGTCAAGATGTGGCCCCATTGGGGTGGGTCTTAACACTCTACAGAGGTGTAGTCGATGTATTCTAAAGGCCAACAGGGTTGTATATTTATAGACGTGCTGGCACGAGCGTGTATATGCATGTGTAAAAAAAAGAAAAAAGAGGGTTTAGTTGTTGTGAATACATTTTCAACATACTTATTATAATGGAGACCGAAACTATATTACTAATCGAGTCACAATTAACATAGTTTCACATTCTTCAGCATGCTATTGTGCAGTGTGAGAAAGCTAATTGCATATTGATATTAAAATTGATTTTATTAAATATGTGCTTAATATTATTGATTTCTAATTGTTTGGTTTTATTTTAATGAATAAAGCAAAATCTCTCCAATGAATTAAATGAAATCCATTTAACTGTCATTTTATTCTTTATTTCCTAATTTAACTTCAGCAATGAAAGACGACAGTGATGGAAGAGTAAGTTTCATTTCTATTTTTCTGTTTCAAATCTTTTTATCTGCATTCTTATTAGACTTTCTAATTTAATACGATATTTCATTACCACTTTGCTAGAAGTTGCACTGAAGCAAAGTTCAGAAAAGCTTAAATCTGTCATTTTATTTGAACGGAAATTTGGGACCGTTCATTTTTTAAAAACCCAGGAAGAATCAATTCTAGGAGAGGAGAATATTGTCGATGGGAGAAAGAAGATTTTGGTTTGACTCGTTGGCTATTTCGTACGTGGAGAGACCCGGCCTCAGAGACCAAAACTTTTTTACTTCCATTTTTTCTCTTTGGCTTTTTTTGTCTCGTTCTTTCCTTCTTTC
>CM042149.1:44807038-44817038 GCA_023376005.1 Doryteuthis pealeii | reverse complement strand
TCGTTAGACAGCAAACTTTATTCAATAAAGTTGTTATATAGGGACAAGAAGAAAAACTAGAAAACAGAAATGGAAATAAAAACAACTATATGGATACTTTAAACGATAAACTGGAGAAATTACACATGAGAAGACCTGGACAGGGCTAAGAAAAGGAAACATCAAAAGAGAAACTGAATTTAATATAATTGCAGCACATTGAGAATGCCATACGAACAAACTATGGTTAAAATTGCAAATCGTCATCAAAATTAAAAGGGAAAATTTTGGCTTGGGCATAGATTTTAATGAATTTAATTATTACCAAGGACAAGATTTATATTATTTTGGACTTCAATTGTAACTGTTAGTCGTGTTTAAGGAAAAAATAGATAAAATAAAACAGATGAATGATAAGACTAGTCAGAATTAATAAACATGTACAAAATAAAAATGTACTTCCTATTTCAATATTACAGGTGACGCGTGCTTTTCTAAAGTATGGATGATCGAAAGTGTAATAATCCGTGTTTTTTATGTTAATAAATTCTCGGAAAATATTTAGCTCCCTTAAAAATTAGTCATCTTGCGGCCCTCTGTAGGAAATTAACGTCCAATGAAAAACGGTTAAAGACACAACTAACGGTTAAAATTTAAGTAAAAAATAACATAAATCGTGTCCTTAGTAATAATTAAATTCATTAAAATGTCCAAGCCAGATTTTTCCGTTTTAATTTTGACGACGATTTGCAATTTTAACCAAAACTATTTCGAAACAAAAATAGATAAGATACAACAGAATAGCAAGTATCGAATTTTTAGTGACAAACATGAAACGGTTAAGTATGCAATTAGCAAATGCAGCAAACTAGCACTAAGGGATTATAAGACTAGGCCGACTGGGTTGGAAAAGTGATCCACTGGGAATTGTGCAAGAAATTAAATTTTCACCATGCTTCTACATAGGCACAAACTGGAATCTGTCATAGAAAATGAGACGCATAAAATACCCTGGGACTTTGAGATACAAACGGATCACCTAATCCCGACTAGGAGAGTAGACCTAGTGTTAACAACAAGAAGAGAACTTTTCGAATCGTGCAATTTTTTGCCGTCCCAGTGGATTACAGAGTGAAAATGAAAGAAAAAGGAAAAGATAGAACAAATACGAAAGATACGAACTACAACACGAACCTTGGTCAGAGACTGTAAAAAAAAAAAACCAACAAATTCTATATCGGTTGTTCCTTATATTCCGATTGTTATCCAGTTTGAAAACACCCTCTTGGTTTAAAATGAGATGCGTTAAGATGAATGCCAGAATGTACAATCTACCCGAATACTTATCTATTAATGAGTGTCATTAGCGATACCGCTAATTTGTTTTCAATCGAACCTAATGAAAAAAGGAAAAGAAGAAGAAAGAAAAAAAAGAAACAGAGAGAAGAGAGAGAAGAGAGAGGAGAGAGAGAGAGAGAGAGAGAGAGATGAAGAGAGAGAGAGAGGAGGGGGGGAGAGAGAGAGAGAGTTAAATCAAGATTATGGAAACGGAAAAAATTTGGGCTTGGACATAGATTTTAATGAATTTAATTATTACTAAGTGACACGATTTATGTTATTTTTTACTTAAATTTTAACCCGTTTAGTTGTGTCTTTTAACCGTTTTTCATCGAAAAAGAAAAGATAGCAAATAATGAACCTTGTAGAGAACTGAAAAAAAAACAAAAACAAAAAAAAAAAAAAAAACAAAACTATGGAACATAAAGGTAAATGTCGTACGAATTGTAATTGGCGCCCTTGGTGCGGCTCCAATGGTTTAGAAAAGAGTTTGATGAATTGGAATTCAGAAGAAAAAATCAAAACCATCCAAACAACAGCATTGTTAAGATCGGTTATTATATCCGGAAGGGTAATCTGAACATTAGCTACATAAATGAGAGTAACTTCCCCTTGTTTGTTTTACTTTGACAAAGACGTTTGTTTTGGTCAGCCATTTTGATTTCAACGTAAATCTACACTGAAAATACGAATTTGTTCGAATCAATACAACTACATGATTTAACACGAAAATATCATAAAATGTGTTCTTAATAACAATTTAATTCATTTCAAATAATGCGCAAGCACAATTAAGAACACATTTTATGATATTTTCGAGTTAAAACATGCAGTTGTATTGATTCGAACAAGTTCGTATTTTCAGTGTAGATTTACGGTGAAATGAAATTGGCCGACCAAAACAAACGGCTTCCTCAAAGTGAAACAAACAAGTGGATGTTACTCTCATTTATGTAGTTAATGTTCAGATTACCACTGGAAAACCCCTGGAGACCAGAGAAAACTTGCTGTTTCTCGGACTCCAGTGGAAGTCCACCAGCTAAGGTGGTTGTGAAAAACTGTCAAGGAAAGAAATAATAATGAATAGATTTATAAAAGGGTCGCACAAACATATAAACAAGTTACCTGGCAGTCGTAGTCAATATGAAATAATTGCACTTTGCGGAACTGCTTATCTCCTTAGGATAATACTATTAATGTGAGAGGAAAGGTAACACCCAAAAGAGGCAGCGAAAATATTAATTCATAGAATAAATATAATCACTACGATTTGACAAGTTCTCTTCTTGTTGTTAATACTAGGTTTACTCTCCTAGCCGGGATTAGGTGATCCGTTTGTATCTCAAAGTCCCAGAGGATTTTATGCGTCTCATTCTGCTGCCACCCTAGATCTTGAATAAAAAAAAACGGTGAAATTTTGTAAGGCAAAAAATAAAACTGAAAATTAATTAGTAATAAAAGTGATCACACACAGACACACGACACACAGACAACACACACACACACCACATATATATATATATATATATATATATATATATATATATATATATATATATATATTATTTATAGATGTGTGAAAATAAAAATGGAAATTAATCCGACAGTATGAATAAGATATAAATGAAAAACAAAGGATGTTTACACTGAAATAGGCTCATCAGGAGAGAAAGTGTGCAAACCGTTTCGGAGCCAAATCTCTCGGTCGCGGTTTAAAAGGATGGGCCGAGTGTTGCTTTTTTAAACCGTCGAGAGATTTTGGCCCCCGAAACGGTTTGCAGCACTTTCTCTTCCTGATGAGCCCTATTTCAGTTGTAAACATCTTTTGTTTTTTAATTATTCTTATTCATATATATATATATTATTATATATATATATATATATTATATATTATATATATGCTGTAAGGTGGCTCAAGAATCCAAATCCTGAGGCGGCCTCTTATGTAAGGCGGCACATGAGGGACGGCAGTGGACACATTTCCTACATATTTGTGACCTGTGTGGCAGTGGCAGGGCCTGCCTGTCGAAGGCTGTGCTTCTCAATCACGTACGGTCGCATGCGAGAGGAAGCCGAGAAAAGGGTTCTTGTGTGGCAGGGAAAATAAAAACAAATTTGGACCAGTGGGCAATCTGCGTGCTCACAACCGGACTACTTGTAGAAATAGCCTTCTTCTGCGAAGCAGTGGCAATCACCATATATATATATATATATATATATATATATATATATTGGTTTTACAACTATATGACACTTTCACGTAGATTAAATTATCCTCTATCGTAAGATAAAACTCACATTAATCAACATAAAATGAAAGGTTTCCCTCTTCCAAATTCTCCTCGATAACACCAACATATTATATAGCATAAACTCAGAGAAAGATTATTAAGACAAGAAGCCATAATTACTTAAAAAAAAAATTTAACAAAATTACATTAAACATTAAATAATAAAATAGCCCTTTACTTCGAAACCGGTATACTAAATGTATTTAATAAATAAAGAATTAATACATCTATCAACAGTTTTTACCAGTCGTAATGTTTCCTATCTCACGAACATGCCAAGAACTCAATTCAAAATCATCATCATCATCATCATCATCATCATCATCACCATCATCATCATCATCGCGTTAGTAACACGGATATCCATGACAATCTCTCACCAACAGTCCCTATCATTCATTTCCCCCCTCGGGATGTCCTCTGCACAGCGTCCAGTATCCGCCAAGAGCTGGCCGATGTAGCTCTTTGCTGAACGACCCGCATCGGCGTGCCCACGTGCTGGTTTCCACAGGAGAACGTCGCTCATGTGTTCGTCTTTGCTTCTCTTGCAGTGTCCAGCATGTCTTGTTCGTCACACTCAGACTGTTTTTTGATAGGTGGCAAGTGGCCGTACAGCTGCTTCCTTGTGGGGTGTTTTTTTCCATAATTTGTTTAAGATCGCACGCACCATTCTTGTGCAGTTCCCATCAAGATCATTATGCGCTTCATTAAGCTCAAAGTGCTCCAGCCTTACAGTAGTACAGATACAATTACGGCTTGAAAGAATTGTCGATAATTTAATTACAAAACTCCAGCGTAACAAATGGTACCGCGGACGGCAAGTAGCAATAGTTACTCAAAACCACATAATTGTGTATAAATTATTAGTATTAGATAGGAACACCTACCACCAGCTTCTTACTTTACCGCACATATCCCTGTGCTACTCATACGCTGAGTTGGCGAGGGCCGGTATCGAACTATGAACCTTGTGGTTTGTGGCACTCCACCTCAGATGCTAAATAATCTCCTTGGTCTAGCGTTAGTGAAATGGGATAGACTCCATCGCTGAGTGGCTGATGAGCCCCGGGTATGACACTAAACTTTATTTGGAGCACTTCGGAGAGTGGAAACCCCCTTCATTGCCATTATTCTCAGATTTACTCTGACCCGGAATGGTAGTACCTATTAGGGTCCTATCTATAGGTAAAATAGCTATGTTTATAAATTATTTCCATTTGATATGAATAGTTGTTATAATATATCAGTGTACAAAAAATCTTAAGAAATTGCATAAAAAATGCAAATATAAACATTCAATGTATAAAATAACCCTTGTTAGATTGGTATGCCGTTAAAATCAATCAATCAATAATTTGATACCCTAACACAGTGTACAAATACAAAAAGTGGGATTTCAAAAATAATTGCCAAGGAACGTTGAAAGTATATAAAAAAGTAAAGTCGTCAAGGTGGCCTAAAGTGGGTATCAGCCAATCAACGAGGGATTCTATCCCCTTTTCACTAGTGCTAGACCAAGGAGATTGTTTTTGCTTCTGAGGTGGAGCGCCACACCTACCATCAGATTCCTGTGCTACTCATACGCTGAGTAGGCGAGGGCCGGTATCGAACTATGAACCTTGTGGTTTCTAGTCGAACGCTCTACTGACTGAGCTAAAGTAGCTATAATTATAATAAAACATTTAGAAATGAATCAAATTTTAGCACTAAATAACTCATAAGGAGTTATGATGCCGTTAGACAAATAAATCAAACCAAACAAAATCCCAAATGACAATATGATTGTCCCGACTTTATTGCCCTTAGGGCCAGCCCCAGCTATTTTTATCATATATGAAGTAAAGGCAGTGGTTTAGGGTCTTTGGTGTCCTGGATGGGACGTTAAACTGCATCTAGTGATGAAGTTCCAATTCTGGAGCTGGGGAATGCGGAGTACCCCTTCATTGCTATTTCTCACTGGTCCACAACATAACATCATATCCACGAAGAAGAAATAAGACACAAATGTTTTCGGCATAAAGTAAGTCAATGGCTTGATATGCCGTAAAACCCAACCAACCTTGACCCGGAGTGGTAGTATCTGTTCGGGTCCCATATATAGGTTAAATAGAAAGAATGATTTAATAAAAATATGTTTAAAAATTGAGTTGAGGAAAAATTCAGAAATCATCAAGAATTAATAAAATAATGTCTTCGGCATGAAATAACCCATCAATGGTTAGCATGCCGTAAAATCCAATCCACCAACCAATTAAACAAAAAAATGCAGATGTTTTCAGTACTAAAACAAAGTGATGACAAGAACAGAATGATAAGAAGGAAAGAAAAATTAATTTTTAAAAATCTGAATGATTTTGCGTAGAAATCGCAAAATTGGCCTAAAATCCACCAAAAGAAAATAATAAAACAAACATCTTTATCTCTTGCGTTTTGTCATAAAACTTCAGGTTTTCATCCGCTTCGAACACCGGAGAAAAAGACGAAAATTCGTGTGTTATTATTTTTCTTCCTTTAAATTGAGTACCCATCAAGAATACGTAAAACAAAAATGTCTTTGGCATAAAATGACCCAACTGAGGTGACATGCCGTAAAACCCAACCATACAATCATTCAAAAATAACAGAGCAATATCTCAGTCTAATTGCCAGATTTTCCTGTACTAAAACCCTGAAATTCAAACGAATTAAAATTATAAACGGTATTTTAATGCAAGACAGACATCCACCGATATGCAAATAATATTATAGTATCTATTAGTTTTACACGAGGCATATATTTATTTCAGGAAGATTGTGAGTTGAATTTAGTGTAATTTCTGTTGGAACGATTAGACGGGTCTTTTTTCTTTTCTTTTTCAATCTGAATTCTTCTTAACGCTATCATAATTTTCATTCACGTATAAATGGCAGACATTGAAAAGTAATATCTCCAGGTGTCGATTTGGATAAGAGTTTGACATTAACTCGCGTCAAATGCGCCCTTTTCTACGCATAAGTTAAAAACATGTTTGTGCTCAACGAAGCTGGTTTTGATTAAGGTTTAGATATACGAAAACTGGAAGAAAAATAGGGAACTGAATCTGACTGTATGTAGAAAATAGAAAAACAAAGTATTCCAGAAAGTTGAATTTATTCTTGATGGTGAAGTCGACGTTATAACGTTTCGGTTTTAGCAACCTTCATCGGGACTCGAATTATGAAGACTCTCTGGATGACAGTCGGTATCAGCCAATCAGCAAGGGAGTCTACCCCCTTTTCACTAGCGCTAGACCAAAGAAATTATTTTTGCGTCTGAGGTGAAGCACCACACCTACCATCAGCTCCTTACTTTACCGCACAGATCCCTGTGCTACTCATACACTGAGTTGGCGAGGGTCAGTATCGAAGCTTGTGGTTACTAGCCGAACGATCTATTAACTGAGCTAACCCGGCACATTGAAAATAATTGATTACAATCAAATTTCTACATTCAATCATATTGTTTAATGTGGCACATAGGCCTCACTTAACTTATTGTGCCTGCTCTCACTTAGTGGTCAGCCATCTAAGCATTGAACTAGCTGATCACACCTTAACTTCTGTGATTGGGCGAGAAACCAGAGCAGGGGATTAAAGTTTAGGTACTGTACATGTATACCGAAAAGTGAGGTCTCATTTAAAAGATTGTGATATTTTTAAAAGTATCTGGTACCTCTAAAGGTGACGGCTTCATTCCTGAAATGAGGTAACCAAGCGACTACATGGTACTATTTGTATTTTTGTAATTTAATAATTTATAGTAGTTCTTTTAGACAATAATAAAATAAACCAAATTAATCAATTCTAATCAATTATTATTCTGATAACTCCATTACAATATATTAGATCTCCGTATGCCACAGTTGAATGATCTGTAAATCTTTATTAAATAATAAAATGACTTGATTAATTAAGTTAAAAGTTAAAGTTAACAGAAACAATGACATCGTGACATACATTGGAAATTGAAATAGTTTATCATAAATTATTTTAATCTATTATCTAGATATATAAATGAATTATTTATATCATATCTACATACATATATTTACCAACCCCTCCACACGAGCAGGATGTGACACAGGGTCAATTTCTTAAGCGGAGTTTAACCAGGTTTGAATTCAGAGTTTTCCTAGACCGGTTGCCAAACCAATGTTAAAGAGCCCAGACTGCCCTACTATTTATCCATAGTTGGAGGGAGAGTAGGATTCATACCTTTCCCAAGGGTATTAACGCTAAGTGAAATGCAATTACAACATCCAGGATTTGAACTCAGGGCGACGAGTCCATTTCCCATGACTTTAACCATTACACCACGCACTTTCTTTTATCATATCTACATATAGATTATAAATGTTATGATTAAGTAATAGGTGCCAAGTCAGAATATCACAATTTTTCATTAAGGGAACCTCGTTTTTTGGCATGCCAATCCGGTACATAAATTTTACCACTTACTTGCGAGAGCCTGTACTTTAAGTGTGACTTAACAGTAATTCTTAAAAACTAAGAGTACGCTGAATTTGGTACAAGGTCAATAATATGGAGCATTTAGTGAAAATTACCTCACTACTCAGTAGAAATAGATTTTCAAGATTGTTTTCCTAATCATTACATCAAGAGGTGGAGACGTGCTTTAATCTTATTTCTGTTGCTTTTTATTGTTATTTCAGGTCGTTACTGTACGGTCATTAAATAAACAGTGGGGATTAGGGAAACAAAGAGTAAGCCTCTAGCGAGATTTGAAATCATATCCCTTATTTTTGGAAGCCTGTCCTTCCGTGATAGCGGTATCGAGAGTTTGGTCACGAAGGCTTTACTGGAATAAACATCCCTCTGATAAGACATGAACGAATTGCTGCGACAATGCCATATTGTTTTTACCATTATTTCTCTTAGTAGTATGAGATGTAATAGTCTTCGAATAGAAATATTTAGCACTATTTCTTCTATTTCACTTTTTGTATTTCCTTTTTTTTTCTTTCAATCTTCCTTCTCTTCCATATTTAGGTTTTGTTGGTAGGTTGGCGGGTTGGTTGGTTGGTTGGTTAGAATTTACGGCATGTCAACTCTTGATGGATTATTTTATGCCGAAGGTATTTTGTTTTATGCATTCTTGATGGATATTGAAAATTCTTTTTTCTAAAGTCAATTTTTTGAAAGACATTTTTAAAACACATTTTTCTATTTGGGATAGGACGTAACAGGTATCACCACTCCGGGTCATAGTGGCGATTAAGGGGTACTCCATGCTACCCAGAGCTCCAGAATTGGAACTTCAACAGATACAGTTTAACGTCATGAGACAGGAAGAAGAGGAGTAGAAAAACTGATGGACAAAGAGGGTGAAAGAAAAACAAGGGTGATAAACAGGAGATAAAATTTGTTGGGGTGGGGGAGTGAATGACGAAATTTAAAAGAGCAACGATAATAGGGAATAGAGGGGGAGGAGCGAGAAGTCAGAAAATAGAAGAGGGGGAATAGGAACCAAGAGAAGGAGAAGAGGTAATGTAGAAAGAGGGTGAAACTAGAAAGAGGAGAAGTAAGAGGAAGTGAGGAAGAAAAATTAACGAAAGGGAAGAAATAAGAACAGACTAAAGGAGGAGAAAAGTAGTAGTAGGAGGAGACTATAAGAGAAGTAAAAGGGGAGAAGAAAACAGATAAAGAGGGGAAATAAGAACAGGCAGAAAGAAGGAGAGGTAATGTAGAAGAGGTTAAGTAGGAGGAGGGTGAAACTAGAAGAGGAGAAGTAAGAGACAGTGAGGAAGAAAAACTAACAAAAGGGAGGAAATAAGAACAGACTAAAAGGAGTAGGGGTAAAGTAAGAGTTGAGGCAAAATAGGAGGGGGGATAGAGAAGAAGTAAGAGGGTGAGAAAGAATAAAAAAGAGGAAGAAATGAGAACAAACACAAAGGGGGAGATGTAAATTAGGAGAAGGTGTAAAGAAGAGGAGAAGTAAGAGGAGAAGAGAAGGAAGTAAGAGGTATTAAGGAAAGAGAGAGGGTGAAATAAGAAACAAGAGAATGGAGAAAAGGGTAAGGTAGGGGGGAACTTGAAGGTAGAAGTAAGAGGGTAGAAGAAGAAGAAGAAGAAGAAGAAGAAGAAGAAGAAGAGGAGGGGAGGGAGGAAATGGGATGAGAGAAGGAAGAGAAAGGAGAGGAGTCAAACAAAAAAATGTGACAAAGAGGGCGAAGAGAAACAATGAGATAAACAGGGAGATAAAATTTGTTGGGTGGTGGGAGGAAAGGAAAGGAGACGGGAGGAGTAGAGAGAATGTCGAAAATTAAAAGGAGCAATGATAATAGGGGATGGAGAGGCAAAAGCAAGAAGAAGGCAAAAAATAGAGAGAGGGGGGAATAAGAACCAAGAGAAGG
>CM042149.1:44802038-44804538 GCA_023376005.1 Doryteuthis pealeii | reverse complement strand
AGTATGCCTATTTGTCTATCTAAGCCAGATTTTGACTATCTATATAGCTCAGTCTGTTTTCATTATGTATGTCACGAGATATCAAGAAGAAGAAGAAGAATGCTTTCTCGCTTTTTTATATATATTTTTTTCTCTTTCTTAATTTTTTCATTATTTTGATTTTATTTATTCATTTTTTTTTAATTCTCTTTTTGTTTTCCTCTCATTTCTCTTCTTTTTCTCTCACTCTCACTTGAAGAAATAGAGGAGAGAGAGAGAGAGAGAGAGAGAGAGAGAGAGAGAGAGAGAGAGAGAGAGAGAGATAGAGAGAGAGAGAGATAAATAGACAGATTGAGAGAGATAATTTTGGGATAAAAGGAAAGTATTCCCTTTCCCTTTCTTCTTCAAACCTTTTTCTCTCTTCCAGTCACACCCGCCACACCCTCTGTCTCTGTCTCTGTCTCTGGTAGTCTCTTTCTGTCTTCCTCTCTTTCTCATCAATTTTCTCTCTATTTCATTTCTGTATTCTTTCCGCTCCTCCTTCATCCCCTTTCTCTCTTTTTTCCCTTCTTTTCATCTTCAGACATTTTTCTTTATTCCAGTCATTTGTCTTCCCCCGTCTCTCCCTCTCTTACTGTATTCCTCTCTTCCCCTCTTTCTCTCTTTCCCATCAATTTCCTCTCTGTTTCATTCCTCTATTCTTTCCTCTCCTCCTTCCTCCCCTCTTTCTCTCTTTCCCCCCTTCTTTTCATTCATCTTATGCTTTCTTTCTCTCACACCTTATTTTCATTTCTTTTTTCTTTTAATTTAATCTTTCTTCTTCTTCTTCTTCTTCTTCTTCTTCTTCTTCTTCTTCTTCTTCTTCTTCTCTTCTAACTTATCCCCTTTTCAAATTCTTAGACTTCTCCCCTTCTCTGCAGATGGTGAAGACATAAGGCATCATAGATTAATCTGCTCGGTTGTGGGGAGGGGTGGGCAGGTAAGAGTGGGGGGGGGAGGTTAAAAAACAGGTTAGAGGTTGGGGTGTCAGGCAAAGATGTCTCAATGCTTCTTGATCTTGGCCTAACACGTTTATTTTTGCAAGCCTTTCCATTATTTCAGACAGGCCAAAGAATGGCAGAGGGGGGGGAGGGCTTCTTTTAGCGCAGTTCTTAACACGAACCTCGAGAAGAAGATGAAGAAGGTGAGAAGGATGCTGAAACGGGACTGATGTGACCAAATGTCTGATAAAAATTTTCGGATAGAAAAATAAGTCGAGTTTCGATCCCGGCTGCAAGCAGCTTGCTAAGTCTTGTCGTATTGAAGAGACGTGATACAATGAAACAGGACTGTATGTGAATGCCTGTTTTTATATACAGGGTCAGGCAAAACGATCTGACACATTTGTAGGTTTAATAAAATGCAAATGAAGTAAACAAACAAAAAAGTGTTTTTATTTTCGAAAAGTACGTATAATGCCATTTTTTTCATATAATGCCATTTTTTTTCATATAATGCCATTTTGTTTTGTTTCTTTATAATGCCATTGTTTTTCGTTTCTTTTTCAGTTGCTGCCATGAATTGGACTGGTGAACATCGCGCTTTCATTGTGGAAACGTTTATCAAAACAAACGAATCTGTAACTGCAACACAAAGAGCATTCCGTTTGCACTTCAATCTTGGTAGACATGATCCCGTACCAGATCGAAACACGATCTTGTTATGGGTTACCAACTTCAGAGCTACTGGATCTGCATTGAAACAAAAATCAACCGGCCAACCTCGCACCGCCAGAACTCCAGAAAATGTGGCAGCGTAAGAGCTTCAGTTCAACAGTCTCCACTCCGTTCCACATTTAAACGCGCCCAGGCTCTTAGACTTTCCGAAAGAAGTTTGCGAAGAATTCTTCACAATGATCTTCAAATGCATCCATACAAAATGATGTTGATAAACAGATCATTTTGCCTGACCCTGTATAATTCTAATAATATTATTATTAGAGGAAAAATGATGCGTCTGCCTCGGTTTCAATCAAATTGAAATGATTTCTTCATAACCCTACCCTATGTTAACTAAGTCGATGGAGGTCCTTAGTTAAATTCAATTCAACTAAGGAATTCCATCGACTTAGTTAACATTGGGTAGGGCCCTGAAGAGATCATTTCAATTTGATTGGAACCATGGTAGACCCTTTATTTTACTCTAATAATAATATTAGCAGTATTATTACTGCTCTGTATTTTTAATATATTGAGTACTTTTGGATTATTTACTGATGCCACTGCGACGGAAAAGTTAGCGGCAATTGGAGACTATATATATATATATATATATATATATATATATATATATATATATATATATATATATATATATATATATATATAACAACACCTTTCTCCTATCTACTTCCATCCTCTGCCTCACCTTTCAACCTTTTCGTTATATATATATATATATATATATATATATATATACACACACACACACACACACACACACACACATATATATATATATATATATATTATATATATATATA
>CM042149.1:44782038-44799538 GCA_023376005.1 Doryteuthis pealeii | reverse complement strand
AGATAGGGCCAAAGTGGAGTATTGCAAGCATTGATTAAGCATCACGGGTCGCCACCCACGGCCAACAGGTGGCCTCATTGGGGGAGTCTTACCCCTCTGCAGAGGTGCAGTCGGTGCATTCTAACGCATCAGCCGACAGGGCGGAAAAGCAATTGTAGAATCGACCAGACATCTGAGATTTTTAAAAAATCATATTGGAACTGGTTGTCCAGAGATAACGACTGCTTGATATCTGCAGGTCACAAAAACCTAACAAGCTACTGTGTTTCCCCGAAAATAAGACAGGACTTATATTCATTTGTACACGGATATATAACACTAGGGCCTATTTTCGGGGGATGTCTTATTCTTCATAGATCGAAAAACGACATTAAGAAGTAGAAAATTACAAAATTTCTAAATAAACAAAATTTACGAAAAATGATCTATATTTATTTATCATTAACAAGTTCTTTTATTTAGAAATTCATTAACAACAATTCATTCAAAATTAACCCTATTATCATCGTCTGGAATGGTATTGTTCTGCAAGTCTCTGAGCATTCGATTAATAACATATGCAAACGCGAGTCATCTTGATTATTGACGAAGACGAGTGTTTGCGCCGTATGATATGATTGGGGAAGAATGCTTATTTCTTTCGTCTGTCTACCGCTTTCAATTAGGGCTTATTCTAAGGGGAGCGCTTATATCAAAATGATCCTGGAAATATCACGCTAGATCCTATTTTGCAGGTAGGTCTTATTTTCGGGGAAACGCGGTAAAAGCTAACAAACTATCTGCACTGGTCAATTTTTCAATTAATACTCAAGCAATCTTTTGAGTTTGAACCTCATGCGTTTATCATGTTGAACGTGGCTATCAACACAGACGGATTGCGTCATACATAGTGGTTGATGATAAGATGGTGAGGAAGAGGAGGAGGCATCTGCTCTTTTGATGTCACAAGGCACAGATGAGACGAATTACTTATAAAAAGATACCGAAAAGATAATGAATTACCAGGTTATGAAGATCACGTTTACAGAGACGATAGTTGTATCAGTTGATTTTTAAAAAATGATCTTTGCAAACTGATTCCGTAATCGCTTTCGCAACTTAAAAAGTCCGACGACAAAGTCTATAGCTTACAACAATAACACAGCAGTTTCCAACGTAAACTCAACAACACGCTCCGAAGCGACTTTCCTCTTTGCTTGTCGGATAGTGTTTTATGCACAACTCGATCTCGAAAAAATTGTATTCGGTCAAACACGCCCATTCTCCTGATTCCGAAATCGCGTTTCTTTAAGTTACGGAGCTAGGGCAGTCATTTCCTTTTCTTTCGATCACTTCACTCATTTTGCACGTAAGATACGCTTGCGCTCGCTTTGAACTCCGAGGAACGTTATTTCTTTCGCTACACATTGCTTAAGACAATTTGTACAGTTGTATGGTTTTAAATATTCCAACCTAATACAAACAATTTTCAAGCAGGTCTATTGGACCCAAAATGCGGCTCTAAAAAGCAGTGCCACTCCAGGTCCGAGTGGATTTGAGAAAAAAGACTTTTGGGAAAAATACCAAGACATATTTGTCAAAAGCTGACATTAGGGAATCACGTTCCTTGTTGATATTTGTAAACTGATCCCGTAATCGCTTTCGCGACTCAAAAAGTCCAACGACAAAATCTATTGCTTATAACAATAACACAGCAGTTTCCAACGTAAACTCAATAACTCGCTCCAAAGCGTCTCTCAATTGAAAACAGTCATTTTCTTGAGAGAAATTGCTTGGGCATTTTTTGCCATTTCACCGTCCGAACCACTCCAACCTAGAGGGATAATAGGATACTTACTACTCTACCCAACAGGGGTGACAGAATACTTACCACAACCTAGAAGTTGTAAGTTTAAACTCTGTAACCTCACGTGGTAATTCACTTCATACAATTATTTATTTTCTCCTGGGAGTGATAATTTATATCAAATCTTAACATAGCCAACTTCTTTATTCTCAGGTAAATTCGCATAGAAAATGTATCCAATAATATTGCACTCTTCTTAGTAACCAATCGGCTAGTCACATCATTGTCCCAACCCTATTGCCATTATGGCAAACCCCAATCCTTTTTATCATATATGTGGTAGACGTGGGTGGCTGAGGACATTAACGTCCTGGATATAACATAAAACTCTATCTGATGTTGAAGTACCAGCTCTGTAGCTCTGGGGAATGTGGAGTACCCCATCATTACCAATAATGACCGGTCCACTGTGACACGGAGTGGTAGTACCTGTTGGTTTCCTATCAATGGGTTGAATAGTAAAAAAATGAGTTTTAAAGAAATGTATTTTTTTTAAATTGAGTTTTAAAAAATTGAGTTTTAAAAAAATTGACTTTAAAAAAATTGAGTTATGAAAAATTAAGTTTTAAAAAATTGAGTTTAAAAGAAATGAGTTTAAAAAATTGAGTTTTAAAAAATTGAGTTTTAAAAAATTGAGTTTAAAAAAATTGAGTACCCATCAAGAAAGAATAAAACAGGACGTCTTCGGCATAGAATAACCCAACAGGAGTCGACATGCCGTAAAATCCAATCAAACAATCAATCTTTAGGAACCGCTCACATCCCAAGGAAATTTGCTAAAGAGAGCAACTCTTAAGCGACTGCCTTTGTCAGTTGTGGCTGTAGAATACTCCGACTGCACCTCTGCAGAGGGGCAAAAAATCCCTACGTAATGAGAACACCTGTTGGCAGTGTGTAGTGACCCGTGATGTCTGGGGACGGGGATTCTGGTGGCTGAGCAATACTGAGTGGTCACGTGACCTGCAGTACTCCATTCCGGTCCTTACTTGGGGTAGACTTGGGCGGTAGGTAAGGCATGATCTGATCCATCCGCTGGTCATGTTAAGCCATAGCACCTATATGATTGTCCGGCCGGGACAATCATATAGGTGCTATGGTATTCTTCAAATTTCTCTTTTTATTTTAAAGGTGGCTAGGTGTCAACCACCTGTTTATTAATACACATGGAGTTATTTCATCGAATTAATTAATACACACGAAGTTAATGAAGATTTCCCCCAATAGATAAGTATACATGAAGTTAATGAAAATTATTTAAGTATAAACTATTCGCTTATAAACAATATCTATCTATCTATCTATCTATCTATCTATCTATATATATATATATATATATATATATATATATATATATATATATATATATATATATATATATATATACATTCTCTCTCTCACTATCTTTCTCTCTGTCTCTGTCTCTGTCTCTCTGTCTGTCTGTCTCTCTCTCTCTATATATATATATATATACATATATAAACTCTATCTATCTATCTAGCTATCTCTCTATATATATGTTTATATATATATATGTACACACTCTCTTCTCTCTCTCTATGTATATATATATATATATATATATATATATATATATATTTACTCTCTCTCTCACACTCTATCTCTCTCTTTCTCTTTCTTTCTCTCTCTCTCTCTCTCTCTCTCTATATATATATATATATATATATATATATATATATATATATATATACATATTTCTAAGCAATATAAAAATACTTATCTTTTAATAAATGTTCATATATTTTGAATAAGGGGGAATGCGATTTTAATAAAGGTACTTAGATTCTTATAAAGGAACATATTCCACGAATAAAAGTTCTTTTTTTTAAATAAAGGTTCTTATATTTCGAATAAGGGCACTTATGTCTTGAATAAAAAAAATTGAATAGTTTTCTAAAACTTTGAGTAAAACCAGAGTGTGTCCAATCGATGCTGAGTGAATGCTAATTTTCAGAGAATCGCGCACGCAAATAATTAGGGGGCATCTTTTCGTCTACTTTCTACGACCACTTTTATTACTCGTTACTCGAACGTCTTCGTGGTTCATTGAATTTTACGGATCGTTTGCCAATGATCGAAAATTGAGATAGGCGTTTCAGGATGTCGTAGGCGGTAACTATTGACTAGAGTGAACAATTCTTTCTATTGAAATACACGAGTTAATTGTTACTGGGCGGTAGTTCGCCGTGATGGACATGATTTCTTTTTTATTATTCTATAGATCGGTCAATGTACGTGCCTAGTCACCCTGGTGTAAGTACAGGTGTGAATTAGTACGTCTGATTTTATAGACTATGTTCATTAGGTTAGGTCGATTTTTCACTTTTTTAAAATATCAATTTTTTTGAGAGACCCCAAGTTGTATAATGGTTGTCAACTCGTGTTCGAGTAAGACCATTTCCTTTTTTTTTATCATAGTTGGGTGCCAGTAGCACCTGACACTCTATCCTTGTGTTTTCTCAGATAACTCACCAGGCCAGCCTTGGGGGAGACATACTCTTCCACATAAACTACATGTTGGAACTTCTCCACTTTGAATGTTGCTGGGCTGAAAATTACCCTTTCAAATAGCCCG
Source organism: Doryteuthis pealeii (assembly GCA_023376005.1). Classification (NCBI taxonomy): domain Eukaryota; kingdom Metazoa; phylum Mollusca; class Cephalopoda; order Myopsida; family Loliginidae; genus Doryteuthis; species Doryteuthis pealeii. Next base: position 44,795,099 of record CM042149.1, on the reverse strand, counting down.
CCTCAATAGACAGGTAGATACTGGCTCTTCAGCCAGATCTATTACAAGCTAGCTTCTCCAAGTCGTCCACAGCAATAGCAGTGTTCTTCAGAGTGTCCTTGAGAATTTTATAAGTGACCGAAAGTTGTGTTTTGGGCTATTAAGTACTGATACCAAAATGAGATCTTTCACATGCACCAATGTTTTATGAAATGGCATTAAAAATCGTAGACAGAAATGCACTGAAAAATCTTGGTTTTGCAAGATTTGGCAAAAAAAAAAATCATCAGAAAATATAACGATTTCAGTATTTAAAGCTGGGAATGTTGTCATTTTATTTTATCAAAAGGAAATTAAATGACGAAATTATAATTAAAGTTCAAATTAAAAATATGCCCCCCTTATTGGAAAACAAAAATTTTTCAGTGCATTTTTGTCTACGAATTTTAATGCCATTTCCTCAAAAATTGGTACAAGTTCAAGATCTAATTTTAGTATCATTACTTAATAGACAAATACACAACTTTTGGTGTTTCATGTAATTTGGTATTTTAAAAAAGTGAAAAATCGACCAACTCTAAATTCCATGATAGCATTTCGGGTAATCTTAAAATTTAGGTGAATAATTTCCTACCATAAAATTGTACTTGCGCATTATTCGAAATGAACTTAATTGTTATTAAAAAGATATTTTTGGAGTTAAAAACATGCATTAAAATTAATTTGAAAAGCATCGTGTTTTCTCCGTGAAAATTACGTTGAATTAGAAAAAAAAAACGAAAAGAAAAAACAAAACTAAGGGACTTAACTCTCATTGCTTTGAGAGTTAAGTCCTCTCAAGACTTAAATGAGCGTTAAGTCCCTTTGTTTTTTCTCCGAGAAGAAGCTTGGAAACAAAGGCAAGATTACCGCTTTCGGTAGTAGGATATAGATTAGATGAGGATAGATTGGAGGTGTCATGGCTCTAATCGGTGAGTAATTGGTACAAGTGGTGGATTAATAAATCCTGGTGTAAAAGTTACAAATAATGAACTGGTGACACTGGTGTTGGATCAATGAATGATAGGTAAAAATGATGGATTAACTTTTTGCCTACCAAATTTCCCACGCGGCTGTACCGGTATTTTATTACCTATATGATGGGATATTTGCTTGGCAATGTATTTTTAGTATAATTTCTTTTAACATGGTTTATCTACTTAATATAACACTTCACCATTGGTAACCAATAAACAACTAATCTCTGGCATTAAATGACCCACATAGGTTGATATGCCGTTAAACAAAACTCAAACTCAAACAACTAATCTTGTAAAGAATATATATACCGGGTCGGACTGGATTTGAAATCACTCCAGCTAGTAGTAGATGGGAGTTATAAATTTGAGCCACAACAACCATGCTATTTCAGTTGACATCATGCCATAGAATGGTGAACATCATGTGTTTGTAACTGAGACTTATCGAAATATGCTTGATCATCTGGTCCACATTTACAGCTTTGTGCCAGACTGGCTTAAGGAATACTATATATATATATATATATATATATATATATATATATATATATATGATTTAAGGTAGCGTGGACACGGAATCAACACCTGGTTACTGATAGTTTCTCGTCTATGAGATGTTTAGACCAAGAAATGTGATAACCAAGAAAAATATAGAAGCTAGTATATTTTCTGGATTATTGTGTAATGGTTCCCTGACGAAACTGCATTCATTTATTGAGTTACCAGTCGAAATAAATTTATAATAACCAAATGACGGTTTGTTGAGTTTTTCTTTCTTATTGAAAGTATATACATATATACGCTTTTTCCCCAGGACATAATGACCCTTTTGTGTTGCTGACTTTGTGTCCAAGATGAACATTCAAAATATCGCGATAGGACAGACGTCCATCAATCAATCCATTCAAACATTTAATTTCGACAGATGCGAATATATACACCCTGTAGCTCTAGCCGAGATTAATTCAAAAATATATACACCCTATAGCCTTAGCCGAGATTAACTGAAAAATGAATTTCCGAATGAGTCTATGTATTTTCACTCATTGTGGTAGCAAAATCTCGAACTTTATTGTAATTTAAAAAAGGGTTCTACTAGCGTTGAAATTCTACGCAAAAGTGTCCAAATTTCAAAGTAAACAAATCAAAACACCGCGGTTTGCCCCTTCTATTCAGGCGACGTTGGGTAGCCGCTTCTAGTTTTAAATAAATGGTCTTCTAGCGTGATATTCCTGTCTGTAACACTCAGAAAAAAAAAGAAAAAAAGAAATATATTCTTTGTCTGTTCAAATACTTATGAGCAGTACTGTATACATATATAAGTATAAGTGTATCATTATTTCCCTTTCGAATTATTCCGCTCGCTAAGCCTTCTTTATCAGCTTGTCGTCCTCCATTTCATCTCCTTCACCGGATCCATTCCAATTCTTCAAAGCATTTTCTCTTCATCCTTTATCTTTTTTGTTACACATTCTTTGACTAATGATTGTCACCAGAATTCTTGTCCCTTCCTTTTAGTCTTGTCGAATGAAGACTTGACAACCTCTTAGCATCGTTCCTAACAGACATTTGGACAGTTTAGGAATGTTAAAGATCAACTGACAAGATTAGTTCTTTGACGATTCGGTATTCATTTTGTCTTTTTCTTATACAGGAAACACGCTTCGAAAGTAAAGAAGCCCTGCCAACAGGAGCTTTAGAATATACTGACTGCACATCTGTATTTATTTATCAGCTCTTCCACACAAGCAGGATGTGACACATGGTCAATTTTTAAGCGGTATTTCATCATCATCATGTCGGGCGTGCAGCACGGATATCCATGACAATCTCTCGCCAAACTTCCCTATCATACATTGCACCTGGGAGGTCCTCTGCAGAGCAACCAGCATCCTCGCATAGTTGGTCAATGTAGGTCCTTGCTGGGCGCCCCACACTTGCATGTCCATGTGTTGGCTTCCACAGGAGAACGTCGTTTATGAGCTCATCCTTGCTTCTCCAGCAGTGTCCTGCATGCATTGTCCGTCTCATTCGGAGAGTTTGTGAGATGTGGGGGGGGGGGGGCAAGTGACCGTACAGCTGCTTCCTTGTGGGGTGCTGTTTCCACGACTTGTTCAAGACTGCACGCAGCATTCTTGTGCAGCTCCCATCTAGCTTATTCTCAAGGCGCTTCGTTAGGGTCCAAGTGGTGCAGCCATTTGAATTCAGTGTTTTACTTCTCCTAGACGAGTTGCCGTATCAAGTTTGAAGAGGCTAATCTGCCCTACTATTTACCCATAGCTGGAGAGAGAGTAGTTGGATTCATAACTTTACCAAGGGTATTAGCGCTATGTGAAATGCTAACAGCCTCGCCAAGGACTGCACTTCTGTAGAGAGTTGCGCCCCTTACTGGATCACCAGTTGGTAGTGGGTGGCGACCCGTGATGCTTAAAGACGGAATCCTGGTGGCTGAGCTGTCCATCGCATGAAACACTCCTCTTTAGCCCTTACTTAGGCTAGACGGGCAGCCGAAGAGGCGCCCTCTGATCAATCGGCTGTTCACGTTTACCCTAGCATCTATATGATTGGCCCAACCTTAGTGCCCATATGTGTGCATTTACGCAACCCACCCGGAACGAGAAGTATGTGACATGAGGTCAATTTTTCAAAAGCTGGGCACATATGGCTAGAATTCTCAGTTTTTCTTTTCATAGACTGGTTGCCCAACCTTCACGGCCCAATATCCCCATCTCGGTTGTTATTATAGCCACATCGTTATAGCTATTGCATCCTCCATTCTTCTTGGATTAAATAAATATAATTACAGGTTTTCTGGGTTTAGTACCTCATGAAGACCTAACTAGTTTGAATTCAGAATTTTCCTTCTCCTAGATTGGTTTCCTAACATACACTCACTACTAACCTCATCTTTGTTGTTATTACAGTACGGTTTGATATGCCGTTAAAACAATTCGATCAGTCAATCAATAATAAGAAAATGAAAACATAACAAATCACTAGTGACTTGTCAAATTTAAAATTGCCTGACCTATTACTTTTGTCCCACCCTTTACATTTACACCCCTCCGATCAATCGGCTGGTCACATCAAGCCCTAGCACCTATATGATTGGCCCAACCCTATTACCCTTATGGCAAGCCCCAACCCTTTTTATCTTTTTCTGCTAGAAGGCGGTGGCTGAGGGTCTTCATGTCCTGGGAATGATGTTAAACTTTATCTGATGGTGAGGTTCCAGTTCTGGATGTTTGGTGAATGTGGAGCACCCCTTCATCAACATTGCTCCCTGGTCCACTCTAACCCTGAGTGGTAGTACCTGTTAGGGTCCCATCTATGGGTTAAATAGAAAAATATATTTATAAAGAAAATTAAGTATCCACTTAAAAATGACTTCATTTCAAAACTTTGTCGGCATTTAATGACCCACTGAGTTTGATATGCCGTAAAACAAAACAAACCAAAACAAACTAAAAAAAACTCTACATTCACACATGCATTTCCTATATAGATAGCAGCCTCCGTATAGACATGTTCATCCCTGTTCGTTTGAGTTCTTGGTTTGGTGAATGGGTGCGTGTCTCGTCGGCAGGTAACTGCGTACCCGTCAGTATTTACCTATCGGTGTGGACTTAATGAGATAAAAACGAGGGAAATGTGTTGATCTTTTGCCAGGTGAGGATCACATTTGGATAAAAAAAAAGGTGTCTTGTGCAATATAAACATCACAGCCCATGTGAAATCTGGACGCTGTAAGTGTAAAAGCAGCGAAGAAATCTGGCCGGGTTGTTCGTAGAAGCACCGAGGGGGTAACCGTTGCCGTTTGAAGTTATTATGATAAACCCTAATGGGAAATATGGAGCGCTTCATTCCACGAAAGCAAGGAAATCCCTTTGGGAAATAGTTGCTATAGTAAGTTTTAAGAGAGGATCTATGTACATATATATAGTTCTAGTCTTACCTAAAATACAGCACATTTTATGAAAGCGCGTGGTGTAATGGTTAGAGTCGTAGGAAATGGACTCGTCGACCCGAGTTCAAACCCAGGACGAGGCTGTTTGCATTTCACATAGCGCTAATATACTTAGGAAAGGTATGCGTCCAACTAGTCTCCCTCCAATTATGGGTAAATAGTAGGGCAAACGGGGCTTTTTAACCTTGGCTAGGTAACCAATCTAGGAGAAGAAAAACTCTGAATTCAAACCTGGTAAAGTCCGCTTAAGAATTTTACCTTGTCTCCCATCCTGCTCGTGTGGAAGGGTTGGTATATAGAGGAGACATTAGTTGAACTTTCACCGTTTAACGTAAGGAATTAACTCGCCTGTTGTTTACCGACTTGAGTTCTCTGGTGATTGTAAAAATATACATCTACGTAAGTATGTCTGTATCAATTAATTGTTCGCCTCTGACTGACAGTCTCTGAGGGCCGTGAGGGTAAGGAGCTTGACAGACGAAAAATCTGTCGGGTTTCGCTCCCGGTTAGAAGTAGCTGTTAAAAATTTCGAGCCGCACTGATGAGACGTAAACGACACGTGTCTTTTTTTATTATTAGTGAAGAAATCTTTTTTTTTTTTTTTATGGCATATCAACCTCAGTGGGTCATTTAATGCCGATAAAGTTTTGAAGTAAATCAATTCTTAATGGATAATACAATTTTTTTATAAATACATTTTTCTATTTAACCCATAGATGGGACCCTAACAGGTACTACCACTCCGGGTCAGAGTGGACCAGGGAGCAATGGTGATGAAGGGGTGCTCCACATTCCCCAAACCTCCAGAACTGGAACCTCACCATCAGATAGAGTTTAACGTCATTCCCAGGACATGTAGACCCTCAGCCACCGCCTTCTAGCACCCATATAATAAAAAGGGTTTGGGGCTTGCCATAAGGGCAATAGAGTTGGGAAAATCATATAGGTGCTAGGGAAACACGTGTCTGTGGATGACTAATATATATATATATATATATATATATATATATATATATAGGGTAGCGTAGGATGGGGTCAACACCTGATTACTGACATTAGATTTGAATGATCTATCAATAAACACTGTCTACCTAGAAATATAATACCCATATTATCTAAAATGTATACACACACATTATGTGCTTGTGTTTTAACGGCTATTGTCGTAGGAAAAGGGCCCGGCAACCTGAGTTCAAATACCGGATTAAGCAGTTAATATAGCGCCAATATCCTTGGGAAAGATATGATCCCATCAATTCTCTGTGCGTCGCGTGCTGTAGTGATTAGCGAACGAAGCTAGGGGATTATAACTAATAAGTTCGATTCTCGCTGGGTTCTTCGTACTTCTCTAAGTTTTTTTTTATATTATAATTTGTCAAAAAAGAGTTATTAACCCTTTCAGCTGGACTTTGAATACGCTTACTGTATCCTCAGTACCCTCCATCAAAAAATAGGGGGTATATCCTGGTGATGACACTAAATCGACACCTTTGATTGTTAAACACTTATTCATGGAATGCAGGTTTTTTGCTCATATCAGAAACCGTTATTTTAATGCAAACAATATGAAAGATCTATTTGAAAATGTCAACATGGAGGACCTTCTGTCCTTTTTGAGGGAAATAAAATTATACCATATAATATAGACATGAATTTAATCAGTACCATACAACATGATCCCCAATGGTGTTAACACATTGTTAAAACCAATTACTAAAATTTACAAATATAAATACGCAACATATATTACCTCCTAACCGTTAGGCATGACATAACCCCTGACATCAATCACCCAAACAAGCAACTAAATTGAATCTAATGGTAAAGTCCAGTTCTGGGAATCTGACAAGTGTGGAGTACCCCTTCATTGCTATTACACCCAGGTCCCCTCTGACCCGGATTTGTTAGGGTCCCATCAATGAGTAAAATAGACGTGTTTACCTCCTTGCCAACTAGATTCCCCCCACGGCTGTACCACATGCTTTTTGGTATTTTTACCTGTATGATGGGATATTTCCCTATCTATTCACCACAGAACTAATTTTATTCAAATAAACTTCTATTATTATTGTAATGAGTCCTTCTTCTCAATTATAATGAACTAATCATCAGTTTTTGTACTTTGCTTGGGAGAGCCGCTGTGAGTGGCTTAAATTAACAAAGAGTTTAAGATTATTCGTGTTCGGTAGAGACAAGTGCAAAAAAGTTCAATAAACAACAACACAAAAATATAGATATAAACATAAAATGAACGTTACTCCCTATTCTCAAGGCATAAAATAACCCTAGACAGGTTGTCATGCTGTTAAAATCAATCAATTAATAAACATACACTTTATGTGATGCCCTATCCTCAAGGCATAAAATAACCCTAGACATGTTGACATGCCGTTAAAATTAATAAATCAACATACAATGAATGCGATTCCCTAACCTCTAGGCATAAAATAATCATAGATGGGTTGACATGCTCTTAAAATAAATCAACATACAATGGCCGCAATTCCCAAATCTCCATGCATAAAATAACCCAAGATGGATTGAAATGCCGTTAAAAGCAATCAATCAATCAATCAGCCAATCTGGAAGTCGTTTGGTAGGGTACAGTTAAGATCTTGTAGCAAATTTCTTTCTATCTCTTCTAGTATCTGAAATCGACAATCCTTCCAGGGGTAGAGTTCATCTTTTGGCAAAGAGCTTTTTCGATGAGATTAGTTTCGTGCCTCTCTCCCCCACAAACCCCCCACTCGCCCATCCACCCACGCGTGAGCAGGTATAAACATATAACGCTCTTATTTCCGCACAAATGCATTATGAAATGTTGATGTGCTTCTTTTTTGCTGTTTTGTTTGTGTTTGTGTTGGAAATGCCGGCGTTTTGGTTTTTATGATGGAGTTAAGCCATTCGTAAGCGACGGATCAAGTGACATTTTCAGCGAGATTTGAGCCGAGTCTGGTCTACGTTGAACCGTAATCAACGCACCTATGCAACAGTGCTCAAAGCGACAAGCAACCAAGAATTGACGCCATTCTCATTACACTGGAATTCCCGGAGCCAGTCTTTGAGGCTCCACTTTTGCTATTGCTTAACTAACCTTGCGTTCGGCTGTAACGAGTTGCACCATGGGTAACATTTTCTTATTTCTTTTTTTTTTTTTTTTTTTTTGTTAGGTTGGAAAACAAAGGCAGCAGAACATACAAATGTAAAGAAATAAAATGACATTATTCTATTTCTCTCAATTTTTGAGATGAAGGCTTGATAGTTTGGATTATTTGGATTATTCGGACAATTGTTCTCGTCTTCATTGTTATACAGACAATGTTTCGATCGATGTACCCTCTGACCTTCTTTAGATGTTTCTTGTTGGACTTGGGAACGTTCTCTCCGATGAGAAGGTTCCCGAGTTCGTCAGGAGAAGGTGGGAGAGTATATCAGCCGAAATGTTGTCTATATAACAATGATGATGACAATTTTTCTAATTATGTTTCTTTTGACTTTTGTTTCCTAAAATTTGTACGTAATGGTCTTTTTTTACCCTAATAGTAAATAGAAACGTCCATAGGAGATAAAGTGATGGCAAGTTTCCGTAATATCCCAACATTCTTCTCAATAATGTTACTGTCTAGATGACTCAATAATAATAATAATAATAATAATAATAATAATAATTATTATTATTATTATTATTATTATTATTATTATTATTTCTAGCAAAATAAAAAACGCTCTCCGGGCGATGTAAAAATAGATTTTTGAAACATATTGCATGTGGGGTGGGAGTTAAAAATTCAATGTCAGCGAGTTTGTACCCTATGTAAGTAAAATCATCAAATTCCTTAAAGGATTAAAAAATAAAACAATTTGAAATGGAAACTTTAAATATGTATTAAAATAAAACAGACTATATATAGATATATAATACCGGTCATATATTTATTGAAACTTGTTTTAAAAAACAATGAAGACTGTCTAATGTTGCATGCTCAAATTTTGAGTGTATTTATTCTATGTTATGACGATTTTGGGTAATGTGACGTAAGCAGTGACGTAATTTTTGTTACAAACAAAAACCGGAAGCGAATCTCCATTATTAATAGATTACTATTATTATTAGTTTTTTCACACCATCGTTAACTGATTGTATTTCACAGGAGTTTGAGTGATACCAAGTTTCCAGCACTCTCCTGAGTATTCCAGCTGATTTCAACCATGCCGTTGTCTGAATGGTCTCAATTCTTCCTCTGAATTCCAGTTCTTCTACACTTTTTTTCTAAGCTTTTGGGGACCGTTCCTAGTACTCCAACTACTATTGGTATCAATTCACACTCATATTCTACAGTTTTTTCTAATTCTCTAGCAAGGTCTAGATATTTTCTATCTTTTCGTTTTCTTTCATCTTCTCCCTGTGATCTGCTGGAACTGCAAAATCTACCAGTTTACAAGTTCTCTTTTTTTTTTGTTAATCAATACTAGGTCTGGCATTCTGGTTGGGATATATACTTTCCTCTCTCCCTCTCCCTCTCTGTCTCTCTTTTTCACACGGATAAAAACGCATACGCTCACTATTAAATGATACCGTCCTAAAATTATACAAACCTAACCTATTAAATCACTATTTCTTCAAGAGCTGTCTCTCTCTGTGTATATTTTAAATTTCTCTCTCTCTCTCTCTCTCTCTCTCTCTCTCTCTCTCTCTCTCTCTCTCTCTCTCTCTTCTCACACACACACACACACACACACACACACACACACACACATACACACGAAATACACGAAATACGCGAAAGGGAAACGGAAATAACGTGTCCAATATTTTAACTCGGGTCTCGATAACCGATACGCTAAGCATAACTCAAGCTACCTTCAAATCATCATCATCATCATCATCATCATCATCATCATCATCATCATCATGTGCTAACAGCACGGATATTCATGACAATCTCTCGGCAACTATCTCTTTCATTCATTACCCCTGGCAGGTCCTCCGAGCAGCATCCGGTATCCGTGCAGAGCTGGAGAGCAGCCGGCACTGGCGTTTCCATGTGCTTGCCTGCACAGAAGAACGTCGCTTATGAGTTCTTCCTTGCTTCTCCATCAGTGTCCAGCATGTCTTGTTCATCTCACCCGGATGGTTTCTGTGATAGGGGGCTGGTGGCCATGCAGCTGCTTTCTTGTAGGGTGTTGTTGCCATGATTTGCTTAAGATCGCGCACAGCATTCTTGTCCAGCTCCCATCTAGTTTATTCTCTAGGCGTTTCGTTAAGGTGGTGCAGCCATACATTGGCACTGACACAACTTCGACCTGGAAGAATTGTCTCTTTAGCCTATCAGTGGGATCAAATTTCCATAAGATTGATAATCTGTTTATAGCAGACCATGCCTTTGTTATGGTAATTTACCACGCACGCATGAACTCTTCCAACTATAAATAGCAACAGGTACTGCTCTTATGCGAGAGTCAATATTCCAGCGGTATGCTTGGATAGTTGATAGACCGCCTCACGAGTACCTTCTCATTTGTATATGTTTGTACTACTGTAACTCGTTTCCTCTCTTGTGTCTTTATTCTGGTCCCTAACCAGGCCACAACACCTTTCTTATGCGTGCATTAACAGCACTTTCTGTGGATGAGATATTACTACCTAGGTACGCGACTGTTCTTCATACAAGTTATTCGTCTATGTTGTTGATAAAACATGCATAACAGCTATCTTCTTCATATATAATAACTTTTTACAATATCTTGTGCAGATATGTTAATAGGTACGCGTCCTGTGACCCTGACACATAAAAATCTAAAAGGATGCAGTAAAATCATATCCATGTGTTCCAGTGTTTTTCTTTTTTCATCTCTCTCCATTTCAAGCTAACTGTAAATACATTTCAATGGTTTCTTAGAAATGAATTACACAGAATAGGTTACAAGGTAGGAGTTAGATGGTCTTAGTTGCTCCCACAGATAATAAATAAAAACCTTTCTATTTATTAAGAAACTTTAGTTGGGACCCATCAAATTTCCTGGGGACTCATTCAAAGTAAATATGTGCATTCCAGGACGCATTAAATCAAAAAGCTATCAGCATCACTGCTTGTGTGAAGTTATAGGGTTTCAACTATTCCTAACCAATAATAACAATTTTCAAACAACAGGTCTCTTTGACCCTGTGGATGGGTGGTGTCTAACAGGTATTCCCACTCGTGAATCTTGACAAAAAACAGTTTGGTGTTATTAGGTTAAACATCCCGCCCATAAAACGTGTTTGCAGCTAGTTTCAAAATTCAGAAATAGCACGAATCTTTATTCAAATTCATAATTTCATTTTATTCAATATGTTTCTTTTTTTTTCTTGTATTTGTTCTATGACAATAAAATATTACGTAAAATGACGAGTAAAATTATATTCAGTATTTGCAAAACATGGTCTAACAAAAGCGACGGTCGTTGGGTTTAGAAAAAAAAAAATAATTTGTTAGATAAATCATTTCTACAATTATTTTGCTCTGTGTAGCGTTACACGATGTCGTGTTTCGTTCGATGTGAGTGTATAATACAATTATTAAAGGTTAGAATTATAAGTTATTCAAACTTCGAGATACCATTATTCAAAACTTGTGTATTTTATTGAAAACGTTAAAATGTTTACTCAAAGCAAAATTCTTTTTATTAAAAGCATGAATACCATTCTTTAAGATTTGTTATTTTTTCTATGTGTGGCTAATTTTGCAGAAAATGGGGAGGAATCAAATATTAAAAGAAACAGGACTAAAAATACATCCACTGTATGGTTTAGAAAAGAAAAATACATATCCTATTATAATGGAGATTGTGTGTTAGAATAAGTGTGATATTTTTATATTCGTTCTTATTTAGTTTCGTTGGTCTTTCTAATTTAATATAACGTTTTTTTTACAGTAAAATGTGAATACTTGCACTCAGGGGCTCATATTTTGGTTAATTTTCTTTACGTAATATAATATATTTACGTGGATGGGTCAAAGGTTTTGCAATATTTGGGTAACGTGGCGCACAATTCAACAACTCTGGATGTTCAGCTGAGGTCGTGAAGGTTACGAAACATACTGATCTGTGAGATACGGAACTCCTGTCTGTAACCGACACTACGTTACCACCAACGTCACAATTACCTTAGTTATTTACATTATATTCTCAATGGTTATTAAATAATCAATATTTAAATGAATCTTAATTAGCATCTTATCTATTAACACTGACTCTATTAAGGTCTAGCTGAGATAGATTTGCCTCAAAACAGCTCATATTATCAATGCGTTTAAAATTCTGTTAAGGGTCTTATATAGCGCTCAGAAGGTTTACATGATATATGGTGATAGTTAATTTACATACTGGTTTTAACAAAACTGGGTTTAATAAATAATCACTTGATTTTATTGATCTCTGATACCATTGTTTTATTCACCAATCATATAAAAGATTTTATATAGAAACCAATTAAAATATAATTAAAATAAGTGTAATATTTTCATATGCATTCTTATTAATTTCGTTAGTATTTCTAATCTAATAAATTCCATTACATTAAAACTTAAATACTTAACTCCGGAGGGTGCATATTTTTGCTAGTTCTGTTAGTTCATCTGATGGTTGATTATATAATATGTATATTATATATATTGATATATACTAGTGTATTCGTGCAAGTATATATGATTGGTATTAGTATAAACGTTTTGGGCGAGTGATTACCCACAATGTACCAGAATATCTTTTAGGGTTCGATGCTCTTACTATGTAGAGCCTATTGAAAATATAGAATACTAAAATGTTTCTATTTACTCAACCCCTCCGCTACTTTGAACACACATACACACACACATTCACTCACACACACACACACACACACACACACACACACACACACACACATATATTATATATATGTGTGTGTGTGTGTGTGTGTGTGTGGAGAAAGGTAGACAAACACGGGATGTTATGGAAACTGGATGTTTATTGTCGACGATGCAACGTTTCGGTCTCTTAATTAAATTAAATTTAATTAGACCATCATCAGGACTTGGATATAGTAGTTGCTTCAATGATGGACATTCACAAAA
>CM042149.1:44777038-44779538 GCA_023376005.1 Doryteuthis pealeii | reverse complement strand
GGCCTTATTCTGTCAGAAGCGGCAATCACATATATATATATATATATATATATATATATATATATATATATATATATATATATTAAGAAATTTGAAAACGAAGTGTTCCAAAAATAAGATGAACTTATTAATCGACGTTTAAACGCTTGGGTTTATGGAAACCTTCATAGATAGATATGGGGTAAAGAAATTGATGGATATTTTGTAGATGATAGGAGTTAGAAAAATATTTATAAAAAGTTTGTAACTGTATTTATTCAGCGTTATATTCTTTGAAAGATGAACCGCGTCGATAAATAAATTCATCTTATTTTTGGAACACTTCGTTTTTCAAATTTCTTAATATTATCGGATTTATTTCCATATTTACTCCCATATATATATATATATATATATATATATATATATATATATATATATATATATATAAGTGAATACAAGTGATAAGACAAACAAGAATATTTCTTGGTAATTACTTAATTTTGAGTTTCTAAATTTTTAAAGGTTTTGTGAAGAAATCCTTCTTTTATGGAGGTTGTTTTTAGATGTCAAGTCATTTCCTTGGTTTGGCCGAGAACTTTTCCGTAGACCAGTATAGAAAACAGAAAAAAACGATGACATTAAATTAAGTAATTTAATCTAATTTGTTTTACGTCTCTTTCATGAAACAAGAATGTTCAGCCATTAAAACAGAATTTGCTATTTATTTATTGTGAAATAAAGAGCTATGTGATCTCTCTCTCTCTCTCTCTCTCTCTCTCTCTCTCTCTCTCTCTCTCTCTCTCTCTCTCTCTCTCCTCACAGTATGGAGCCACTCAGAATATATTTTGTTTTCGTTAAATGTGCTACTACCTGGGTTACCTTACCTTCCATAAAGAAGGATTTCTTCACAAAACCATACCAGGCAACAATTGCTAATTGGTTCTCGAGCCGAAAATTATTTACAAACAAGAAATCGTCATGTAATCTTGTTTATATAATAATCCGAAGGAACAATTGAGGAACAATTTATTAAATGAACTAAACTGCAGCAAGTTCGTTAGGTATTGCATGTATGCTTCCTGTCTTGAGGCCATTCACTTCTTGGTCGGACTCTGAACTTTTCATCATCTCTATTTTTCTATTGAAAAATTTAATAGTATAATCTTAAATTCAGTTTTCTTTCTTCCTTTTTTTCTTTCTTCCATTCATCTGTCTCTCTCTCTTTCTCTCTCTCTCACTTTCAATCTTTCTCTCTTTCTCTCACTCTCTCTCTCTCTCTCTTTCTCGCCCCTCTCTCTCTCTCTCGTCACAGTATGGGGCTACTCAGAGTATATCTTGTTTTCGTCAAATGTCCTACTAACTGGGTTCACTAACCATACCCATACCTGGTACCAATTGCTGATAAGTTCTCGAGCCAACTAAGAATTGAATGACCTAGAGCTAAGTACGTTCTTCTGTACATTCGTACCCTTGGTCATAATAAATAGCATTTGCCATTGGCACCAATATACTAACCATCTTAAATATCTAACGTAATAACCTTAGCACCCTACCTACAATAAACCCTCCCAACGGAATAAACCAAAAACCACAAAAACCAAAAACCACAAGAACTGCAATAAACTCCTTCAAATGTAACCAAGTAATACTGATACAAATACTTTGCATACAGTTATATGATATCAAGTATTCCTATCTAATACTGATAATTATATAGCTTCAAGCACTATTTAAAAATTAGTCATTGGTTTGCAAACAGTTATATGGTTTGAAGTAACCAATGATAATCCTTAGTAAACAATTATATTATATTATAAGTAACTATTCTCAATACAAATAGAGCCCTGTCGGCTGGGGCTTTAGAATACATCGACTGTACCTCTGTAGAGGGGTAAGAATTCCCCATTGGGGCCACCTGTTAGTCATGTGTGGTGACTCGTAATGCTTAAGGATGGAATCCTGGTGAATGAGCAGTCCATGACATGCAACACTCCACTTAGACCTTTACTTAGGCTAGATGGGTGGTCGAATCGGCTGGGCATGTCAAGCTCTAGCACCTATATAATTGCCCCGACCCTATTGCCCTCATGGCAAGCCCTAACCCTTTTTATCATACGGGTGCTAGAAAGCGGTGGCTGAGGGTCTTCATGTCCTGGGAATGATGTTAAACTCTATCACATAGATAATGATCACAGATAGATAGATAGATAGAAGAATAGATAGATAGATAGAGAGAGAGAAGAGAGAGAGAGGACAGAGACAGAGACAGAGACAGAGACAGACAACAGACAGACAGAGACAGATAATGAATAAATTGAGATAGGTAGAAAGATAGATATCGGACACATTGTGATAAGTAGATAGATAGATTTGGTTGGTTGGTTGGTTAGATTTTACGCATGTGTCAACTCATTTGGGTCATTTTATGCCGAAGACTTTTTTTTTCATTCTTGATGAGAACTCAATTTTTTAACGCTCATTTTTAAACACTTTGTTTAGAAACCATTTTGTTCTATTT
>CM042149.1:44772038-44774538 GCA_023376005.1 Doryteuthis pealeii | reverse complement strand
ATTACAATGTTTGATATGTTTACTTAAGAGCTATTAAGAATAAAATATATAAAACGTATAATAATCTTCATTTAACTCTCTGTCTGTCTTTTTGTCTGTCTGTCTGTCTGTCTCTCACTTTTTTTCTTTCTTTCTTTTCATTATGTTCGATTAGCGTTATCGCTTTAGCGAGGAAGTTTTCCCATTTTCACTAGCGCTAGACCTGTGAGATTGTTTTTGGCTTTAAGTTGGAGCACCACACCTATTATCAGCTTCCCACTTTACAGCACAGATCCAAGCTGTGCTATTGATGCGCCGATTTAGCGAGTGCCGGTTTCGAAACAGGAAACTGGTGGTCCCTAGACGTATGCACTAACGAATGAGTTAATATTGATAATAAAGTATTTTATATTTGTCTGTAAAGCATGCTCAATATCATTGGTTTGAAAATAACATATATATATATATATATATATAATATATATATATATATATATATATATATATATATATATATATATCTTATTATAATGGAGATTGTGGGTTTGTCTGTCTGTAACCGAAACTATATTACTACACATGTCATAATTCACTTTGTTATTTACGTCACTTTCTCCATGATTTTATTTTTTAGTTAAACCTGAATTATTAATAAAACTGTTTTACATCATTAATACTGTTGGTAATATCTACATACTAATAACATGCAATTGTATCTATATATACAACAAAATAGCGGTTTACAGTGTGAATGGGAAGGCTAATTTGCATATTGATCTTAAAAATTTGATTTAATAAATATATGCTTAGTATCATTGATTTCTAATTGTTTGGTTTTATCTTATTGGGTATGAGCAAAAATCTCGTGGATAAATCTTAAAAGAAATCCATTAAGAAGAAGAAATAACTGTAATACTATTCTTTACTTCCTATTTTAACTAAATAGGTAAATTAGGAAAACTTACTAATGAAAGACGGGAGTAATGGAAAATGATGGAAGAGTTAGCTTCAAAGTTGTTCTATTTTTCAATCCCTCTCTGTGCCAAATCTTTTTCTCTGCATTCTTATTCAGTTTCATTAGCCTTTCTAATTTAACATGATATTTTATTATATTAAAACTTAAATACTTGCACCCGGAGGGTGCATATATTTGCTAGTATATATATATATATTTGATGCTAAGATTATAAAAATCAGATGTTCTGGATTTTTTTGAGCATGAGAGAATGGTACAATTAATAATTCGAAAGGATTGATGCTAAAGAAAAACAGTTAACTTACCGATTTCGTCTAGACCTATTATACATCAATATATACCAACTAAGTCAGTCGCTAGCATCCGGTCTAGAAAGTATGGGTGCTAATATTGAAAAATAACTCTTGAAAGTAATGAATTCTGATTAGAATGGAATTTGGAAAACTAAAGCAATAAGTAGTCTAATGATTTAACTAAAGAAAGTGGTCTTATGATTTACGTCCATTAAATATAATGGTATGTAAAGAAATTTTTTATAACGGATTGGGTAATTTTAAATTGTAAAGCCGTCGGTAATTGAATTTATATATTTTGATATGATCAGCGATTTAGTTCATCTTTTATATATATATATATATATATATATATATATATATATATATATATATATATTATAATTATTTTAATTTTATTTTGCTTGAAGCAGTTACAATGCGTATATCGTAAAAATTCGATAATTAATAAAAATAATCATGACAAGCGAACACGGTAAATATCGCCCCCTACGTAGAACATCGCACAGCAGCTGTTTCAACTTTATTAAGTCTCATCAACGATGTATACTTACGATTTCCATCCGACAGTAATCGAGCCCGGTAACTCAGTACACAGAGTCAGAGACTCTACCACTGGGCCAACAATACGCAGCAAACGATACATGCGAAATTAGCTTGTCAAGGGTAAATACGTCACTATTACTACTACTACTATACAAAACAGAGTGGACGTTGAGAAGATCGCAAATTTAGGCCTATGCTCCGGCATGAGGAAATGAGATTAAGGTAATTTGCTTTAGAAGAATTGTTGAGTAAAGTATATTATTATTTATATTTTTTTGCTTGAAGGCAGTTACGATGCGTATATCGTATAAAATTCGATAATTAATAAAAATAATCATGACAAGCGAACTCGGCATGTATATGTATATTATATATACTAGCAAATATATGCACCCTCCGGGTGCGAGTATTTAAGTTTTAAATATAATAATATCATGTTAAATTAGAAAGGCTAATGAAACTGAATAAGAATTCAGATAAAAATATTTGGAACAGAGGGGGTATAATCGGAAAAATAGACAACTTTGAAACTAACTGTTCCACCATTTTCCCTTACTCCGTCTTTCAGTGGTAAATTTCCCTAATTTAACTATTTTGTTAAAATAGGAAGAAAAGAATAAAATTACAGTTATTTCTTTATGTTAATAGATTTCTGTTAAGATTTATCCCCGAGATTTTTGCTCATATTTATTAAGATAAAACCAAA
>CM042149.1:44764538-44767038 GCA_023376005.1 Doryteuthis pealeii | reverse complement strand
GAAATAATGGTAGACTAATTGAGAAACTTGGGCTATTATAATAACCATGCTGTCTCTAGTATTTGCGAAATAATTATATTTCAGATTGATATGAAGAGGCTAGTATATATAGATAGATTGATAGATAGATAGATAAATATATATGAAGGAGATAAAATAGATTTATAGATAGATATAAACAAGGTATAATATTATTTCTTTGAATGTTTGAGATGAGGCTTAATGATTAGTATTATCTGCGTTATTCGGACTATTGTCCCCATCTTCATTGTTATTTGTACAACGTTTCGGCCGATATGCCCTCCGGCCTTCTTCAGGACTCGGGAACCTTCTCGGACTCGGCGTGTGAGGTGAAGCGCCACTCCTACCATCAGCTTCTCACTTTAATGCACAGTTTCTTGTGCTACTCATACGCTGAATTGGCGAGGGCCGGTATCTGACACTTTACCGACTGAGCTAACCCGAAAAGCAGACAAACGAAACATTTTTTTAACTTACCTTAGCAATTGTTAGGTTCACTGGAAAAATGTTAATGGTTGATTGGTTTATTGATTTTTAATAGCATATCAATCCGTCGGGGGTTATGTCATACCTAACGGTTAGGAAGTTATATATTTGTGTATTTATATTTTAATTTTTAGTAATTGGTTTTAACAATGTGCTGCACCATTAGGGATCATGTTGTATGTTTTATTTCATGTCTAATATTCCATTTAGAGTTTACACGAACATCATACAATTGAAATTAAATAAAAATATTTCCTTTAGAACAGTCAATATAATAAATAAGTTAATACTCTCTCTCTCTCTCTCTCTCTCTCTCTCTCTCTATATATATATATATATATAAATATATATATATATATATATATGTATATATATATATAATTTTATTTCCCTCAAAAAGGACTCGGCGTAAAAAGGACTCCTCCATGTAAAGATATCTATGTGAGTGAGCCGTGACTAAAAAATGAAAGAAAATTCAAAAGGAAATAATAGTGAAAATTACTAGAAATAATAATGATAAAGATATCTGTTTGAAGATATTGTTAATATGTTAGGACATATGACAAGATGATAATTTATTCAAAAACAAGCACCCCCACCTCCCACCGGAGTATTAGTTTCAGGATATATTAATTCGGCAAAGAACGCAATAAACGAGATGACTTTCTTTGCACCATTGGTCGTGTTTTTAGTACAAAATAATAAAATAGTATTCTACGACTATATAATATGATATATATATATATATATATATATATATATTATATATATATATATATATATATATATAGAGAGAAGAGAGAGAGAGAGAGAGAGAGAGAGAGAGAGTATAACTTATTTATTATATTGACTGTTCTAAAGGAAATATTTTTTATTAATTTCAATTTGTATGATGTTCGTGTAAACTCTAAACGTTCCAGGAGTTGAGTTTTACGATGCACAGGTTGTGAAAATTTATTGCTTGTCATTTTTTTTTATCTTTTATTTTTCATTTTTTATGTGAAGTGTTGGTTAGAGGTGGAATCGAGAATACCAGAATATAGATTATCACGTTTCGTAAAAATAAATCTGTTGCCTTTAGAGATGTATTGTTATCTCAATGAAATACATTTATTATTGTACCTTAAACGTTTCAGGTGACGGATTAATATTATTTTATGTCATCAATATTTTTTCTGTTACTTTCTTTCTGTTACTTTTTTAACTATTTAAAAAAAAAAACTTTTTTCTGTTAAGTTTTCTTTTCTGATACGTCTTTTTCTGTTACACTTATTTCTGATACGCTTTAAAAAAAATTTTTTTCTTTTTTTCTGTTGTGAAGTTTTCTTTTTTGATACGTTTTTTCTGTTACAATTTTATTTCTGTTACTTTCTTTCTGTTACGTTTTTTTATTTTTAAAAAACTTTTTCTGTTAATTTCTTTTTTGATACTTTTTTTTCTATTACATTTATTTCTGTTACTTTCTCTCTGTTACATTTTTTTTTTTTAAATTATTACTTTTTTCTGTTAATTTTTCTTTTTTGATACGTATTTTTCTTTTACGTTTATTTCTGTTACTTTCTTTCTGTTACGTTTTTTTAATTATTTTTTTCTGTTAAGTTTTCTTTTTTGATACGTCTTTTTCTGTTACATTATTTCTGTTACTTTCTTTCTGTTTACGTTTTTTTTTTCTATAGCTTCTGTTAAGTTTTTTTTTATTTCTGTTACTTTTATTTCTGTTGCTTTTTTCTGTTACTTTTTTTTTCTGTAATTAAAAAAAATGTTTTACTTTGTTTTGTAAGTTTTTCTGTTTCTTCCTTGCCAATTTTTTCTGTCTTCTTCCTCAGTTCTTTTCTAATTCTTCTCTAGATTCTTCAACTTTCACTTTCGTTCATTCGTTTCCAGTCTTTTTGCTTATTCTTTCTTTTATCACCACGGTAGCTTAATTGCAGATAAGCGCATATATATTCATTGATATATGAGAGCATTACATTTAATTACATTTCCGGAAATA
>CM042149.1:44743866-44764438 GCA_023376005.1 Doryteuthis pealeii | reverse complement strand
CGCTATCTTTTCTTTGTTCTTCATTTTCACTCTGTAAGCCTACTGGATGGCAAAATGCACGATCGACAAGTTTCTCTTTCTTGTGTGAACACTAGTCTACTCTCCTTAGTCGGGATTACGGTGATCCGTTTGTAACATATAAGTCCCAGAGATTCTATGTGCGTCTCATTTTACTATGACGATTCCAGTTTGTGGCAATATACCATGTAGAAGCCAATGCGTGAAAATTTAGATTTCTTGCACAATTCCCAGTGGATCAACTTTTCCAACCCACAAGTGCCTATGTTTTATAATCCCTAGTGCAGTTTGCTGGCATTTTGCTTATTTCATAATTAACGTTTCATCTTGTTTGTTCTTAAAATTCGATACTGCTGATTGCTGTTGTATCTGTATCTATTTTTGTTTTAAATAGTTTTGGTTAAAAATTGGCAAAGTCGTCGGTCAAAATTAAAAGCGGAAAAATTGACTTGGACATTTTAATGAATTAATTATTGTACTAGACACATTTTGTTATTTTTTTACTTAATTTAACGTTAGTTGTGGTCTTTAAGCGTGGTTTTCATTGAAAAGAAAAGATAGACCAAAGGTACATAACCCTGTCAGAGAGAACTGAAAAAAAACAAACAAATAAAACAAAACAAAACAAAACATAAAAAACTATGGAACATAAAGGTAAATGTTCGTACGAATTGTAATTGGCGCCCTTGGTGCGGCTCCAATGATTTAGAAAAGAGTTTGATGAATTGGAATTCAGAGAAAAAAAATCCAAACCATCCAAACAACAGCATTGTTAAGATCGGTTAGAATATCCGGAACAGTGATCTGAACATTAGCTACATAAATGAGAGTAACTTCCCCTTGTTTGTTTTACTTTGACAAAGACGTTTGTTTTGGTCAGCCATTTTCATTTCAACGAAAATCTACACTGAAAATACGAATTTGTTCGAATCAATACAACTACATGATTTAACACGAAAATATCATAAAATGCGTTCTTTAATAACACTAATTCATTTCAAATAATGCGCAAAGCACATTAGAACCATTTATATGATATTTTCGAGTATAAAACATTTGCAGTTTGATTGATTCGACAAGTTCGTATTTTCTAGTGTAGATTTACGGTGAATGAATTGGCCGACCATAACAAACGGCTTCCTATCAAAGTTGAAACAAACAAGTGGATATTACTCTCATTTTATGTAGTTAATGTTCAAATTACCACTAGAAAACCTTGGAGACCAGAGAAAACTTGCTGTTTCTCGGACTCCAGTGGAAGTCCACCAGCTAAGGTGGTTGTGAAAAACTGTCAAGGAAAGAAATAATAATGAATAGATTTATAAAAGGGTCGCACAAACATATAAACAAGTTACCTGGCAGTCGTAGTGAATATGAAATAATTGCACTTTGCGGAACTGCTTATCTCCTTAAGATAATACTATTAATGTGAGAGGAAAGGTGACACCCAAAAGAGGCAGCGAAAATATAAATTCATAGAATAAATATAATCGCTACGATTTGACAAGTTCTCTTCTTGTTGTTAATACTAGGTCTACTCTCCTAGCCGGGATTAGGTGATCCGTTTGTATCTCAAAGTCCCAGAGGATTTATGCGTCTCATTCTGCTGCACCCTAGATCTTGAATAAAAAAAAACCGGTGAAATTTTGTAAGAAAGCGAAAATAAAACTGAAAATTAATTAGTAATAAAGTTCTCTTCTTGTTGTTAATACTAGGTCTACTCTCCTAGCCGGGATTAGGTGATCCGTTTGTATCTCAAAGTCCCAGAGGATTTTATGCGTTTCATTCTGCTGCACCCTAGATCTTGAATAAAAAAAACCGGTGAAATTTTGTAAGAAAGCGAAAATAAAACTGAAAATTAATTAGTAATAAAAGTGATCATACACACACACACACACACACACACACACATACATATATATATATATGTATATATATATATATAGCTGTAAGGTGGCTCAAGAATCCCAATCCTGGGGCGGCCTCTATGTAAGCGGCACATGACGGACGGCATGGACACATTTCCTACATATTTGTGAGCTGTGTGGCAGGGCCTGGATGTCGAAGGCTGTGCTTCTCAGTCACGTATGGTCGTATGCGAGAGAAAGCCGAGAAAGTGGTTCTTGTGTGGCAGGGAAAATAAAAACAAATTTGGACCAGTGGGCTATCTGCGTGCTCACAACCGGACTTACTTGTAGAAATAGCTTCTTCTGCGAAGAGTGGCAATCACCATAATATATATATTTACATATATAGATATATATATATATATATATATATATATATATATATATAATATATATATTGGTCTTACAACTATATGACACTTTCACGTAGATTAAATTCCTCTATCGTAAGATAAACTCACATTAATCAACATAAAAGAAAGGTTTCCCTCTTCCAAAATTCTCCTCGATAAAACCAACATATTATATAGCATAAACTCAGAGAAAAATTATTAAGACAAGAAGCCATAATTACTTAAAAAAAAAAATTTAACAAAATTACATTAAACATTAAATAATAAAAGAGCCCTTTACTTGGAAACCGGTATACTAAATGTATTTAATAAATAAAGAATTAATACATCTATCAACAGTTTTTACCAGTCGTAATGTTTCCTATCTCACGAACATGCCAAGAACTCTATTCAAAATCATCATCATAATCATCATCATCAGCAGCAGCATCAACATCGCGTTAGTAGCACGAATGTCCATGACAATCTCTCACCAACCGTTCCTATCATTCATTTCCCCCTCGGGATGTCCTCTGCACAGCGTCCAGTATCCGCCAAAAGCTGGCCGATGTAGCTCTTTGCTGGACGACCCGCATCGGCGTCCCCACGTGCTGGTTTCCACAGGAGAACGTCGCTCATGTGTTCGTCTTTGCTTCTCTTGCAGTGTCCAGCATGTCTTGTTCGTCTCACTCGGACTGTTTTTTGATAGGTGGCAAGTGGCCGTACAGCTGCTTCCTTGTGGGGTGTTGTTTCCATAATTTGTTTAAGATCGCACGCACCATTCTTGTGCAGTTCCCATCTAGATCATTCTCTATGCGCGTCATTAGGGTCAAAGTGATCCAGCCTTACAGTAGTACATATACAATTACGGCTTGAAAGAATTGTCGATAATTCAATTACAAAACTCCAGCGTAACAAATGGTATCGCGGACGGCAAGTAGCAATAGTTACTCAAAACCACATAATTGTATATAAATTATTAGTATTAGATAGGAACACCTACCACCAGCTTCTTACTTTACCGCACAGATCCCTGTGGTACTCATACGCTGAGTTGGCGAGGACCGGTATCGAACTATGAACCTTGTGGTTTGTGGCTCTCCACCTCAGATGCTAAAATAATCTCCTTGGTCTAGCGCTAGTGAAAGAGGATAGACTCCATCGCTGATTGGCTGATGAGCCCCGGGTTTGACACTAAACTTTATTTGGAGCACTTCGGAGAGTGGAACCCCCCCCCTTCATTGCCATTATTCCCAGATTTACTCTGACCCGGAATGGTAGTACCTATTAGGGTCCTATCTATAGGTAAAATAGCTATGTTTATAAATTATTTGCATTTGATATGAATAGTTGTTATAATATATCAGTGTACAAAAAATCTTAAGAAATTGTATAAAAAATGCAAATATAAACTTTCAATGTATAAAATAACCCTTGTTAGATTGATATGCCGTTAAAATCAATCAATCAATAATTTGATACCCTAACACAGTGTACAAATACAAAAAAGTGGGATTTCAAAAATAATTGCCAAGGAACGTTGAAAGTATATAAAAAATAAAGTCCTCAGGGTGGCCTAAAGTGGGTATCAGCCAATCAGCGAGGGAGTCTATCCACTTTTCACTAGCGCTAGACAAAGGAGATTGTTTTTGCTTCTGAGGTGGAGCGCCACACCTACCATCAGCTCATTACTTTACCGCACATATCCCTGTGCTACTCATACGCTGAGTTGGCGAGGGCCGGTATCGAACTATGAACCTTGTGGTTTCTAGTCGAACGCTCTACTGACTGAGCTAAAGTAGCTATAATTATAATAAAACATTTAGAAATGAATCAAATTTTAGCACTAAATAACCCATAAGGAGTTATGATGCCGTTAGACAAATAAATCAAACCAAACAAAATCCCAAATGACAATATGATTGTCCCGACTTTATTGCCCTTAGGGCCAGCCCCAGCCATTTTTATCATATATGAAGTAAAAGGCAGTGGTTTGGGGTCTTTAGTGTCTTGGATGGGACGTTAAACTGCATCTAGTGATGAAGTTCCAATTCTGGAGCTCTGGGGAATGCGGAGTACCCTTTCATTGCTATTTCTCACTGGTTCACAACATAACAATCATATCCCACAAGAAGAAATAAGACACAAATGTTTTCGGCATAAAGTAAGTCAATGGCTTGATATGCCGTAAAACCCAACCAACCTTGACCCGGAGTGGTAGTATCTGTTAGGGTCCCATATATAGGTTAAATAGAAAAAATGATTTAACAAAAATGTGTTTAAAAATTGAGTTGAGGAAAAATTCAGAAATCATCAAGAATTAATAAAACAATGTCTTCGGCATGAAATAACCCATCAATGGTTAGCATGCCGTAAAATCCAATCCACCAACCAATTAAACAAAAAAAATGCAGATGTTTTTAGTACTAAAACAAAGTGATGACAGGAAGAACAGAATGATAAGAAGGAAAGAAAATTATTTTTAAAATACTCTGAATGATTTTGCGTAGAAATCACAAAATTGACCTAAAATCCATCAAAAGAAAATAATAAAACAAACAACATCTTTATCTTTTGCGTTTTGTCATAAAACTTCAGGTTTTCATCCGCTTCGAACACCGGAGAAAACGACGAAAATTCGAGTGTTATTATTTTTCTTTCTTTAAATTGAGTACCCATCAAGAATACGTAAAACAAAAATGTCTTTGGCATAAAATGACCCAAATGGGATGACATGCCGTAAAACCCAACCATACAACCATTCAAAAATAACAGAGCAATATCTCAGTCTAATTGCCAGATTTTCCTGTACTAAAACCCTGAAATTCAAACGAATTAAAATTATAAACGGTATTTTAATGCAAGACAGACATCCCCCGATATGCAAATAATATTATAGTATCTATTAGTTTTACACGAGGCATATATTTATTTCAGGAAGATTGTGAGTTGAATTTAGTGTAATTTCTGTTGGAACGATTAGACGGGTCTTTTTTCTTTTCTTTTTCAATCTGAATTCTTCTTAACGCTATCATAATTTTCATTCACGTATAAATGGCAGACATTGAAAAGTAATATCTCCAGGTGTCGATTTGGATAAGAGTTTGACATTAACTCGCGTCAAATGCGCCCTTTTCTACGCATAAGTTAAAAACATGTTTGTGCACAACGAAGCTGGTTTTGATTAAGGTTTAGATATACGAAAACTGGAAGAAAAATAGGGATTTGAATCTGACAGTATGTAGAAAATAGAAAAACAAAGTATTCCAAAAAGTTGAATTTATTCTTAATGGGGAAGTCGACGTTATAACGTTTCGGTTTTAGCAACCTTCATCGGGACTCGAATTATGAAGACTCTCTGGATGACAGTCGGTATCAGCCAATCAGCAAGGGAGTCTATCCCCTTTTCACTAGCGCTAGACCAAAGAAATTATTTTTGCGTCTGAGGTGAAGCACCACACCTACCATCAGCTCCTTACTTTACCGCACAGATCCCTGTGCTACTCATACACTGAGTTGGCGAGGGTCAGTATCGAAGCTTGTGGTTACTAGCCGAACGATCTATTAACTGAGCTAACCCGGCACATTGAAAATAATTGATTACAATCAAATTTCTACATTCAGTCATATTGTTTAATGTGGCACATAGGCCTCACTTAACTTATTGTGCCTGCTCTCACTTAGTGGTCAGCCATCTAAGCATTGAACTAGCTGATCACACCTTAACTTCTGTGATTGGGCGAGAACCAGAGCAGGGGATTAAAGTTTAGGTACTGTACATGTATACCGAAAAGTGAGGTCTCATTTAAAAGATTGTGATATTTTTAAAAGTATCTGGTACCTCTAAAGGTGACGGCTTCATTCCTGAAATGAGGTAACCAAGCGACTACATGGTACTATTTGTATTTTTGTAATTTAATAACTTATAGTAGTTCTTTTAGACAATAATAAAATAAACCAAATTATTCTAATCAATTATTATTCTGATAACTCCATTACAATCTATTAGATCTCCGTATGCCACAGTTGAATGAGCTGTAAATCTTTATTAAATAATAAAATGACTTGATTAATTAAGTTAAAAGTTAAAGTTAACAGAAACAATGACATCGTGACATACATTGAAAATTGAAATAGTTTATTATAAATTATTTTAATTTATTATCTAGATATATAAATGAATTATTTATATCATATCTACATACATATATTTACCAACCCCTCCGCACGAGCAGGATGTGACACAGGGTCAATTTCTTAAGCGGAGTTTAACCAGGTTTGAATTCAGAGTTTTCCTAGACCGGTTGCCAAACCAATGTTAAAGAGCCCAGACTGCCCTACTATTTATCCATAGTTGGAGGGAGAGTAGGATTCATACCTTTCCTAAGGGTATTAACGCTAAGTGAAATGCAATTACAACATCCAGGATTTGAACTCGGGGCGACGAGTCCATTACCCATGACTTTAACCATTAGACCACGCACTTTCTTTTATCATATCTACATATAGATTATAAATGTTATGATTAAGTAATAGGTGCCAAGTCAGAATATCACAATTTTTCATTAAGGGAACCTCGTTTTTTGGCATGCCAATCCGGTACATAAATTTTACAACTTACTTGCGAGAGCCGGTACTTTAAGTGTGACTTAACAGTAATTCTTAAAAACTAAGATTACGCTGAATTTGGTACAAGGTCAGTAATATGGAGCATTTAGTGAAAATTACCTCACTACTCAGTAGAAATAGATTTTCAAGATTGTTTTCCTAATCATTACATCAAGAGGTGGAGACGTGCTTCAATCTTATTTCTGTTGCTTTTTATTGTTATTTCAGGTCGTTACTGTACAGTCATTAAATAAACAGTGGGGATTAGGGAAACAAAGAGTAAGCCTCTAGCGAGATTTGAAATCATATCCTTTATTTTTGGAAGCCTGTCCTTCCGTGATAGCGGTATCGAGAGTTTGGTCACGAAGGCTTTACTGGAATAAACATCCCTCTGATAAGACATGAACGGATTGCTGCGACAATGCCATATTGTTTTTACCATTATTTCTCTTAGTAGTATGAGATGTAATAGTCTTCGAATAGAAATATTTAGCACTATTTCTTCTATTTCACTTTTTGTATTTCTTTTTTTTTTCTTTCAATCTTCCTTCTCTTCCATATTTAGGTTTTGTTTGTTTGTTGGTTGGTTAGATTTTACGGCATGTCAACTCTTGATGGATTATTTTATGCCGAAGATATTTTGTTTTATTCATTCTTGATGGATATTGAAAATTCTTTTTTCTAAAGTCAATTTTTTGAAAGACATTTTTAAAACACATTTTTCTATTTGGGATAGGACGTAACAGGTATCACCACTCCGGGTCATAGTGGCGATTAAGGGGTACTCCATGCTACCCAGAGCTCCAGAATTGGAACTTCAACGGATGCAGTTTAACGTCATGAGACAGAGGAAGAAGAGGAATAGAAAAAACTGATGGACAAAGAGGTTGAAAGAAAAACAAGGGTGATAAACAGGAGATAAAATATGTTGGGGTTGGGGAGTGAATGACGAAAATTTAAAAGAGCAACGAGAATAGGGAATAGAGAGGGAGGAGCGAGAAGTCAAAAAATAGAAAGAGGAGGAATAGGAACCAAGAGAAGGGAGAAGAGGTAATGTAGAAGGAGGGTGAAACTAGAAGAGGAAGTGAGGAAGAAAAACTGACAAAAGGGAGGAAATAAGAACAGACTAAAGGAGGAGAAAAGTAGGAGGAGGAGGAGACTATATGAGAAGTAAAAGGGAGAGGAAGAAGAAAACAGATAAAGAGGGGGAAATAAGAACAGGCAGAAAGAAGGAGGAGGGTGAAACTAGAAGAGGAGAAGTAAGAGGCAGTGAGGAAGAAAAACTAACAAAAGGGAGGAAATAAGAACAGACTAAAAAGAGGAGAGGTAAAGTAAGAGTTGAGGCAAAATAGGAGGGGGGAAATAGAGAAGAAGTAAGAGGGGTGAGAAAGAATAAAAAATAGGAAGAAATAAGAACAAACACAAAAGGGGGAAAAGGTGTAAAGAAGAGGAGAAGTAAAGAGAGAAGAGAAGGAAGTAAGAGGTATTAAGGAAAGAGAGAGGGGAAATAAGAAACAAGAGAATGGAGAAAAGCGTAAAGTAGGGGGGAACTTGAAGAAGAAGAAGAAGAAGAAGAAAGAAGAGAAGAAGAAGAAGAAGAGAAGAAGAAGAAGAAGAAGAAGAAGAAAGAAGAAGAAGAAGAAGAAGAAGAAGAAGAAGAAAAGAAGAAGAAGAAGAAGAAGAAGAAGAAGAAGAAGAAGAAGAAGAAGAAGAAGAAGGAGGAAAATGGATGAGGAGAAGGAAGAGAAAGAAGAGTAGTCAAACAAAAAAATGTGACAGACAGAGGGCGAAAGAGAAACAATGGATATAAACAGGGAGATAAAATGTGTTGGTGGTGGGAGGAAAGGAAAGGAGACGGGAGGAGTGGAGAGAATGTCGAAAATTAAAAGGAGCAATGATAATAGGGGATGGAGAGGCAAAAGCAAGAAGAAGGCAAAAAATAGAGAGAGAGAGAGGGAAATAAGACCCAAGAGAAGGGAGGAGAGATAAATTAGGAGGAGGGCAAAACTACAGGAGAAGTAAGAGGGGATGAGGAAGAAAACAGATAAAGAGGAGGAAATAAGAACAGACAGAAAGGGGGAGAGTTAAAGTAGGAGAAGAGTTAAAGTAAGAGGAGGGGGAACTAGATGAGGAGAAGTAAGAGGACAAGAGAAGGAATTAAAAGGGATTAAGGAAGCAGAAAATAGTAGAGAGAAGGAGAAATAAGAACCAAGAGAAAGAAGAAGATGGTAAAGTAGGAGGAAGGGTTAACTAGAAGGGTAGAAGTAAGAGGGAACGAAGAAGAAGAAAACAAAGAGGGGGAAATTGGGACGAAGAGAAGGAAGAGAGAGAAGAGGAGTCAAACAAAAAAATGTGACAGACAAAGAGGGAGAAAGAGAAACAAGGGGAGATAAACAGGAGATAAAATTTGTTGGGTAGTGGGAGGAGAGGAAACGAGAGGGGAGGAGATGAGAGGAGAGAATGTCGAAAATTTAAAGGAGCAACGATAATAGGGGATGGAGAGGCAAAAGTGAGAAGAAGTCAGTAAAAAAAATAGACGATGAGGAAGAGAGTAATGATGAGAGAAAGCTGAAAAAGGATAGCCCGGTGCGTTTTCTTGTGAGTGTGTGTGGGGGGAAGGGTTGGTGGTAGTGTGTAGGGAGACTGGTTCGGTTCTGGGGTGGGGCTTTGGCTTGTCGACATCTGTGTATGCGTGTGTATATAATTAAGGGCAGCAATTGGCGCCACAGGTCTGGGAGGTGTTCTGTATTACAAGACAACCCCTTACATAGACGAAATCCAATACCCAAATACACCTGTGTTGTCTTTCTCACTGCCAACCGAGCAACAAAACAGCCAGCCTAGCCTGGCAGAACCTCATAGATACATCTAACCCAGAGCCGGCCACTGAGCATACTAGCTTTCCCCCTCTCTCTCTCTTTCACCATCTCATCGTTATCTCTCTCTCTCTCTCTCTCTCTCTATATATATATATATATATATATATATATATATATATAAGTGTATTTTGGCAGCATTTTTTCTTTTATACAAGTTTTGTTAAACTGTACAGACAATTCTTGTCGGACGAGTTTTTGGTTGATCCTTTCTAATTTTCGGGCCATCTTTTTGGTCTCAGGGTGTAACTGGTGTAACAATCCACCAAAGGTTTCGATACGAGCGCTTTCGGCAATACAGTTTGCCATCATCAGGAAGGAAACGATGGTATGTTTCGCGTCTCATTTTTAAGGAGAACGAGTAGTAGCAAGGAATTGGAAGTGGGAGGTAGGGGGAGGTTGTAGCAATAGTAGTGGTTCGAACGAACGATGCAGTAGTGATTTTTTGTGGGAAGGGAACTCAAGTTGCTGATGTACAGTTCAACAAAACTTATATATATATATATATATATATATATATATATATATATATATATATGGTTCTAATCACGCACAAAGCACTGCCTGTCTATAACTCTGCTGATGAGGCCTAATAGTCTGAAATGTACATACAGAGATTGACTTTTTCTCGATTTGTTTACGCCTTACATTTAAACCAATATGGACGCCTAATTCATTTAATTATAACTAATTAATTTACAAATTAGGTATGACTTCAATTAAGCACATAATCTCCCAAAAATTGTCGGCTATCACCGGCTATCACCATCTCAAATCGTGACACCGAGTAATAGCAGTCGATTTCACGTGAAATCACGTGAAATCAATGAATACACACGTGAAATCGACTGCTAGTAATCGGTGCCTCGATTAATTCAGTGGATTTAACCCCGAAGATCCTTACGGTGAAACCCGAGTAGGTTATCTCTTGTATCCATTTTATAATAAATTTGCTCTACTTAGTATTGAGCACTTTATATTTGTTATATCGCTGACTTACCCCCGTGAATTCCACACTTACTAAGCATCTTGACCAAATTCACCGGTAAGTCAACTTCCCCCCCCCTCTCTCTCTCTCTCTCTCTCCTCTCTATATATATATATATATATATATATATATATATATATATATATATTCGGAAATGGTTATGTATGAGAAATAAATGAATGCGTGATTGATAGGTCTTGACATAAGGTTTGTCTCTATAAATATATATCTATTCATATATGTATGTATGTGTGTATGTCTGTATATATATATATATATATATATATATATATATATACATACAATAATATCCATTTTTTACAATATCCCACACACACAGATATATATATATATATATATATATATATATATATATATATATATATATTTATGTCAGTATGCTATTTATCTATCTAAGCCAGATTTGACTATCTATATAGCTCAGTCTGTTTTCATTATATATGTCACGAGATATCAACAAGAAGAAGAATGCTTTCTCGCTTTTTTATATATATTTTTTCTCTTTCTTAATTTTTTCATTATTTTGATTTTATTTATTCATTTTTTTTATTCTCTTTTTGTTTTCCTCTCATTTCTCTTCTTTTTCTCTCACTCTCACTTGAGAAATAGAGAGAGGGAGAGAGACGGAGAGAGAGAAAGAAAGAGAAAAAGAGAGAGAGGGGGATAGATAAATAGATAGATTGAGAGAGATAATTTTGGGATAAAAGGAAAAGTAACCCCTTTCCCTTTCTTCTTCAAACCTTTTTCTCTCTTCCAGTCACACCCGCCACACCCTCTGTCTCTGTCTCTGTCTCTGTCTCTGTCTCTCTCTTAGTCTCTTTCTGTCTTTCTCTCTTTCTGTCTTTCTATCTTCCTCTCTTTCCCATCAATTTCCTCTCTATTTCATTTCTGTATTCTTTCCTCTCCTCCTTCATCCCCTTTCTCCCTTTTTTTCCCTTCTTTTTCATCTTCAAACCTTTTCTTTATTCCAGTCATTTGTCTTCCCCCCCTCTCTCTCCCTCTCTTACCGTCTTCCTCTCTTTCTCTCGTTTCCATCAATTTCCTCTCTGTTTCATTTCTCTATTCTTTCCTCTCCTCCTTCCTCCCCTCTTTCTCTCTTTCCCCCCTTCTTTTCATTCATCTTATGCTTTCTTTCTCTCACACCTTATTTTCATTTCTTTTTTCTTTTAATTTAATCTTTCTTCTTCTTCTTCTTTCTCTCTCTTCTTCTTCTTCTTCTTCTTCTTCTTCTTCTTCTTCTTCTTCTTCTTCTTCTTCCCTTTCTTCTTCTTCTTCTTCTAACTTATCCCCTTTTCAAATTCTTAGACTTCTCTCCCCTTTTCTGCAGATGGTGAAGACATAAGGCATCATAGATTAATCTGCTCGGTTGTGGGAGGGGTGGGCAGGTAAGAGTGGGGGGGGAGGTTAAAAAACAGGTTAGAGGGTTGGGGGTGTCAGGCAAAGATGTCTCAATGCTTCTTGATCTTGGCCTAACGTTTATTTTTGCAAGCCTTTCCATTATTTCAGACAGGCCAAAGAATGGAGGGGGGGGCTTCTTTTAGCGCAGTTCTTAACACGAACCTCGAGAAGAAGATGAAGAAGGTGAGAAGGATGCTGAAACGGAACTGATGTGACCAAATGTCTGATAAGAATTTTCGGATAGAAAAATAAGTCGTTTCGATCCCGGTTGCAAGCAGCTTGCTAAGTCTTGCCGTATTGAAGAGACGTGATACGACGAAACAGGACTGTATGCGAATGCCTGTTTATATATATAATACTAATAATAATATTATTATTAGAGGAAAAATGATGGGTCTACCTCGGTTTCAATCAAATTGAAATGATTTCTTCATAACCCTACACTATGTTAACTAAGTCGATGGAAGTCCTTAGTTAAATTCAATTCAACTAAGGAATTCCATCGACTTAGTTAACGTAGGGTAGGGCCCAGAAGAAATCATTTCAATTTGATTGAAACCATGGTAGACCCTTTATTTTTCCTCTAATAATAATATTATTAGTATTATTACTGCTCTGTATTTTTAATATATTGAGAACTTTTGGATTATTTACTGACGCCACTGCGACAGAAAAGTTAAAGCAGCAATTGGATACTATATATATTATATATATATATATATTATATATAATATATATAATATATATATATATATATATATATAAACAAATTTTTGGTACAGCTAAACTTGTATAAGATTTTTTTTAAATAACGACGTACTTTATTGATCGAAAGAGAGAAGAGAGAAAATAGAAACTTAAGGGCCCTTTCGATCGGTGCTTCGTCAAAAGTAACGACCGGTAGATCGTTTAAAAGTCACAATGTAAATCAAATGGGTAAAAGAGAGATTCAATCAAGCAAATGTTGGGGTAACAGGAAGGCAACAATATATATATATAATATATATATATATATATATATATATATATATATATAATATATATATATATATATATATATATAACAACACCTTTCTCCTATCTACTTCCATCCTCTGCCTCACCTTTCAACCTTTTCGTTGTAATATATATATATATATATATACAACGAAAAGGTTGAAAGGTGAGGCAGAGGATGGAAGTAGATAGGAGAAAGGTGTTGTTATATATATATATATATATATATATATATATATATATATATATATATATATATATATATATATCATCCTGTTTTAAAATAATACAGATTTTGATAAAGCTTCTAAAACCAACAGAGGCGAAATTAATGTAATTGTTTGGGTTTTGTTATTCACTTTTTCCATAACTTTTCCTCACACACATATACACACACACACAGACACACACACACACACACACACACACACACACACACACACATATATATATATATATATGTATTTTCTATTTGTATGTCTGCATGTCTATTACCTATCTATTTTTTTACCAAATCTATCTATCTATCTATCTATCTATCTATTCTGTATTTCTATCTATTTCCCGTTATTTCCTAAAATTCTAAGATAAACAAAGGGGAACCACTCTTGACTGATAAATTATTTATTTATTTTCCCATTAAACTAACTCAAACACTAAACCCTAAACCTAAACCCTAACCCTAACTCTAACCCTAACCATGTCTTCTTTTTTCCTAGTAGATCAATATAGAAATAAATAAATTATCAGTCAAGAGTGGTTCCCCTTTTTATGTTAGACTTATAAGAAATAACCCTATTTTCTATATATCTCTTTTTACAAAATCTATCTATTCTGTATGGTTCTCTCTATGTATGTATTCTTTCTGTATGTTTGTATCTATCAGTCTATTTTTCTATATATCTATCCTTACGAATTTTATCAATCAGTCTATCTATCTATCAATCTGTCTCATTCCGTTTACGTAAAAAGTGAAAGGAGAGGTTTCATATTTTTAAATTTTCAAATGTAAATGTGAAACCTTATAATTATAGTAAGACTAAAGAAATAAAGATTATTGCTAGAAAAATAAAATTGGACGCATCATAAGAAAACATGTTGCGAAGAAAAACAAATCCGGTAAATTTCTAAAAGAAATCGAGACGGGAAATTAAAAAAGAAAAAAAAACATTAAACCGGATGTGTCAGAAGAAAATTATTTGTGTATAAGACGCATGATTTTTTCCAGATTGTTCAGCCCAAAACATTTTTCTGGTCTCATGTGTCGGGACAAGATGACCGAAAATAAGTTATATTAATACGGTACCTAACAGCTTGGAAAATTGCTTGTAAGAATTGGAGATCAAAGGAAGGATCAAAGCTATCCAGTCCACAACACTGTTAAGATCAGCTATAATATTTATAAGAGCCCTGGACACAGGAGTAGACTTTCTGTCACTTTAGTGAAAAATTAGCATTTAAATACGGTGTGAAAAAGTCGCAGATAGTGAAAGAAATAATAATAATAATAATAATAATAATAATAATAATAATAATAATAATAATAATAACCTAGTACCGGCCAGGAGACTAGACCTAGTATTGATTAACAAGAAGAGACCCTGTCATCTCGTGGATTTTGTTATTCTGGTCGACCACTGAATGAGAGTGAAAGAAAGCGAAAAGATACACAAATACTTGGACCTTGTCAGAGAACTAAAAAAACTGTGGAACATGAAGGTGAAGGTCGTAACAATTGTAATTGGTGCCCTTGAAACGGTGCCCAAAGGTCCGCAAAAGAATTTTGGTGAATTGGAAATCAGAGGAAAAATCAAGACCATCCAAACTACAGCACTGTTACGAACGACTAGAATATTCAAAAAAGTCCAGGAGACCCGAGGAGACTTGCTGTCACTCAGCCTCCAGTGAACCACCGGCTACAGCAGGTGCGAAAAACTTAATAACAATAATAATGTATATATTGATACTCGTGTTTTTTTCAAAATATGAAAGTTATCATCTTGAAACACCCTCTGATAAAAATGGGACCGCCCAAATCGTCCAAGATTAAATGCAAAAATGTAAATCCTGGGATTTTGTTTCCACGATTTGTTTAAGATCGCAGGCAGCATTCTTATGCAGAATCAACAATAAAATAATATATTAGCGGCACCGACAGTTTTCCGATTTAATAAAAAGAAATAGCCTCATTAATAAGGACTAGTCGTGTATCAGTCTTTGAGAGAACGGTAGACAATGAATCGATCATAAGCGACAAATAAATAAAAAACCCGAAAAGCAATTGTTTGTTTGTTTTGTTTTGTTTTACGGCATATCAACCTCAGTGGGTCATTTAATGCCGATAAAGTTTTGAAATAAATCAATTCTTAATGGATAATACAATATTTTTATAAATACATTTTTCTATTTAACCAATAGATGGGACCCTAACAGGTACTACCACTCCGGGTCAGAGTGGACCAGGGAGCAATGGTGATGAAGGGGTGCTCCACATTCCCCAAACCTCCAAAACTGGAACCTCACCATCAGATAGAATTTAACGTCATTCCCAGGACATGTAGACCTGCAGCCACCGCCTTCTAGCACCCATATGATAAAAAGGGGTTGGGGCTTGCCATAAGGGCAATAGGGATGGGAAAATCCTATAGGAGCTAGGGCTTGACGTGACCAGCCAATTGATCGGAGGGGGCCTCTCCGACCGCCCGTCTAGCCCAAGATAGGGCCAAAGTGGAGTATTGCAAGTCATGAACTGCTCATCCACCTGGGCTCTATCCTTAAGCATCACGGGTCGCCACCCACGGCCAACAGGTGGCCCCATTGGGGGAGTCTTACCCCTCTGCAGAGGTGCAGTCGGTGCATTCTAACGCCCCAGCCGACAGGGCGGAAAAGCAATTGTAGAATCGACCAGACATCTGAGATTTAAAAAAAATCATATTGGAACTGGTTGTGCAGTGATGATGACTGCTTGATATCTGCGGGTCACAAAAGCCTAACAAGCTACTGTGTTTCCCCGAAAATAAGACAGGGCTTATGTTAATTTTCACTCGGATATATAACACTAGGGCCTATTTTCGGGGGATGTCTTATTCTTCATATATCGAAAAACGACATTAAGAAGTAGAAAATTACAAAATTTCTAAATAAACAAAATTTACGAAAAACGATCTATATTTATTTACCATTAACATGTTCTTTTATTTAGAAATTCATTAACAACAATTCATTCAAAATTAACCCTATTATCATCGTCTGGAATGGTATTGTTCTGCAAGTCTCTGAGCATTCGACTCAATAACATATGCAAACGCGAGTCATCTTGATCATTGACGAAGACGAGTGTTTGCGCCGTATGATATGATTGGGGAAGAATGCTTATTTCTTTCGTCTGTCAACCGCGCTCAATTACGGCTTATTCTAAGGGGAGCGCTTATATCAAAATCATCCTGGAAATATCACGCTAGATCCTATTTTGCAGGTAGGTCTTATTTTCGGGGAAACGCGGTATCTGCGGGTCACAAAAAGCTAACAAACTATCTGCACTGGTCAATTTTTCGATTAATACTCAAGCAATGTTTTGAGTTTGAACCTCATGCGTTTATCATGTTGAACGTGGCTATCAACACAGACGGAATGCGTCATACATAGTGGTTGATGATAAGATGGTGAGGAAGAGGAGGAGGCATCTGCTCTTTTGATGTCACAAGGCACAGATGAGACGAATTACTTATAAAAAGATACCGAAAAGATAATGAATTACCAGGTTATGAAGATCACGTTTGCAGAGACGATAATTGTATCAGTTGATTTAAAAAAATGATCTTTGCAAACTGATTCCGTAATCGCTTTCGCAACTTAAAAAGTCCGACGACAAAGTCTATAGCTTACAACATAACACAGCAGTTTCCAACGTAAACTCAATAACATGCTCCGAAGCGACTTTCCTCTTTGCTTGTCGGATAGTGTTTTATGCACAACTCGATCTCAAAAAAATTGTATTCGGTCAAACACGCCCATTCTCCTGACTCCGATATCGCGTTTCTTTAAGTTACGTAGCTAGGGCAGTCATTTCCTTTTCTTTCGATCACTTCACTCATTTTGCACGTAAGATACGCTTGCGTTCGCTTTGAACTCTGAGGTACGTCATTTCTTTCGCTACACATTGCTTAAGACAATTTGTACAGTTGTATGTTTTTAAATATTCCAACCTAATACAAACAATTTTCAAGCAGGTCTATTGGACCCAAAATACGACTCTAAAAAGCAGTGCCACTCCAGGTTCGAGTGGATTTGAGAAAAAAGACTTTTGGGAAAAAATACCAAGACTTATTTGTCAAAAACTGACATTAGGGAATCACGTTCCTTGTTGATATTTGTAAACTGATCCCATAATCACTTTCGCGACTCAAAAAGTCCAACGACAAAATCTATTGCTTATAACAATAACACAGCAGTTTCCAACGTAAACTCAATAACTCGCTCCAAAGCGTCTCTCAATTGAAAACAGTCATTTCCCTGAGAGAAATTGCTTCGGAATTTTTTGCCATTTCACCGTCCGAACCACTCCAATCTAGAGGGATAATAGGATACTTACTACTCTACCCAAAAGGGGTGACAGAATGCTTACCACAACCTAGAGGTTGTAAGTTTAAACTCTGTAACCTCACGTGGTAATTCACTTAATACAATTATTTATTTTCTACTGTGAGTGATAATTTATATCAAATCTTAACATAGCCAACTTCTTTATTCTCAGGTAAATTCGCATAGAAAATGTATCCAATAATATTGCACTCTTCTTAGTAACCAATCGGCTAGTCACATCAAGTCCTAGCACCTATATGATTGTCCCAATCTTATTGCCATTATGGCAAACGCCAATCCTTTTTTTTTTTCATATATGTGCTAGACGTGGGGGGCTGGGGATCTTAACGTCCTGGATATAACATAAAACTCTATCTGATGTTGAAGTACCAGCTCTGTAGCTCTGGGGAATATGGAGTACTCCTTCATTACCAATATTCACCGGTCCACTGTGACACGGAGTGGTAGTACCTGTTAGTATCCCATCTATAGGTTAAATAGTAAAAAAATGAGTTTTAAAGAAATGTATTTTTTAAACATTTAGTTTTAAAAAATTGAGTTTAAAAAAATTTAGTTTAAAAAAATTGAGTTTTAAAAAATTTAGTTTAAAAAAATTGAGTTTAAAAAAAATTTAGTTTTAAAAAATTGAGTTTAAGAAAATTTAGTTTTAAAAAATTGAGTTTAAAAAAATTGAGTTTTAAAAAATTGAGTACCCATCAAGAAAGAATGAAACAGGACGCCTTCAGCATAGAATAACCCAACAGGAGTTGACATGCCGTAAAATCCAATCAACCAATCAATCTTAGGAACCGCTCATATCACAAGGAAATTTGCGAAAGAGAGAAACTCTTAAGCGACCGCCTTTGTCCGTTGTGGCTGTAGAATACGCCGACTGCACCTCTACAGAGGGGCAAAAAATCCCTACGTAATGAGAACACCTGTTGGCAGTGTGTAGTGACCCGTGATGTCTGGGGACGGGGATTCTGGTGGCTGAGCAATACTGAGTGGTCACGTGACCTGCAGTACTCCATTCCGGTCCTTACTTGGGGTAGACTTGGGCGGTAGGTAAGGCATGATCTGATCCATCCGCTGGTCATGTTAAGCCATAGCACCTATATGATTGTCCGGTCGGGACAATCATATAGGTGCTATGGTATTCTTCAAATTGCTCTTTTTATTTTAAAGGTGGCTAGGTGTCAACCACCTGTTTATTAATACACATGGAGTTCTTTCATCGAATTAATTAATACACACGAAGTTAATGAAGATTTCCCCCAATAGATAAGTATACATGAAGTTAATGAAAATTATTTAAGTATAAACTATTCGCTTATAAACAATATCTATCTATCTATCTATCTATCTATCTATCTATATATATATATATATATATATATATATATATATATATATATACATTCTCTCTCTCACTATCTTTCTCTCTGTCTCTGTCTCTCTCTCTCTCTCTCTCTCTCTCTCTCTCTATATATATATATATATATATATATATATATAAAACTCTATTTATCTAGCTAGCTAGCTATCTCTCTATATATATTTTATATATATGTATATGTACTCTCTCTCTCTCTCTCTCTCTTCTCTCTCTAATATATATATATATATATATATATTATATATATATATTACTCTATCTCTATCTCTCTCTCTCTATCTCTCTCTCTCTCTCTATATATATATATATATATATATATATATATATATATACATAATTTTCTAAGCAATATAAAAATACTTATCTTTTAATAAATGTTCATATATTTTGAATAAGGGGAATGCGATTTTAATAAAGGTACTTAGATTCTTATAAAGGAACATATTCACGAATAAAAGTTCTTTTTTTTAGATAAAGGTTCTTATATTTCGAATAAGGGCACTTATGTCTTTAATAAAAAAAATTGAATAGTTTTCTAAAACTTTGAGTAAAACCAGAGTGTGTCCAATCGATGCTGGGTGAATGCTAATTTTCAGAGAATCGCGCACGCAAATAATTAGGGGGCATCTTTTCGTCTACTTTCTACGACCACTTTTATTACTCGTTACTCGAACGTCTTCGTGGTTCATTGAATTTTACGGATCGTTTGCCAATGATCGAAAATTGAGATAGGCGTTTCAGGATGTCGTAGGCGGTAACTATTGACTAGAGTGAACAATTCTTTCTATTGAAATACACGAGTTAATTGTTACTGGGCGGTAGTTCGCCGTGATGGACATGATTTCTGTTTTATTATTCTATAGATCGGTCAATGTACGTGCCTAGTCACCCTGGTGTAAGTACAGGTGTGAATTAGTACGTCTGATTTTATAGACTATGTTCATTAGGTTAGGTCGATTTTTCAATTTTTTAAAAATATCAATTTTTTTGAGAGACCCCAAGTTGTATAATGGCTGTCAACTCGTGTTCGAGTAAGACCATTTGCCTTTTTTATCATCATAGTTGAGTGCCATTAGCATTTGTCACTCTATCCTTGTGTTTTCTCAGATGACTCACCAGGCCAGCCCTGGAGAGACATACTCTTCCACATAAACTACACGTTGGAACTTCTCCACTTTGAATGTTGCTGGGTTGAAAATTACCCTTTCTAATAGCCCGCTTCAATTTTTGGTATTTAATTCGGTTGGACTCAAATTCTTCACAGACAGGTAGATAGTGGCTCTCCAGCCAGGTCTATTACAAGCTAGCTTCTCCAAGTCCTCCACAGCAATAGCAGTGTTCTTCAGAGTGTCCTTGAGAATTTTATAAGCGACCGAAAATTGTGTATTGGGCTATTAAGTACTGATACCAAAATGAGATCTTTCACATGTACCATTTTTTTAGGGAATGGC
>CM042149.1:44731366-44738866 GCA_023376005.1 Doryteuthis pealeii | reverse complement strand
CCCTTCATCAGCATTGCTCCCTGGTCCACTCTAATCCTGAGTGGTAGTACCTGTTAGAGTCCTATCTATGGGTTAAATATAAAAATGTATTTATAAAGAAAATTAAGTATCCACTTAAAAATGACTTCATTTCAAAACTTTGTCGGCATTTAATGACCCACTGAGTTTGATATGCCGTAAAACAAAACAAACCAAAACAAACTAAAAAAAACTCTACATTCACACATGCATTTCCTATATAGATAGCAGCCTCCGTATAGATATGTTCATCTGTGTTCGTTTGAGTTCTTAGATTGGTGAATGGGTGCGTGTCTCGTCGGCAGGTAACTGCGTACCCGTCAGTATTTACCTATCGGTGTGGACTTAATGAGATAAAAACGAGGGAAATGTGTTGATCTTTTGCCAGGTGAGGATCACATTTGGATAAAAAAAAGGTGTCTTGTGCAATATAAACATCACAGCCCATGTGAAATCTGGACGCTGTAAGTGTAAAAGCAGCGAAGAAATCTGGCCGGGTTGTTCGTAGAAGCACCGAGGGGGTAACCGTTGCCGTTTGAAGTTATTATGATAAACCCTAATGGGAAATATGGAGCGCTTCATTCCACGAAAGCAAGGAAATCCCTTTGGGAAATAGTTGCTAAAGTAAGTTTTTAGAGAAGATCTATGTACATATATATAGTTCTAGACTTACCTAAAATACAGCACATCTTATGGAAGTGCGTAGTGTAATGGTTAGAGTCGTAGGGAATGGACTTGTCGACCCGAGTTCAAACCCTGGACGAGGCTGTTTACATTTCACATAGTGCTAATATACTTTGGAAAGGTCTGCGTCCAACTAGTTTCCCTCCAACTATGGCTAAATAGTAGGACAAAGGGGGCTTTTAATCCTTGGCTAGGTAACCAATCTAGGAGAAGGAAAACTCTGAATTCAAACCTGGTAAAGTCCGCTAAAGAATTTTACCTTGTCTCCCATCCTGCTCGTGTGGAAGGGTTGGTATATAGAGGAGAATTAGTTGAACTTTCACCGTTTAACGTAAGGCATTAACTCGCCTGTTGTTTACCGACTTGAGTTCTCTGGTGATTGTAAAAATATACATCTACGTAAGTATGTCTGTATCAATTAATTGTTCGCCTCTTACTGACAGTCTCTGAGGGCCGTGAGTAGTTGGAGGGAGCTTGACAGACGAAAATTCTGTCGGGTTTCGCTCCCGGTTAGAAGTAGCTGCACTGATGAGATGTAAACGTCGAAACACGTGTCTGTGGATGACTAATATATATATATATATATATAATATATATATTATATATATATATATATATATATATATATATATATATATATATATAAGGTTAGCGTAGACATGGGGTCAACACCTGATTACTGACATTAGATTTAAATGGTCTATCAATAAGCAATGTCTACCTATAAATATAATACCCATATTATCTCAAATATATACACACACATTATGTTCTTGTGTTTTAACGGCTATTGTCGTAGGAGTTCAAATACCGGATTAAGCAGTTAATATAGCGCCAATATCCTTGGGAAATATATGATCCCATCAATTCTCTGTGCCTCGCGTGCTGTAGTGGTTAGCGAACGAAGCTAGGGGATTATAACTAATGAGTTCGATTCTCGCTGGGTTCTTCGTACTTCTCTAAGGGTTTTTTTTATATTGGCAATTTGTCAAAAAAGAGTTATTAACCCTTTCAGTTTGACTTAGAATACGCTTACTGTATCCTCAGTACCCTCCATCAAAAAATAGGGGGTATATCCTGGTGATGACACTAAATCGACACGTTTGACTGTTAAACACTTATTCATGGAATGCAGGTTTTTTGCTCACATCAGAAACCGTTATTTTAATGCAGACAATATGAAAGGTCTATTTGAAAATGTCAACATGAAGGACATTCTGTCCCTTTTGAGGGAAATAAAATTATACCATAAAATAGAGAGATGAACTTAATCAATACCATGCAACATGATCCACAATGGTGCTAACACATTGTTAAAACCAATTACTACAAAAGTACAAATATAAATACGCAACATATATTTACCTCATAACCGTTAGGTATGACATAACCCCTGATGGATTGATATGCCGTTAATATCAATCAATCAAACAACCAACTAAATTGAATCTGATGGTAAACTCCAGTTCTGGGAATCTGACAAGTGTGGAGTGCCCCTTGATTGTTATTACACCCAGGTCCATTCTGACCCGGATTTGTTAGGGTCTCATCAATGAGTAAAATACACGTGTCTAACTCTTTGCCAACTAAATCCCCCCCCCCCCACGGCTGTGCCACATGTTTTTTGGTATTTTTACCTGTATGATGGGATATTTCAAAGTTCACTATCTATTCACCACAGAACTCATTCTATTCAAATAAACTTCTATTATTATTGTAATTTGAATCCTTCTGCTCAATTATAATGAACTATTCATCAGTTTTTCTACTTTGCTTGGGAGAGCCGCTGTGAGCGGTTTAAATTAGGCAAAGAGTTAATGATTATTCGTATTCGATAGAGACAAGTGAAAAAAAGTTCAATAAACAACAACACAAAAATA
Organism: Doryteuthis pealeii; assembly: GCA_023376005.1. NCBI lineage: Eukaryota > Metazoa > Mollusca > Cephalopoda > Myopsida > Loliginidae > Doryteuthis > Doryteuthis pealeii. The sequence continues at coordinate 44,736,284 of CM042149.1, read as the reverse complement.
TAGATATGAACATAAAATGAACGTTATTCCCTAACCTCTAGGCATAAAATAACCCTAGACATGTTAACATGCAGTTAAAATCAATCAATTAATCAACATACACTTTATGTGATTCCCTATCCTCAAGGCATAAAATAACCCTATACATGTTGACATGCCGTTAAAATTAATAAATCAACATACAATGAATGCGATTCCCTAACCTCTAGGCATAAAATAATCATAGATGGGTTGACATGCTCTTAAAATAAATCAACATATAATGGCCGCAATTCCCAAATCTCCAGGCATAAAATAACCCAAGATGGATTGACATGCCGTTAAAAGCAATCAATCAATCAATCAATCAATCAGCCAATCTGGAAGTCGTTTGGTGGAGTACAGTTAAGATCTTGTAGCAAATTTCTTTCTATCTCTTCTAGTATCTGAAATCGACAATCCTTCCAGGGGTAGAGTTCATCTTTTGGCAAAGAGCTTTTTCGATGAGATTAGTTTCGTGCCTCTCTCCCCCACAAACCCCCCACTCGCCCATCCACCCACGCGTGAGCAGGTATAAACATATAACGCTTCTTATTTCGCACAAATGCATTATGAAATGTTGATGTGCTTTTTTTTTGCTGTTTTTGTTGTGTTGTTTTGGAAATGCCGGCGTTTTGGTTTTATGATGGAGTTAAGCCATTCGTAAGCGACGGACAAGTGACATTTTCAGCGAGATTTGAGCCGAGTCTGGTCTACGTTGAACCGTAATCAACGCACCTATGCAACAGTGCTCAAAGCGACAAGCAACCAAGAATTGACGCCATTCTCATTACACTGGAATTCCCGGAGCCAGTCTTTGAGGCTCCACATTTGCTATTGCTTAACTAACCTTGCGTTCGGCTGTAACGAGTTGCACCATGGGTAACATTTTCTTATTTCTTTCTTTTTTTTTTTTTTTTTGTTAGGTTGGAAAACAAAGGCAGCAGAACATACAAATGTAAAGAAATAAAATGACATTATTCTATTTCTCTCAATTTTTGTGATGAGGCTTGATAGTTTGGATTATTTGGATTATTCGGACAATTGTCCTCGTCTTCATTGTTATACAGACAATGTTTCGATCGATGTACCCTCTGACCTTCTTTAGATGTTTCTTGTTGGACTTGGGAACGTTCTCTTCGATGAGAAGGTTCCCGAGTTCGTCAGGAGAAGGCCGGAGAGCATATCAGCCGAAACGTTGTCTATATAACAATGAAGATGACAATTTTTCTAATTATGTTTCTTTGACTTTTGTTTCCTAAAATTTGTACGTAATGGTCTTTTTTTTACCCTAATAGTAAATAGAAGCGTCCATAGGAGATAAAGTGATGGCAAGTTTCCGTAATATCCCAACATTCTTCTCAATAATAATAATAATAATAATAATTATTATTATTATTATTATTATTATTATTATTTCTAGCAAAATTAAAAACACCCTCCGGGCGATGTAAAAATAGATTTATGAAACATATTGCATGAGGGGTGGGAGTTAAAAATTCAATGTCAGCGAGTTTGTACCCTATGTAAGTAAAATCATCAAATTCATTAAAGGATTAAAAAATAAAACAATTTGAAATGTAAATTTTAAATATGTATTAAAATAAAACAGACTATATATAGATATATAATACCAGTCATGTATTTATTGAAACTTGTTTTAAAAAACAATGAAGACTGTCTAATGTTGCATGTTCAAATTTTGAGTGTATTTATTCTATGTTATGACGATTTTGGGTAATGTGACGTAAGCAGTGACGTAATTTTTGTTACAAACAAAAACCGGAAGCGAATCTCCATTATTAATAGATTACTATTATTATTAGTTTTTTCACACCATCGTTAACTGATTGTATTTCACAGGAGTTTGAGTGATACCAAGTTTCCAGCACTCTCCTGAGTATTCCAGCTGATTTCAACCATGCCGTTGTCTGAATGGTCTCAATTCTTCCTCTAATTTCCAGTTCTTCTACACTTTTTTCTAAGCTTTTGGGGACCGTTCCTAGTACTCCAACTACTATTGGTATCAATTCACACTATTATTCTACAGTTTTTTCTCATTCTCTAGCAAGGTCTAGATATTTTCTATCTGTTCGTTTAAATTCATCTTCACCCTGAGATCTGCTGGAACTGCAAAATCTACCAGTTTACAAGTTCTCTTTTTTTGTTAATCAATACAAGGCCTGGTATTCTGGTTGGGATATATGCTTCCCCTCTCTCCCTCCCCCTCTCTGTCTCTCTTTTTCCCACGGATAAAAACGCATACGCTCACTATTAAATGATACTGTCCTAAAATTATATAAACCTAAACTATAATCACTATTTCTTCAAGAGCTGTCTCTCTGTATATTTTTAATCTCTCCTCTCTCTCTCTCTCTCTCTCTCTCTCTCTCTCTCTCTCTCTCTCTCTCTTTCTCTCTCTCTCTCTCATACACACACATACACACACACGAAATACGCGAAAGGGAAACGGAAATAACGTTGTTCAATATTTTAACTCGGGTCTCGATAACCGATACGCTAAGCATAACTCAAGCTACCTTCAAATCATCATCATCATCATCATCATCATGTGCTAACAGCACGGATATTCATGACAATCTCTCGCCAACCATCTCTTTCATTCATTGCCCCTGGCAGGTCCTCCGAGCAACATCCAGTATCCGCGCAGAGCTGGAAAGCAGCCGGCACTGGCGTTTCCATGTGCTAGCCTGCACAAGAGAACGTCGCTTATGAGTTCTTCCTTGCTTCTCCATCAGTGTCCAGCATGTCTTGTTCGTCTCACCCGGATGGTTTCCGTGATAGAGAGCTAGTGGCCGGACAGCTACTTTCTTGTGGGACATTGTTTCCACGATTTGTTTAAGATCGAACGCAGCATTCTTATGCAGCTCCCATTTAGTTTATTCTCGAGGCGTTTTGTTAAGGTCCAGGTGGTGCAGCCATACAGTAGCACTGGCATGGAAGAATTGTCGCTTTAGCCTATCAGTAGGATCAGCTTTCCATATGACTGATTATCTGTTTATAGCAAACCATGCCTTTGTTATGGTAATTTACCATACACGCATGAACTCTTACAACTATAAATAGCAGCAGGTACTGCTCTTAAACGAGAGTCAATATTCCAGCGGTATGCTCGGACAGTTGATAAACCACCTCGCAAGCACCCTTCTCATTTGTATATGTTTGTACTACTGTTCTTTGTTAATATATTTATTTAACTAATTTCCTCTCTTGTGTCTTTATTCTGGCCCCCTAAACAGGCCACAACACCTTTCCTATGCATGCATTAACATTGCTTTCTGTGGATGAGATATTACTACTTAGATACGTGACTGTTCTTGATACAAGTTATTCGTCTATATGTTAAAACATGCATAATAGTTATATTCTTCCTATGTAATAACTTCAGCTTTTTACAATATCTTCCGCAGAGATGCCGATAGGTACGCGTCCTGTGTCCCTGACGCATAAAAATCTAAAAGGATGCATTAAAATCATATCCATGTGTTCCAGTGTTTTTCTTTTTTCTTCTCTCTCCATTTCAAGTTAACTGTAAATACATTTCAATGGTTTCTTAGAAATGAATTACACAGGATAGGTTACAAGGTAGGAGTTAGAAGGTCTTAGTTGCTCCCACAGATCATAAATAAAAACCTTTCTATTATTAAGAAACGTTAGTTGGGACCCATCAAATTTCCTGGGGACTCATTCAAAGTAAATATGTACATCCCAGGAGCGCAAACAATATAAAATCTATCAGCATCACTGCTTGTGTGTTTATTTTTCAACTATTCCTCAATAATAACAATTTCAAACAACAGGTCTCTTTGACCCTGTGGATGGGTGGTGTCTAACAGGTATTCGTGAATCTTGACAAAAAACAGTTTGATGTTATTAGGTTAAACATCCGCCCATAAAACGTGTTTGCAGCTAGTTTTCAAAATTCAGAAATAGCACGAATCTTTATTCAAATTCATAATTTCATTTTATTCAATATGTTTCTTTTTTTTTCTTGTATTTGTTCTATGACAATAAAATATTACGTAAAATGACGAGTAAAATTATATTCAGTATTTGCAAAACATGGTCTAACAAAGGCGACGGTCGTTGGGTTTAGAAAAAAAAAAATAATTTGTTAGATAAATCATTTCTACAATTATTTTGCTCTGTGTAGCGTTACACGATGTCGTGTTTCGTTCGATGTGAGTGTATAATACAATTATTAAAGGTTAGAATTATAAGTTATTCAAACTTCGAGATACCATTATTCAAAACTTGTGTATTTTATTGAAAACGTTCAAATGTTTACTCAAAGCAAAATTCTTTTTATTAAAAGCATGAATACCATTCTTTAAGATTTGTTATTTTTTCTATGTGTGGCTAATTTTGCAGAAAATGGGGAGGAATCAAATATTAAAAGAAACAGGACTAAAAATACATCCACTGTATGGTTTAGAAAAGAAAAATACATATCTTATTATAATGGAGATTGTGTGTTAGAATAAGTGTGATATTTTTATATTCGTTCTTATTTAGTTTCGTTGGTCTTTCTAATTTAATATAACTTTTTTTTTTACAGTAAAATGTGAATACCTGCACTCAGGGGTTCATATTTTGGTTAATTTTCTTTACATAATATAATATATTTACGTGGATGGGTCAAAAGTTTTGTAATATTTGGGTAACGTGGCACACAATTCAACAACTCTGGAAATTCAGCTGAGGTCGTGAAAGTTACGAAACATACTGAACTGTGAGATACCAAACTCTTGTCTGTAACCGACACTACGTTTCCACCAACGTCACAATTACCTTAGTTATTTACATTATATTCTCAATGGTTATTAAATACTCAATATTTAATCTTAATTAGCATCTTATTTATTAACACTGTCTCTAT
>CM042149.1:44718866-44726366 GCA_023376005.1 Doryteuthis pealeii | reverse complement strand
AATGAGCAGTCCATGACATGCAACACTCCGCTTAGACCTTTACTTAGGCTAGATGGGCGGTCGAATCGGCTGGGCATGTCAAGCTCTAGCACCTATATAATTGCCCCGACCCTATTGCCCTCATGGCAAGCCCCAACCCTTTTTATCATACGGGTGCTAGAAAGCGGTGGCTGAGGGTCTTCATGTCCTGGGAATGATGTTAAACTCTATCACATAGATAATGATCACAGATAGATAGATAGATAGAGAGATAGATAGATAGATAGAGAGAGAGAGAGAGAGAGAGGGACAGAGACAGAGACAGAGACAGAGACAGACAGACAGACAGACAGAGACAGATAATGAATAAATTGAGATAGGTAGAAAGATAGATATCGGACACATTGTGATAAGTAGATAGATAGATTGTTGGTTGGTTGGTTGGTTAGATTTTACGGCATGTCAACTCATTTGGGTCATTTTATGCCGAAGACTTTTTTTTTCATTCTTGATGAGAACTCAATTTTTTAACGCTCATTTTTTAAACACTTTTGTTTAGAAACCATTTTGTTCTATTTAACCCATGGATTGAAAGATATATATATACATAAACAGACTGAGATAGATAGATAGATAGATAGATAGATAGATAATACAATTCCATTAGTTTTAAAGAAATGTTCTTATGTATGAATAAACGCACATCGATATGAATAAACTTGTGAAGTTTGAACTAAGAAATAAAATAAAAACATCAGAAAAAAACAAGACATTGAGGTGGGGTGTAGGTGTGTTGTGGGTGTGCGTTCGTGTGCGCGCATGCGCGTATGTGAATATGTTTTTTATTATCAAAATGTTCATCTGGGTTAACAACTTGCTTGTAAGCAGGTGTCTAGGTGGTCACAAAAACATATTCGGGTGTGTCCTTATATACCCTGTTTAATATGAACTAGTCACCTATTCAAGAGTGGAACAAAAAGCAAAGAGGCAAAATGAGGGCAATCTGTTTTGGGAAACGCGTAACAACACATAGACTCTCGCACTGGCAATATATACAAAGAGAAAATAAAGAAGTCTATACTCGCTTGGCTTACATAAATTAGAATTTTAATCTATCTATCTATCTATCTATCATTTCAGTCTGTTAATATCTATCTATCTATCTATCTCGGTCAAGTCATATCTATCTATCTATCTATCTATCTATCTATCTATAATATATATATATATATATATTATATATATTATATATATATATATTGTGCTTAATTGGAGATTGATTTTTCTCGATTTGTTTAGCCTACATTTAATAGGCATTCCCGCCCAATTAATTATCAATAATTATTTTTCAAAAATTAGGTACGACTCCAATTAAGCACATATTCTCCCAAAAATTGTCGGCAAAAAGCCATATCCAAAAACCACACCGTGTTTACAACTTATCATATATATTATATATATATATATATATATATATATATATATATATCCATCTGTTAATATCCATCTATCAATCTATCTCCGTCAGTTCATATCTATCTATCTATCTATCTATCATCTTAGTCTGTTAATATCTATCTATCTATCTATCTATCTATCTGTCTGTCTGTCTGTCTGTCTTCTGTCTGTCTTCTGTCTCTCTCTCTGAATGTCTGAGATGAGGCTTGATGATTAGTATTATCTGCGTTATTCGGACTATTGTCCTCATCTTCATTGTTATCTGTACAATGTTTCGGTCGATATGCCCTCCGGCCTTCTTCGTCAGAGTCTGAAAAGAAGGTTCCCGAGTCCGAGAAGATTCCCGAGTCCAACAAGAAATACCTGAAGAAGGCCGGAGGGCATATCGGCCGAAATGTTGTACAGATGACAATGAAGATGAGGACAATAGTCCGAATAATGCAGATAATTCTCTATCTATCTATCTATCTATCCCAGTCTGCTCATATCTATCTGTTATCTATCTCCGTCTGGTCATGTTTTCTATTTGTTTATCTCAGTCTATCTATCTGCCTACCCCCCCCTCTCTCTCTCTCTCTCTCTCTCTCTCTCTCTCTCTCTCTCTGTCTCTCCACACACCACATGCGCGCACACATGTACAACCCCCCCCCCCAAAGACAGACACAGACAGACAGACACACACACACACACACACACACACACACACACACACACATATATATATATATATATTATATATATATATTGGCTTGTGGCTAATGTGCTGGACAGCAACATCCTTGAAAATGAGTTCAAACTCCAGTCATGGTATTATATTTACTTTATGACTGATACAATTGGGAAAGGTATGAATCGCTATTATCACCCCCAGCTATGGGCTAAATAGTACCACTACTGTTCTTCTACAATGATGATTTTACCATAAAATAAATCACGAAGGTTGACATGCAAGTAAACAAAGAAACGAAACCAAACCAAACTATTTAACTTTCTGTCTGTCTGTCTATCTGTCTTTCATTTTGAATATCTTATTTGTATTCTAGCCGACAGTCTTTGCATACAATTACTGGTTAAATCGAACTTAACGGATCTAAATTCCATCATCACATGTCATTTTATTAAGGAATAAAACATATAATGCATCAGTTATTTTATTTTTTTTAAATTACACTTTTTAACGTCGGTTAACTTTGAACCTCGAAAACTTTGAGAATCTGCGTTACGCCTCAAATATACCTGGTTCAAAGTTAACTGACATAAAAAATGTAAAAGTTTTAAAGTTTCATTAAATTCGGTCAATTCCCTGATTTTTAATATTTTTTTCTTTTCTTTCGGCGGGGTGACATGCGATGGAATTTAGGTCCGTCAAGTTCGATTTAGCCCAATTACTATTGTCCATAGTGGCCATTTCATGATGCAATGGTTAATGAGCCACGCAAGCACGCCATCTCTGACCCCCTAACCTTTGTGCCGCCACTGCACGCACATTTAATAATAGGAAGAAAAATTACAATACGACAGGAATAATCTATACTAGCAGAACCTGTTGATATACAACAGTATGATAATTTAATTATTACAACTAGCAAATATATGCACCCTCCGGGTGCAAGTATTTAAGTTTTAATGTAATAAAATATTGTATTAAATTAGAAAGGCTAATGAAACTAAATAAGAATACAGATAAAAAGATTTGAAACAGAGGGAGTATAATAAAAGATTTGAAACAGAGGGAGTATAATAAGAAATGGAACAACTGAAACTTACTCTTCCATCACTCTCATCTTTCATTGTTATTTTTTCTAATTTAAGTATTTAGTTATAAGAGGAAGTAAAGAATAAAATGACAGTTATTTTATCTTGTTAATGGGTTTCATTTAAGATTCATTGAAGAGATTTTTACTTATATTCATTAAAATAAAACCAAACAATTAGAAATCAATAATACTAAGCACATATTTATTAAATTCGATTTTTTAAATATTAATATGCAAATTAGCCTTCCCGTTTACACTGTAAACCGCTATTTTGTTGTATATATAAATATAATTGCATGTTGTCAGTATGTAGACATAGTTAACAGTATTAATAATGTAAAACAATTTTATTAATAATTGAGGTTTAAATAAAAATTAAATCATGGAGAATGTGATGTAAATATCTAAGAGAATTGTGACTTGAGTAGGAATATAGTTTCGGTTACAGACAGAAAAACACACAATCTCCATTATAATAAGATGTTTGATATGTTTACTTAAGAGCTATTGCGAATAAAATATATAAAAAGTATAATAATCTTCATTTAACTCTCTGTCTGTCTGTCTGTCTCACTTTTTTTCTTTCTTTCTTTTCATTATGTTCGATTAGCGTTATCGCTTTAGCGAGGAAGTTTTCCCCTTTTCACTAGCGCTAGACCTGTGAGTTTGTTTTTGGCTTTAAGATGGAGCACCACATCTATTATCAGCTTCCCACTTAACCGCACAGATCCAAGCTGTGCTATTGATGCGCCGATTTAGCGAGTACCGGTTTCGAAACAGGAAACTGGTGGTCCCTAGACGTATGCACTAACGAATGAGTTAATAATGATAATAAAGCATTTTATATTTGTCTGTAAAGCATGCTCAATATCATTGTTTTGAAAATAACACACACACACATACACACACACACACACACACACACACATATATATATATATATATATATATATATATATATATATATATATATATTGTAAACACGGTTTGTTTTGAATGGCTTTTTGCCGATAATTTTTGGGAGAATAAGTGCTTAATTGGAGTCGTACCTAATTTTGAAAATTAATTAATTAATAATGAATTAGGCTGGAATACCTATTAAATGTATGGCTAAACAAATCGAGATTTGTTTAGCCATACATTTAATAGGTATTCCCGCCTAATTCATTATTAATTAATTAATTTTCAAAATTAGGTACGACTCCAATTAAGCACTTATTCTCCCAAAAATATATATATATATATATTTGATGTTAAGATTATAAAAATCAGATGTACTGGATTTTTTCAAACATGAGAGAATGTTGCAATTAATAATTCGAAAGGATTAATGCTAAAGAAAAACAGTTAACTTACCGATTTCGTCTAGATCTATTGTACATTACGATACACCAACTAAGTCAGTCGCTAGCATCCGGTTTAGAAAGTATGGGAGCTAATATTGAAAAACAACTCTTGAAAGTAATGGATTCTGATTAGAATGCAATTTGGAAAACTAAAGTAATAAGTAGTCTTATGATTTAACTAAAGCAAAGAGGTTTTACGTCCATAAAATTTAATGGTATGTAAAAAGATTTTTATAACGGATTGGCTAATTTTAAAATTGTAAAGTCGTCGGTAATTGAATTTATATATTGTTTGTATAGGATTTAATTCATCTTCATATATATATATATATATATATATATATATATATATATATATATATATATATAATATATTATTATTATTATTATTATTTACATTTGTATTTTGGCTTGAAGGCAGTTACAATGCGTATATCGTATAAAATTCAATAATTAATGAAAATAATCATGACAAGCGAACTCGGCAAACTTCGCCCCCCTCTGTAGAACATCGTACAGCCGCTATTTCAACTTTATTAAGTCTCATCAGCGATGTATACTTACGATTTCCATCCGACAGAAATTGAACCCCGTAACTCAGCACGCAGAGTCAGGCACTTTACCACTGGGCCACCGATACGCAGCAAACGATACATGCGAAATTAGCTTGTCAAGGATAAATACGTCACTATTACTACTACTATACAAAGTAGAGTGGACGTTGAGAAGGTCGCAAATTTAGGCCTATGCTCCGGCGTGGGGAATGAGATTAAGGTAATTTGCTTTAGAAGCATTGTTGAGTAAAGTATATTATTATTCATATTTTTTTACGTATATCGTATAAAATTCGATAATTAATGAAAATAATCATGACAAGCGAACTTGTACAATTTTATATATAGAATTGTATATTTGTGTGTCTTATTTTATACTTGAAATTTATTGTATATTAGGGAATCAAATGGATGAAAGAGAAAGAGAAAGAGAAAGAGAAAAGTAAACTATCTTCATAGATTTACCAACGACACCGCATGAACGCGTTGTGACACAGGGTCAATTTATTAAGCGAAGTTTAAGAGGTTGGAATTCAGAGTTTTCCTTCTTGTAAATGAGTTGTCTAACCAAGGTTAAATAGCCCAGTTCGCCCTAATGTTTACCCATAATTGGGGGGAGATACACACACACACACACACACACACACCACATACACACACACACACACACACACACACACACATATTATATATATATATATATATATATATATATATACATGAGGAAAAGAGGGTTGGAATGAATCCGACAGAATGAGGTAAAATAAGGAATAAAAGAACAAAACTCAAACAAAAATGTTTTGTATATTTCACTGGAGATTCTTCTGCTTTGTTATAAGATATTCTGCTTTGTTTATAATATTGATATTATATATCAATAAAGCAGAAGAAGCTGAGGTCCAACCTCCAGTGAAATATACTACAAATATTTGTCTGAGTTTTGTTCTTTTATTCCTTATTTTACCTCATATATATATATATGTTAAGAGATGTAAGTGAATCCGACGGTATGTAATATATTAAGAAAATTGAAAAAACAGGTTTAAATAAGTTGAATGGTAAGTTTATTAGCCGACGCTGCAGTGTTTCGATCTATTAATTAGATCATCTTCAGGGCATGTGTTGGTATAAGGAAGGTGATAACAAATTTTTATCACAGAATAACGAGAAAAGCAAGCGATAGTCCTTGTTTATCAGTCTGTTCAAAATTTGAAATCTGAAGAAAAGACGCTGAAAGATGGCATCATATTTCAAACCGTCCAAAGCGTCTTTTCTTCAGATTTCAAATTTTGAACAGACTGATAAACAAGAACTATCGCTTGCTTTTCTCATTATTCTGTGATAAATTTTTTTTATCACCTTCCTTATACCAACAAATGCCCTGAAGATGATCTAATTAATAGATCGAAACACTGCAGCGTCGGCTAATAAACTTACCATTCAACTTATTTAAACCTGTGTTTTTTCAATTTTCTTAATATACTATATATATATATATATATATATATATATATATATATATACATATTGTCCGGTTAACCTTCTCATATTTCTCCCATATATATATATATATATATATATATATATATATAAGTCGTAAAGTCGTCTGGGCGGCCTAAAGTCAGTATCGGCCAATCAGCGAGGGAGTCTATCCCCTTTTCACTAGCGCTAGACCAAGGAGATTATTTTAGCGTCTGAGGTGGTGCGCCACACCTACCATCAGCTCCTTACTTTACTGCACATATCCCTGTGCTACTCATACGCTGAGTTGGCGAGGACCGGTATCGAACTAGGAACCTTGTGTTTTCTAGCCGAACGCTCTACCGACTGAGCTAATCCGGCCCCCCTCTCTCTCTCTCTCTCTCTCTCTCTCTCTCTCTAATATATATATATATATATATATATATATATATATATATATATATATATATATATATATATATATATATATATATGATAAGTTGTAAACACGGTATGTTTGGAATGGCTTTTTTGCCGACAATTTTGGGAGAATAAGTGCTTAATTAATTTTCAAAAATTAGGTACGACTCCAATTAAGCACTTATTCTCCCATATATATATTATATTTATATATATATATATATATATATAGAGAGAGAGAGAGAGAGAGAGAGAGAAGAAAGAGAGAGAAAGAGAGAGAGATATAGACTGAGAGACAAACAGACAGACAGACGGACAGAGAGAGAATGAGAGGGAGAGAGAGATAGATAGATAAGTACAAGAGTTTGCGACGAGAATTTCGCAACTATTAAAAACCGACTAGTGGTTACTCTTGTACAGACCTTATACGTAAACATATCAATAACAACAAATTTATTTTTCACTTAAAGTATCACTTGATATAAGACTGAGGTAAAATTTCTCATAGGCGAATGTGTTCTGTTC
>CM042149.1:44698866-44713866 GCA_023376005.1 Doryteuthis pealeii | reverse complement strand
TTACTTTTTTAACTATTAAAAAAAAACAACTTTTTTCTGTTAAGTTTTCTTTTCTGATACGTCTTTTTCTGTTACATTTATTTCTGTTACTTTTCTTTCTGTTACGTTTTTTTTTTTTTTTTAACTTTTTCTGTTGGTTTTCTTTTCTGATACGTCTTTTTCTGTTACATTTATTTCTGTTACGCTTTTTAGAATTTTTTTTTTTTTTACTTTTTTCTGTTAAGTTTTTTTTTTGATACGTTTTTTCTGTTACATTTATTTCTGTTACTTTCTTTCTGTTACGTTTTTTTTTTTAATTTTTAAAAACTTTTTTCTGTTGGTTTTCTTTTTTGATACGTTTTTTTTTTCTGTTACATTTATTTCTGTTACTGTCTTTCAGTTACATTTTTTTTTAATTTATTACTTTTTTCTGTTAATTTTCTTTTTTGATACGTATTTTTCTTTTACGCTTATTTGTGTTACTTCTTCTTTCTGTTACGTTTTTTTTTCTTACTTTTTCTGTTAAGTTTTTTTTATTTCTGTTACTTTTTATTTCTGTTGCTTTTTTCTGTTACTTTTTTTTTCTGTAATTTAAAAAAAATGTTTTACTTTGTTTTTGTTAAGTTTTTCTGTTTCTTCCTTGCCATTTTTCTGTCTCTCTTCCTCGGTTCTTTTCTAATTCTTCTCTAGATTCTTCAACTTTCAATTTTTCGTTCATTCGTTCCTTTCTTTCTTTCTTTTACCAGTAACTAATGCAGATTAGGGCGCAATAGATAATATCATTAGATATATAGAGAGCATTACATTTAATTACATTTTCCGGAAATACCTGAAACCTTTGAGATGCAAGAGTCACGGTTAGTTTTAGGGTTAGGCTACTTCAGGAATTTCCGTAATCTAATGCTATTTATACGTAAAATGCAATTCTAATTAAATTATCTCGAGAGCATTATTCGGGATTTGTACCCATTTTTCATATGCACCAGTTTCTTTCTTTCTTTCTTTCTTTCTTTCTTTTATTTTTACTTCTCATTCTCACCCTTTGTCTTTTCCTTTTCCATCTGCATCACGTTCCTTCCTTCTTTCTTTCTTTCTTTCTTTCTTTCTTTCTTTCTTTCTCTCTTTCTCACTTTCTTCTTTCTTTCTTTCTTTTTTCCTTCTTTCTTTGTATCATTTCTATTTTTCACCCTTTTTCTTTTCCTTTTTCATATGCATCACGTTCTTTCTTTCTTTCTTTCTTTCTTTCTTCACCAAATGCAACTAATTCTAAAAATGTATTCACCCTCTACCCAACCCCTCCTTTCCTCCCGGGTGGGGGCTGGGTGGGCTGCACCCCCTCATGCAGACATCATCTGTAATGTAATGATGAATCTGCATAAATCTCCATGACGTCACCTTCTGACTGATTTATGAGAGTTTTCTGTTAATTTGACTGGAATTACAAACGCGTATCTTACACCTCTTCCCCCTCCCCTCCATCATTTCTCCCTTCCTTCCTTTCTCTTTTTCTTCTTTCATTTCATCTTGTCTTTCTGTCAATCATTTCAAGTCTTTTTACTTGCTCTTTATATATATATAATATATATATATATATATATATAATATATATTATATATATATATATAAGTATTTCCTAGTTGAGTAACATGATATTACAGAATGACACAGTAAAACAGAACCCACATTATTTATTTATTTTCCCATTAAACTAACCCTAAATCCCAACCCTAACCCTAAACCTAACCCTAATCCCTAACCCTAACCCTAATCCCTAACCCTAACCCTTGTTGAACTTAAACTTAAAAAAAATTAAAATTAACAGTTTTATTACAAAATGTGTGGATTCTGTTTTTTCTGGGTCACCCTGTAATATTATGCTACTCAAATAGAGGAGTTAGGGTTAGGGTTTAGGGTTAGGGTTTAGGGTTTAGGGTTAGGGTTAGGGTTAGGGCTGGGTTTTAGGGTTAGTTTAATGGGAGAATAAATAAATTATTTGGGTTCTGTTTTTTTTGGGGGGGCACCCTGTAATATCATGTTACTCAACTTAGGAAATAACCTATAATATATATATATATATATATATATATATATATATATATAATACTAATATTATTATTAGAAGAAAAATAAAGGGTCTACCATGGTTTCAATCAAATAGAAATGATTTCGTCAGAACCATACGCTACGTTAACTAAGTCGATGTAATTCCTTAGTTAAATTAACGATATTTATTTGATTGAAACCATGGTAGACCCCCTATTTTCCTCTAATAATAATATTAGTAGTATTATTACTACTCTGTATTTTAATATATTGAGTACTTTTGGATTATTTACTGATGCCACTGTGACGTAAAGTTAAAGCGGCAATTGGATACTATATATATATATATATATATATATATATATATATATATATATATATATATATATATAAGAGTTTTATGTGTCCAACGGGAGAAAGTTAAATATCTTATCCAAAAGAAGGTCCGCAAAATGGATTATGTTTTTTTTAAAATTATTATTTTACATTTGCGACACGTGTTTCAGATCTTCTAATATATTCTTCAGGCATTAACTAACCATATTCTGTCCGAATATGAATTTGTACATGCATATATATATATATATATACAAGTATCTAACCCCTCCCTTCCTGTTCGGTGAGAGTGGAGTATAGAGGAATTTCATTTTTAACATCTATGTTTTAGCAAGTGTTTTTGTTCCTGGCTGGTGGATCATAAATTTTTAAATTTAGGGTCTTGAGGTTATATAGTGCTTATTAGTTTGTGAAATTTTCAATACTTTGAAAATATTTTGCATAGTCTTCGAATAACAATATACTGATTTATAAAACCAATGTGTCACGAGAGTAAGGTCCATTTTTAAGCAAAGTAAAGCTAGTTTAAATTTTTACCTTTTCTCTACTAGTTGCATAACCAAGGCTGAATATCCCAGTCTGCCCGACTATTTTACCATTGAGAGAAGAGAAGGATACAAGCTTTTCTCAATAGTATTACCAAGAAGTGAAACACAAACAGCCTCGTCAGGGATTTGAACTCGGGTCACCGATTCCATTTCCTACGACGATAACCATTACGCTAAGCGCTCAATTTACAATGTTTGTATAATATTGATCTGGACCATTATTTTATTTCATTCAGGTCAACTAAACCGAATCTTTATTTGTTTTGCTTAATCGTATAAAGTAGTCATTTATCAGATATTTTACTAGCTTGTAACTAAAAGGACGACCTTCTTTTCATGGCTTTTTTCCTTCACAGAAAGAGTAAAAGTAAAGTTGGTGGAGCGGCTTATTGTCGGTATCAACCGGAAAGCGAGGGATCTATCCCCTTTTCGCTAGCACTAGACCAGGGAGATTGTTTTTGCTGAGGTGAAGCGCCACACCTACCGTCAGCCTCCCATTTTACCGCAGAGATCAGATTATCCAATCAGTTCTACTTATGTGCTTAGTTTACGGGGACTGTTATCGAACCAGGATCCTTGCAATTTCCAGGCGGGTCTTGTATCAACTTAGCTAAGACTTTAAATATTAATCTGTTTATGTTTGTAGAGTGGGCAATGGTCTCCCTGGGCAATAAATATCAATGTCTCCACTGTGTTTATTAATTTAGTCCCCCCTCTCCAAATAAAAAACATAGAAGATATTATGTGTTTATTTATTTGCTACAATAAATAAAAAATGAGACGTTAAATTTATGGTCATTTAAAATAATCTCACCCATAGAGCAGGTTTTCATGTCATGAAATGAATATCCTAATAATAATGAATATAATTACAATTCGAACAAATGTATACTGTAGTATATTTGATCAGGAGACGTGATCAAGGCAGACATGTTACCATTGACGTCATAGCTCCGTCGCTGTGGTAATTTGCCTTATGTTATTACAAACAGCGTAACATTTTAAATTAGAGATAGACTCAAGTGAATAATATTGTTCGTTTTTCTTTCTTTCTTTTCTTCTTTCTTTCTTTTTCATTTCTCTTTCTTCTTATCTTCTTCTTTCGTTCTTTTTCCTCTTCTCTTTCTTCTTCCTTTTCTTTTCTTTCTTTCTTTCTTTCTTTCTTTCTTTCTTTTGGCCTCTTCTCTTTCTATTTCTTTCTCTTTCTTTTCTTCTTTCTTTTTCCTTTCTATCCTTCTTTCTTCTTTCTTTCTTTCTTCTCTTTTAGCCCTCTTCTCTTTCTATCATTTCTTCTTTCGTTTTCTCTTCTCTTTCTATTCTTGTCTTTCTTTCTTCTTTTCTTTCTTTTTTTCTTTTTCTTCTTTCTTTTGGCCTCTTTCTCTTTCTATTTTCTTTCTTTCTTTTCTTTTTTGCCTCTTCTCTTTCTATTTCTTTCTTTCTTTCTTTCGACTCTCCCTTTCTTTCTTTCTTTCTTTTTCTTCTTTTCTTTCTTTCTTTCTTTCTTTCTTTCTTTCTTTCTTTTAGCCTCTTCTCTTTCTCTATCATTCTTTCTTTCTTTCTTTTGGCCTTCTTCTCTTTCCTTTCTTTTCTTTCTCTATTTCTTTCTTCCTTCTTTCTTTCTTTCTTTTCTTCTTTCTTTCTTCTTTAGCCTCTTCTCTTTTCTTATCATTTCCTTTCTTTTCTTCTTCTCTTTCTATCTTTCTTTCTTCTTTCTTTCTTTCTTTCTTTCTTTTCTTTTTTTCTTTCTTCTTCTTTGGCCTCTTCTCTTTCTACTTTTCTCTTTCTTTCTTTCTTTCGACCTCTTCTTTCTATCTTTCTTTCTTTCTTATTCTTTCTTTCTTTCTTCTCTTCTTTAGCCTCCTTCTCTTTCTATCTTTTCTTTTCTTTCTTTCTTTTGGCTCTTCTCTTTCTTCTTTCTTCTTTCTTTCTTTCTTCTTTCTTTCTTTTTCTTCTTTCTTTCTTTCTTTCTTTCTTTTTCTTTTGGCCTCTTCCCTTTCTATCTCTCTTTCATCTTTCTTTCTTTTCTTTCTTTCTTTCTTTCTTTCTTTCTTTCTTTCTTTCTTCTCGACCTTCTTTCTTTCTATCCTTTCTTTCTGTCTTTCTTTTGGCTTTCTCACCTTCTCTATTTTCTTTCTTTCTTTCTTTTATTCTTTCACTTTTTTCACTTTTTCTATCTTCTCTCTCTTTGCAGCTTTTACTTCTTCAACTCTTTACCCTCATTCGTGTTCTTTTTCCTCATAACTCACTCTTTCTCTTTCTCGTTTTTTCTTTCTTCCCTTCTTTCTTTTCCTTCTTTCTTTCCTTCTTTCTTTCTATCCTTCTTTCTGTCTGTCTGTCTCTTTTCCCACTTTATCTACTCTATCGATTTGCAGCTTTTACTTCTCCGTCTCTTTACCCTCATTCGTTTTCTTTTTTACCTTTTTTACCTCATTCGTTTTCTTTTTTCTCTTGCTCTTTTCTCTTCTCCCTTTCTCCCCCCCTCTCTCTAACTTAATCTTTCTTTATTTTCTCCGACCCTCTCACTTTCTGATCCTTTTCTCTCTCCACTTTTTTCCCTTTTCCATTCTCTCATATTCTTTCTCTTATCTATCACTATCTTTTCCGTCTTTTCTATTTCACTTTCTCTATATTTCCTTTCTCACTTCTCAACCCTTCTCTTTCTTTCTTCTTTCTCTTTCTTTCTTCTTTTTTTTCTTATCTTCCTTTCCTTTATCTTTGCTCTTTCTGTGTCCATTATTTTTTGTATTATTGTTGACTGTAATCTTTCTTTCTTTCTTTTATTCATTCATTCTTGACTTACTACTTCTTTTTAGTCTTTTTTCCTCATGGTGTTTTTCTTTCTTTACCACTGTTTTTTCGTTCTTTCTTTCTTTCTTTCTTTCTTTCTTTCTTTCTTTCTTCTTTTATATTTGCTCTTTATTCTCTTGTCTTGCTTTCTTTCTGTTGGTTTTGCTCGTTTTCTCTATTCTTCCTTTCTTCTTTCTATCTTCCATTCTTTCTTTCTTTCTTTCTTTCTTATTTTATTTATTTTTCTAAATTTCCTCAAATCAAATTTTTTCAAAAGTAAATTTTACTTCAAAAGTCAATTTCTTCCGAAGTGAATTTCTTCAAAAGTTCTCGCTTTAACTCATATTCCCTGAAATTCCAAAGATAAGAATCCATAGATATTAGCGTATTTGGAAATGTTATGATGCCTTGCAGATTGAATCTATTGAATATCTGTGAAAATCAGAATCACTCAGACGACAGCGTTATTAAAATCGTCAAGAATACTACGGAGAGTGCTGTCATGCCAAGGTTAAAGTGTCCAGTCTGCTCTACTATTTTACCCATAGCTGGAGGGAGAATAGTTGGAAGCATACTTTTCTCAGGGGTATTAGCTTCATCCAGAATTTTGAGAAAATGCACATGTGTATTTATCAACACCCCAGCACGAGCAGTGTGGGGCACAAGGCCAATTTTTAAAACTGAATATGTTTCCCATTGGTCGAATCACCACTGACACACCTCTTTTTATTTGGCGTGAAGTTGCGTAGTCTTATTTGTTTTAATTCCCTCTAAGTCGTCAATTCTTTTGACCTTAAGATAGGGGTGATTTTACTCTCTGCAGAGGGACAGTCAGTGTATTGTTCTGTCCCAGCCGATAGGGTGCTATTTCGCAGGGTGTTCCAACTTCACTCAAAAGAAATGAACGAAAGGCATTAGCACAAAATCAAACATAACCAGGTTCGTCCAGGATTTGAACTTGGGTTGCCAATCCATTTCATTTGACTATAACCGTTACACTTGCGAGACTTCAGCGTGATACAGCATGTCTATACATTGAATAAAAATTCAACAAGGTTTTAAAAAACTCGAATTTAGAAAGAATATTGAACTGTAAATAGATCACTGGATCTGGATTAGAAAATCGGGATTTGTCACCTCCATGAAGAAAACAAAGATGTCTCTGATCGAGAATAGGGCCGTTCCAGCACAGAACAATGCAAAACATAGAAACAGGGGAAATTTTAAAATATATGGGGCCCTATCAGAGAATTAAAATGGTTATGAAATATGCAAGTGTAGAATGTGTGGAGATAAAAAGGAAACGGTTAATTCTATAATAAGCGAATGCAGCAAACAAGCGTAAAGAGACTACAAGACTAGGCACGACTGAGTGGGAAGTTGATCCACTGGGAATTGTGCAAGAAATTCAAATTTCACCATACTACTACAAAAAGAGACGCATAAAATTGTTCGGTACGTTGAGAAATAGACGAATCACCTAATCCCGTCAAAGAGACCAAACCTAGCATTAATTAAGAAGAATAAACTTGGCATCTTGTGAAATTTGTCATCCCGGCAGAACATATATAGGAAAATGATAAGGTAGACAAATACTTGGACCTGGCCAGAGAGCTAAAAAAAACTGTGGAACATGAAGGTAAAGGTCGTACTAATTGTAATTAGGGCCATTGGAACGATCCTAAAGGGTGTGGAACAGAATTGGATATCCGTGGAAGAATCGAGACCACCCAAACTACAACATAAGCTAGAATACACAGTCCTGGAGACCTAAGGAGACTTACTGTCACTTAGCCTTCAGTGAGACACCAGCTTAGGTGGGTGTTAAAAACTCTCATGGATAATAATAATAATAATAATAATAATAATAATAATAATAATAATAATAATAATAATAAAATTTGAGAAAATGATATTTTTTTGGATTGGGTTCATTCGATTTTTATTAGATTACTAGAAACGGCCACTCGGCGGCGCCTGGATAGAGGGGTGCGTTTTATAAGATTTAATGTCGCTGATCAATTATTGAATCGCATGTTTGATCCTCGCTGGATTCCCCATAGAAATCTTCACGCAAAAAGAACTTGTGTTAATCTGGCCCATGATAGTGAATGTGCATATATATTTTCTTTGTCGTTAATTGTTTTATTTTGGTAGTTTCATCCATCCATACACACACACACCAACCACCCTTTACATATGTATAGTTCTAATGCCATAACAGTCTCTTTGCAAGCGATTATATGGTTTCAAGTAACTAACGTTAATAATAATTTGTAATGAATTATGGCTTCAAGTAACTAGTGTTAATAACAATAATTTGCGCAATCATATGGTTTTAATAATAAAAAAAGGTTGGTTTGTTGTTTTTGGTTTGTTGGTTTTTACGGTATGTTAACCCTTGATGCCGAAATTAGACTTTTTTGAAATCATGATTTCACGTAACTCGTGATAATAATGTTTAAGGAATTATAATTTCAAGTAACTATTCCTACTGCAAATATATGAGCTCAATTATTCGGTTTCAAGTATTCTTATCTAACACCGATTATTTGCTCACGGTTATCGAGTTTCAGATATTTCAAGCATTTAATGTTGCATTCTGGGGGAAATAAATATTTCAATTTCATTAATATTCCAGATGAGTAGCGGCTATTTTAAATATTGTTTTGGTAATTTACCACGCATACATGAACTCTTCCAGCGATAAATAGCAGCAGGTACTGCTCTTAAACGAGAGCCAATATGCCAGCGATATGCTCGGACGGTTGATCCACCGCTTCGCGGGTATCCTTCTCATTTGTATATGTTTGTAATACTATTCTTTGTTAATATATTTGTTTAACTCATTTCCTCTCTTGTGTTTTTATTCTGGCCCCTAACAAGGCCACGACAATTATGTTGGTTGGGTGCTACGGTACGTCAACCCATTGAGTCATTTTATGCCGAAGACGTTTTGCTTTAATCATTCCTGGTGGGTATCAAATTTTCTTTTTTTTTTAACTACTGGTTTTAACAAACCAGGCTTAATAAATAATTACTTGGTATTATTTGATCTCTATATGTTGTTTTATTCTCCAATATATCAAAATCAATCCTATGAATTATTTATACAGAGACCATTTAAAATATAATTAAAATAAGAATAATCTTTTTATATGCTTTCTTATTTAATTTCTTTAGTATTTCTTATTTAATATATTTCATTACATTAAAACTTCAATACTTAAACTTGTATGGATCATATTCTTGCTAGCGCGTTTTAAAAAACATGAGTTTAAAAAAAATGTAAAAGATTCAACGAGAATGAATAAACTAAAAATGTCTTTGGCATAAAATAACCCAAGGGTTGACATACCATAAAACCAACTAACCAACCAACCAACCAACTGTCACATGATCTCCCGTGAAAATCTCCAGTTACTAATGGTACGAAAAACCGCCATGAGTATCAATAACAATATAAATTGTTTACTTAATCAAACAAACTAAGAGTAAATTGAAGGGGTATGTTTTACTGACGGACCGACACACAATCTCCATTATAATAAGATATGTTTTTTGCACTGCAGACATCAGCCTTCTCCTTGAATTTCATCGAAAGAAGAACGCATCTGTTGATTTATTTACTGCATTTCCGTTGATATATGAAAACATAATTCAGTAATTAGACGAAAGAAGGTTAATAAAGTGTTATTTGATAGGTTTCCTACAATTAGAACAGACCTCTGCCACCAGACGGCGCTGGGGATGCTGAGAACTGGGAGAAAATGAACTCAGTGGAATAAGATATATATATATATATATATATATATATATATATATATAGTTCTCAGAAATATACATAAATTTTTTAGAACATATGTTTTTCTCAAAACGGAAGAGAAATTAAGTCCCAGACGCACAACACTCACACACATACACCCACACACACACACACACACACACACACACAGAAATATATATATATATATATATATATAATATATATATTATATATGTATATATATATATATATATATATATATATATATATATATATATATATCCATCAATATTGATAATGTATTTGGTTATATTTATGAGGAATGAGTGCCCAATATCATAGATAGACCATGTATATCTAAGTTAGTGTAGCGAAAATATAAATTCAATTACCGCTTGGTAACTGACTGTTTCTCGCCTTTGTGATTTTCAAAACAAGTACTTATCGCATAGGCAATAAACTATTAGTTACGAAACACCAATGCAAGTGTATGTTTTGGGATGCAGTAACGTGACATAAAGGAATCAAGAAAAGCTCAAAGCAATGAGAAAGTAACCGCACTTATTGGGAAATCATTTCTGGGGCGGGGTCCGGTGTACTTCGGCTACTGGACCGGTAGAGTTGGTTGTTAACGTCGATCTCAGGGAGGCATCCCCACCCCCCAGGCAATACCTGCTCCCTCGATTTAAAGGGACAGGGAGGGATTTATTGCCCAGCGCCTGAGGCGCCGACCCCCCCCCCCCCTTGAGGGGGAATGCCGACGGGATCAGCACAATTTTCTACCTACCACCAATCAGTCTCGGCTTGTGGGTGGACCCACGTAAAAACGGCCTTGTGATGTACCTTGTACAGTGGGTACATGTAGATATTTGGAAATCACGTGAAATAGACCGTCATAAGTCAAATCGCTGAATATTATATAAAACTAGAAGTGGCTACCCGGCATCGCCTGGGTAGGATCTAGCAAAAAAAATTAGTCTAGGAACATCCATTATTACTGAATTACGAATTAGATCATCGCAGTATGCCCCATTAAAATCCTTATGTAAAAAGAAGACCTTGCGTTGATCCAGCAACTCTGAAAAGAAAAATTAATGTCTACTATTTAGAATATTAAATGCAAAAGAAATTCTATGTTGCTACAATTTGAATTTTATCTTTTTATTTATCTTCACAAATATAAATCAAACTTTCATTAATTTTGCTCAAAAACCAAACCCTGGTGATATTTAATGTGTATATATATTCACTTTGTTGTTAATTGTTTTATTTTCGAAGTGTCCTCCGGACATACAGATAACAGCCCTTTATAGATGTACTAGCAGCGGCTACCCGGTGTCGCCTGCGTAAAGGGAGGATTTTTTAAAGTTAGTCCTGCAGATCCATTATTACTGAATCGTGTGTTGGATCCTCCTAGAATGCCCATTTAAATCCCTACGTAAAAAAAGATTTTAAAATTAGTCCCACAGATCCATTATTATAGAATCATGAGTTGAATTATCGTGGGATGCCCCATTTAAATCCCTATGTAAAAAATAGACATTGCATTGACCCAGCTAAGAAATGTTAATGTTTACTATCTAAAATGTTAAACGCCAAAAAATCTCCATGCTGTTATCAGTAAAATTTTATTTTTTTAATTATCTTCACTGATATAAAAGAAATCTTTTTTTTTTCTCCAAAAACCAAGCCCGGGTGATATTTATATATATATATATATATTATATATATATATATATATATATATATTTACTTTGTCGTTAATTGTTTTATTTTTGAAGTTTCCTCCAGACATACAGATACACACAACTTCTCTTTATATATGTACTAGAAGCAGCTGCTCGGCATCGCCAGGTTAGAGGGATAATTTTTTAAAGTTAGTCCCACGGATCCTTTATTACTAAATCCTGAATTGGATCCTCGTCGGATGCCCCATTAAAATCCCAATGTAAAAAAAGACCTTGCATTGATCCAGTCACTCTGAAAATAAACGTTAATGTCTACTATTCAAAATATTAGATGCAAAAAAATATTCCATTCTGTTATCATTTAAATTTTATTTTCTAATTATCTTCACGAATATAAATCAAATCTCTATTATTTTTGCTAAAAACCCAAGCCCTGGTGATATTTAATGTGTATATATATTTACTTTGTCGTTAATTGTTTTATTTTCGATGTTTCCTCCGGACATACATATACACACAACTGCCCTTTATATATGTGTAGATGATATATTTTCGTAAACATTTTGGATATATAAAAAGTTATTTTGGTGTAGAAAATCATGATTCTGTTGTACTGAAAAAAAATACGTTAAAACGGAGAATGTAGACGGGGTTCGGCTATTTTTGGCACCACACCACTTGTGTTTTCTTGTGTGGTCCTTGTATCAAACCGACTCTATGTCTCATTCCAGCAGAGTGAGGGTTAGATAAATAAACCCATCTGTCTGGTTGCCGAGGGCCAGTGTTGAATAAATGAAAGACAGTTGAATGAGACTGGGAGTCAGCGGGTTTGCGACTCAAGTAGGACTCATTGTGAGTGACACTTGGTGGAAGACAAGTATTCTGGTTCAAGTAGCCCCCTCCCTCGAAGATGATAGAATGCCGACCATATACAAACACCTCCAGGAGAAACAAGCGGTATCAAGCTGATACAGGGTATTGCTATCTTTCTTTGGAGCATATTACCTTTAGGCACCCCTTTTTGATCTCGATTAAGAAAGGACATGTTTTTCATTTACACTGTCAATATCCGGTTGTTTGTTAGGGATTAAGGTTAGGGGTTAGGATTAGGGGTCTGGGTTAGGGTTAGGGGTTAGGCTTAGGGGTTAGTTTTATAATTTAAACACAAGCTAAAAATCGTCTGTTAAAACAACCGGATATTGACGGTGTAAATGAAAAAACATGTCCTTTCTTAATCGAGATCAAAAGGGGGTGCCTAAAAGTCATATGGTCCCTTTCTTTTATTAGAACCATCATCAACTCAGGCCAACAGTACGGATTTGCTTCTCTCGCTCTCTCTACCTCCCCCCTCTCTCTCCTCTCTCTCTCTCTCTCTCTCTCTCTCTCTCTCTCTCTCTCTCCTTCGCTCTAGCTAGCTAGCTAGCTAGCAAACTAGTTTTAACTTCATCCATTTCTATCGGCTATCACTCTTGTCAGGTCCTCTACAGGGCATCTAGTTTCGTACAAAACTGATGAATGGGTTTTTGTTGGTTAGTCAACATTGATGTGTCTATATGTAGAAGTCTTCGAGAGAACGTCACACATGAGTTCGTCCTTACTTCTCCAGTAGTGCCCAGAATATCTTGTTTGTCTTACTTGGATTGTGAGATAAGAGGTAGGTCATCAGATTGATGCTTTGGGAGGGGGGATGTGCTGCATCCTATTACATAGGCAAGGTTAACAGTTTTAAAAAACAACATTTATCCGTGTGTGAAGTATTTTTTCCGAAATTATACTGTGAAAATTTCCAATCCAACTTCACTTAATTAACACGTCAGATGGGCTCTATCTTTGGACACATGCACATATACATAACTAGAAGGGATTACCTGGCATCACGTGGGTAGGGGAGAAAAAACAAAAACAAAGTGATATAATGGTTAGCAAGCTAGTCTAACAGATTTGTTATTACTAAATAGCAAGTTTAATCCTCGCTGGATGCCCTATAAAAAAATTCACACGTAAAAGGAGCTTATGTTAAACCGGCATAAAAAAAATGATTGTTTTGCGCTTCCATATTGAGTTGTTTAACTTAGAGTTTCACGGACATTTTTAAGTAGAATTTTAATGCTATTTTCATTTTTAAATATCTCTGCGAATATAAATAAAATCTTTATAATTTTTGCACAAAAAGCTAAACACAGTAACAGTTCTGTTGTATTTTCGTAATTTCCCCCGGGCATACATACATACATGCACACAACTGTCCTTTACATATTTATAGACGTAAGCTGCTTTCTTGAGGAGTGCTGCTTCCATGATTTGTTCAAGTTCCCATCTAGCATTTTCTCTAAGCATTTTTCTGAATAGTTCAATATCAACCTCAGCCGATAAAGTTTTGAAATAAATAATAATAATTAATTCTTAATGAATAATACAATTTTTTTATAAATACATTTTTCTATTTGACCCATAGATGGGACCCTAACAGGTACTACCACTTCGGGTCAGAGTGGACCAGGGAGCAATGGTGATGAATGGGTGCTCAACATTCCCCAAACCTCCAGAACTGGAACCTCACCATCAGATAGATTTTAACGTCATTCCCATATGTAGACCCTCAGTCACCGCCTTCTATCACCCATATGATAAAAGGTAAAGATTCTTTGAATAGAGGGGGCAGGTATTGCTTGGTGGGATCCCCCCCCCCTGGGATCAACGCTGTTAATTTTATCAACGGTCCAGGGCCCAAGCCACATGACCCGCGCACATATTGTTCTATATAGCTAATCATTTACTGTAATCCAGTATATATACAATCTTGTTTCATTTTTCTTTGATCCTCCCTTTTGCCCTACGAGTTCTTATAACAACTTCATTCATAAATAAACGACCTCCTTTAGCTCAACTTATCGAGTTACCCTTTTTTTTAATCGTATCACTTGCTGTTGATCTTATGCGAGAATTGAGCCGTTCCAATCTGTTCGTCACAGTTCATTCATTCACAAGAAAATGGTGTTTAATCTTCAGGAAACTAATTCGCATTTTCAGGGTGTTGCACCTTTATTCTTTCGCCACTGGATAATATGGATGGGTTATGAATGATTTTACTATATGAATCTCGTAAGAATAAAAAGATGAAAGAGAAGCATGTTGTTTTTCAGCCATTCAGGAATTAATACTAGCGTCACTAAAAACTATATATATATATATATATATATA
Source organism: Doryteuthis pealeii (assembly GCA_023376005.1). Classification (NCBI taxonomy): domain Eukaryota; kingdom Metazoa; phylum Mollusca; class Cephalopoda; order Myopsida; family Loliginidae; genus Doryteuthis; species Doryteuthis pealeii. Next base: position 44,699,518 of record CM042149.1, on the reverse strand, counting down.
TATATATATATATATATATATATATGAAAAAGGAATGGAAGTGAATCCGACAGTATGAAATAAATATTTTTAGAAAAAACAAACACATGATGTTAAAATTCGCTGACAGAAATCTGTTTCGACCCTTTATTGAAGTGGTCTTTATCAAGAGCGAGGTGTGTGTGATAGAGACGGTGTGATTAAACCGCTACAAAATCAAAAGTGGTACAAATGAAACGTTCAAGTTCGGAGCTGGAATTTTTTTTTTTAATTTTGAAAATGCATATTCTGTTTTGAAAATAATATAATATTCGAAAGATATTTTGAAAATGAAATAGTATTTAAAAATATTTTGAAAATAAAATAATGTTTAAAAATATTTTCTGTTTGAAAATAAAATAATATTTAAAAATATTAAAATATTTTATTTTCAAAACAGAATATGCATTCTCAAAAGTCTTTCAAAAACAAAAGCGACATCTCCACCATCGATGGCAAACTCCTAAACTTGGTAGAACAATTTAGATACTTAGGCAGTAACATCTCCTCCACAGAAAACGATGTTAATGCACGCATAGGAAAGGCATGGGTCGCTATAAATAAATTATCAGTCATATTGGAAATCCAATCTCACAGACAAGTTAAAGAGACAGTTCTTCCAGGCATCTCTCTC
>CM042149.1:44667418-44698766 GCA_023376005.1 Doryteuthis pealeii | reverse complement strand
TGGAGAGTATGATGTTCGATTTCCATTATCGCAAAAGAATTTATTACACACACGCGCAACCCACACATCATAAACACATAAAAAATGCACAATGCTTTTTTTCGATACAAACACTTACACATTCTAATACTCACACCGCAAAAAAAAATATTTGTGGTCATATTTTAAAACCGTTCATTTTTTCAACGTTCTTTTTTCTCAGACTTCAAATTTTAAACAAGGACTATTACTCGCCTCTCTCCTTATTCTGAGATAAACATTTTTTATCACCTTCCACATACCAATAAAAGCCCTGAAGATGATCTAATTAATAAATCGAAACACTGCAGCGTCGGCCAATAAACTCACCACTTTTCAATTTTTTTATTATACTACATACTGTCGGATTCACTTCCTTTTATTCACACACACCACACACACACACACACACACACATATATATATATATAAACCTTGTTTACAACTTACCACATCGTCGTGTAATAAAAGTCACTAGAAGAGGAATGTTAACCTACTCTAAACAAATCATAAAATCTAAGAAGTTCGTTTGGTGTTGGGGTTGTGGGATCGGCCTGTCAGCTTGGCAGTCCGGTTTCATATCACGCACAGGGCGGTCTTCCGATCTATAGCTCTGCTGATGAGGCCTAATAGGCCGAAATGTACATACAGAGATTGATTTTTCTCGATTTGTTTAGCCATACATTTAATAGGTATTCCATTATTAATTAATTAATTTTCAAAATTAGGTACGACTCCAATTAAACACTTATTCTCCAAAAAATTATCGGCAAAAAGCCATTCTAAACAAACCTTGTTTACAACTTACCACATCGTCGTGTAATAAAAGTCACTAGAAGAGGAATGTTAACCTACTCTAAACAAATCATAAAATCTAAGAAGTTCGTTTGGTGTTGGGGTTGTGGGATCGGCCTGTCAGCTTGGCAGTCCGGTTTCAAATCACGCACAGGGCGGTCTTCCGATCTATAGCTCTGCTGATGAGGCCTAATAGGCCGAAATGTACATACAGAGATTGATTTTTCTCGATTTGTTTAGCCATACATTTAATAGGTATTCCCGCCTAATTCATTATAATTAATTAATTTTCAAAATTAGGTACGACTCCAATTAAACACTTATTCTCCAAAAAATTATCGGCAAAAAAGCCATTCTAAACAAACCTTGTTTACAACTTACCACATCGTCGTGTAATAAAAGTCACTAGAAGAGGAATGTTAACCTACTCTAAACAAATCATAAAATCTAAGAAGTTCGTTTGGTGTTGGGGTTGTGGGATCGGCCTGTCAGCTTGGCAGTCCGGTTTCAAATCACGCACAGGGCGGTCTTCCGATCTATAGCTCTGCTGATGAGGCCTAATAGGCCGAAATGTACATACAGAGATTGATTTTTCTCGATTTGTTTAGCCATACATTTAATAGGTATTCCCGCCTAATTCATTATTAATTAATTAATTTTCAAAATTAGGTACGACTCCAATTAAACACTTATATATATATATATATATATATATATATATATATCTTATTATAATGGAGATTGTGTGTTTTTCTGTCTATAACCGAAACTAAATCACTCCTCAAGTCACAATTCCATTAGTTATTGACGTCACATTCACCATGAATTTATCCTTATTTTAACCCCAGTTATTAATAAAATTGTTTTACATTATTAATACTGTTAACCATATCTACATACTAACAACATGCAACTGTATTTATATATACAACAAAATAGTGGTTTACAGTGTGAACGGGAAGGCTAATTTGCATATTGATATTAAAAATGTAATTTTAATAAATATATGCTTAGTATTATTGGTTTCTAACTGTTTGGTTTTATTTTAATGAATTTAAGCAAACATCTCTTCAATGAATCTTAAATGAAATCCATTAACAAGAAAAAATAACTCATTTTATTTTTTACTTCCTCTTTTAACTAAATACTTAAATTAGAAAAATAACAATGAAAGACGAGAGTGATGGAAGAGTAAATTTCAGTTGTTCTATTTTTCGATTATATCCCCCTCTGTTTCAAATCTTTTTATCTGCATTCTTATTTAGTTTCATTAGCGTTTCTTATTTAATACGATATTTCATTACATTAAAACTTAAATACTTGCACCGGAGTGGTGCATATATTTGCTAGTATATATATATATATATATATATATATATAATATATATATATATAGTGAATGAGGATGCGGTTTATTTTAATTAATATATAGATAATGGCCGCCTACATTGTGTCGGTTGTCAGAAAAGTACCACTGAGATTGCTCCTCATCGAGTTCTCCATAAATGTGGCTTCGTAGATAATTACGAAAGAGCTTTTCACATATCTTTCATTAACTGTGCTGAATTTGATCCTCACTGCGTGCCCGGCACTAATCTAAACATAAACGTGTTGGCATTTCCTCATATGTTGGTTATGGATATAGAAATGTAGGAACCTGTATACTTGTTACGGATACATCCCTTCATTAAAAGTTTCATGGACAATTATATAAGTATGTAAATTCTTCAAGTTCCTATATATTTTCCCGATTTTAGAAAATAAAAACTGCGTACTCTCTGTCTTCTCCCCTCCCTCTCCTCTACCCTCTTACGAGTATATATATATATATATATATATATAATATATATAATATATATATATATAATATTATATGATGTGGGATTTTGCATCTCCTAAAACGGATACAAATACTAACATTCACCTCAAATATATATATATATATATATATATATATAAGTACTGAAATCGACTAGGCGGCATAAAGTCGGTATCAGCCATTCAGCGAGGGAGTCTATCCCCTTTTCAATAGCACAAGACCAAGGAGATTGTTTTTTAGCATCTGAGGTATATATGTAGTTAGAGAGAGAGAGAGAGAGAGAGAGAGAGAGAGAGAGAGAGAGAGAGAGAGAGAGATGTGAAAAAAGATGTGGTTTTAGAAAATAGAAACTACGCACTCTCTGTCTCTTTCACTCTCTCTTTCTCCATTAACACTCTCTCTTTCTCGCTCTCATTATCCGTCTCTGTCTGTCTGTCTGTATTTCTGGGTCTCTATGTAAACACAATGACAAGTAGAGAGGGGGGGGGGGGTAAAATGTGAATTTCGAAAATAAAAACTGCGTACTCTCTGTCTTCTTATCTCTCTTCCTCTCTGTCCCCCCTCTCGTCCTCTGTCTCATTATATATATATATATATATATATATATATATATATATAATATATTTTGGGGAGAATAAGCGCTTAATTGTAGTCGTACCTAATTTTGAAAATTTAATTAATTAATAATGAATTAGGCGGGAATACCTATTAAATGTATGGCTAAACAAATCGAGAAAAATCAATCTCTGTATGTACATTTCGGCCTATTAGGCCTCATCAGCAGAGCTATAGATCGGAAGACCGCCCTGTGCGTGATTTGAAACCGGACTGCCAAGCTGCCAAATCACGCACAGGGCGGTCTTCCGATCTATAGCTCTGCTGATGAGGCCTAATAGGCCGAAATGTACATACAGAGATTGATTTTTCTCGATTTGTTTAGCCATACATTTAATAGGTATTCCCGCCTAATTCATTATTAATTAATTAATTTTCAAAATTAGGTACGACTCCAATTAAGCGCTTATTCTCCCAAAAATTATCGGCAAAAAGCCATTCAAAACAAACCGTGTTTACAACTTATCATATATATATATATATAATTAGAGAGAGAGGGAGAGAGAGGGGAGAGAGAGAAAGGTGAGGAGAGAGGACGAGAGGGGGGCAGAGAGAAAGAGAGAAAAAGAAGGCAGAGAGTAAGCAGTTTTTATTTTCGAAATTCACATTTTTAACCCCCCCCCCCTCTCTCTACTTGTCATTATGTTTACATAGATACCCAGAGATACAGAGATACAGACAGACAGAGAGACAGAGACAGCTATCGCAATCTCAAATAAACTGTTTGTGTACTCTCATATATATATATATTATATATATTATATATATATATATATATATATATATATATATCAAATATTAAATTTTAAACCTGCTCTGCTATTTTAGCATTGAGTACCTTCATATGCTAATACTTTTCACGTTCATTCTCCATTCACTCTCTCTCGCCCCTCTCTCTCTCTCTCTCTCTTTGTCTGTCTATATATATATATATATATATATATATATATATAGAGAGAGAGAGAGAGAGAGAGAGAGAGATTATTTTATATAGATATATATAGATATATATATCTGTGTATCTATCTAAACACATTGACAAGTATACAGAGAGAGAGAGAGAGAGAGAGAGAGAGAGAGAGAGAGAGAGAGAGGGGGGGAGGGGGAGGGGCGATGGAGAGAGAACAGATGTGGGGTAGAGGTCGAAATGGGGGACAGAGAGAAAGTGAGAGAGAAGACAGTTTATATTTTCGAAATTCACATTTTTTTCGCTCTCTCTCTCACCCCCCTCTCTCTCACTCTCTCTCTCTTTCTTTCTTTTCTGTGTGTGTATTTATGTAAACACATTGGCAAGTATACAGAGCGATAGTGAGAGAGAGAGAGAGAGAGAGAGAGAGAGAGAGAGAGAGAGAGAGAGAGAGAGAGAGAGAGAGAGAGAGAGAGCGGGGGTGAAAAAAAATGTGATATCTGAACTTCTAGGAAAGGCGTCCATCTGCTCACCACTTGGCTCTACGCACGTGTCATGCTTAAAGTAACCTGAGAACAATGCATCTCTGAAGGGGAAACCTCCACACCCCCACACACACCCCTCGCCTCCACCAGCACCATCAGCGACGCCTCCGCCTCCACCGTCCCGGGTACCTCGACAACCTTTCGGCGCCGTGACCTCTAAAAAGCCTGTGTATAGTGACCGGCGTTTCCTGTCAAAGTTCCAACGGCAGACAGACTGGCGTCACTGTGTTATGCCTTAGTGCTCAGCGGGGCTCAGTTACGCGAACGAAAATCCACAGGTGGACTCATCTAGTCCGGTTGGGTGGGAAAAAAAAGTCATTGGGGGGAGAGGATAAGGGCGGGGGGAGTGTGTGTGTGGGGGCGGGAGAAGGAAAGAAAACGTAGTTATTGTGGTAGGGAGAGAAAGAGAAGAGAGAGAAAGGCGAATGAGAAGAGAAAAAAAAGGAAAATGAATGAATTAATTAGGTTAAAATGGGTAACGAAAGATGAGAAAGAAAGAAAGGATAGAAGAAGAAGAGAAGAAGAAGAAGAAGAAGAAGAAGAAGAAGAAGAAGAAAGAAGAAGAAACAATGAAGAAGAATAAACAAAGAAGTTAAAGAAAAAGAAGAAACGAAGAAGAAAAAACGAGGAAAAGAAAAAAACGAAGAAGAAGAAACAAAGAAGAAAAAGAAGAAAAAAAGAAGGAGAAAAAACGAAGAAGAAGAAAGAGAAGAAAAAGAAAAGAAGAAAAAAACGAAGAAGAACCGAAGAAGAAAAAAACGAAGAAAGAGAAAAAAAAGAAGAAGAATATAAAAAACGAAGAAGAAGAAAAAGAAGAAGAAGAAACGACGAAGAAGAAAAAACGAAGAAAAAAAAATGAAGAAGAAGAAGAAAAAAAAGAAGAAAGAAAAGACGAAAAAGAAGAAGAAAGAAGAAGAAAGGAAAAAGAAGAAAAATGAAGAAGAAGAAGAAGAAACGAAGAAGAAAAAGTAAACGAAGAAGAAGAATGAAAGGAGAAAAAACGAAGAAGAAGAAGAAGAAGAAGAAGAAGAAGAAGAAGAAGAAGAAACGAAAAAGAAGAAAAAACCAAGAAGAATAAAAACGAAGAAGAAGAAACGAAAAAAAAGAAAGAGAAGAAAAAAGAAAAAAAGAAGAAAAAAAAGAAGAAAAGAAGAAAAAAAACGAAGAAAGAGAAAAAAAAGAACTAAAAGAAGAAACATAGAAGAAAAAGAAGAAGAAAAAACGAAGGAGAAAAAACGAAGAAGAAGAGAGAGAAGAAAAAGAAAAGAAGAAAAAACGAAGAAGAACCAAACAAAAGAAAAACGAAGAAAGAGAAAAAAAAGAAGAAGAATATAAAAAATGAAATAGAAGAAGAAGAAACGATGAAGAAGAAAAAACAAAGAAGAAAAAAATGAAGAAGAAACGAAGAAGAAGAAGAAGAAAGAAGACAAAAGAAGATGAAAGAAAAGACGAAAAAGAAGAAAAAGAAGAAACGAAAAATGAAGAAGAAGAAGAAACGAAGAAGAAAAACGAAAAAGAAAAAGTAAACGAAGAAGAAGATAAGAAAGGAGAAAAACAAAGAAGAAGAAAGAAACGAAGAAGAAGATAAGAAAGGAGAAAAAGAAACGAAGAAGAAGAAGAAGAAGAAGAAGAAGAAGAAGAAGAAGAAGAAGAAGAAGAAGAAAACGAAGAAGAAACGAAAAAGAAGAAAAAACGAAAAGAATAAAAACGAAGAAGAAGAAGAAGAAGAAGAAGAAGAAGAAGAAGAAACGAAGGAAAGAAGAAAAAACGAAGAAGAAAACAAACGAAGAAAGAAAGAAAAAACGAAGAAGAAAGAAAATACGAACGGCGGTGACGACGACGACGAAGAAGAAGAAGAAGAAGAAGAAGAAGAAGAAGAAGAACAACAACAACAACAACAACAACAACAACAAGATGAAGAAGAAGAAACATTATAAAGTAGAAGAAAATCTGATAAAAAAGACAATAAAGGAGAAAATTAAATGAGGAAAGAAAGAATATTTTGAAGAAAAGAAAAGGAAGTTGATAAAAAAAAAATGAAAATAAAACTAAGGATTAAAAAGAAGAAAAATGCCGAGGAAGAAAGAAAACATAAGGAAAGATGACGTCGAAAAAAGAAAGAAAGGAAGAAAGAAAGAAGCAATTGATGAAAAGGAAAGAGTATGGAAAAAGAATAGAAGGACAGATGTAAGATACATAACAAATAAGAATAAACAAAAAAGAAAGAAAACAAGAAGAAATAGATAGATAGATAGATAGATAGAGAGAGAGAGAGAGAGAGAGAGAGAGAGAGAGACTGACAGACAGAGCAGATACAGAGGGAGAGAGAAAGAAACTAATCAATGAAAAACCAAACAAGTAAAACTCTCTCTCTTTCTCTCTCTCTCTCTCTCTCTCTCTTCTCTCTCTCTCTCTCTCTCTCTCTCACTCTATCTCTCTATCTCTCTCTATATATATTTAAGTCGTCGCAGTGGTCTAAAGTTGATATCAGCCAGACAGCGAGGGAGTCTATCTCCTTTTCACTAGCGCTAGACGATGGGATTGCTTTTTGGCGTCTGACGTGGAGCGCCACACTTACCACAAACTACTCACTTTTCCGCACAGATCCCTGTGTTACTCATACGCTGAGTTGGCGGGGGGGGGCACCGAACCAGGAACTCTGTGGTTCTCAGGCGGACGTTCTACAGACCACCCCTATATATAATGAGTGAAGAATTAGAATAAATCCGACAAAATATGGTTGAGAATAGAGGAAAGTGTGGATATAACAACACAGACAGCGTAAATTCAATAGATATTTCGCTTCAAAGCTTCATTCAAAATGAGGCGAAATATCAATTGAATTTACGCTGTCTGTGTTGTTATATCCACACTTTCCTCTATTCTCAACCACACACACACACACACACACACATATATATATGTATGTGTGTGTGTGTGTGTGTGTGTGTGTGGAGGCGTGTGCTGTAATGATTACCGTTATAGAAAATGAAGATGGCATGACGAGTTCAAATCCTGGATGAAGCTCTTTGCATTTAACATAGCGCTAATACCCTTGGGAGAGGTATGCATCCAACTATTTTTCCTCCAGCTATGGGTAAATAGCAAAGCATTCTGGGCAGGAGAAAGAAAACTACGAATTCAAACCTGTTAAACTCCGCTTAAGATATATATATATATATATATATATATATATATATATATATATATATATTAGGAGAATATGTGCTTAATTGAAGTCATACCTAATTATGAAAATTAATTAATTGATAATTAGTGAATTAGGCGGGCATATCTGTTCAAATCAAAGGCTAAACAAATCGAGAACAAGTCAATCTCTGTATGTACATTTCGGCCTATTATGCCTCATCAGCAGAGTTATAGACAGGAAGATTGCTCTGTGTGTGATTCGAACCCTAACTGTAAGGGCTGACAGGCGGGGACTCTAACCATTACACTAGCTGGTTTCTTCCCGATTTTTCGTTTGTTTGAACTCAGTTATATTCCACTTGATCTTACACATGCGCGCACACACACACACGTACACACACACACACACACTCATATAATATATATATATATATATATATATATATATATATATATATATATAAGAATGGGGTGTTTTTCTGTGCAGGTGTGTGTATATTTACGTGGGAGTACAGCTGTGATCATCAAGAATAATGGAGTCTTATATATATATATATATATATATATTATATATATAATATATTGTGTGTGTGTTGTGTGTTGTGTGTGTGTGTGTGTGTGTGTGTGTGTAGGTGGATGTTTACATGTGTATGCAGCTGTGATCCTGCAGATTAATAGAGTTCCATATATTTTTGAATATATGAATATATGCGGAGGGTGTAACAAGATGATAATGGTTGTACTTTTAAGGAACCCGAGTATTATTAATAATAACATTAACAAAAACAACTTGCTGACTTACCACATCCTCCCGCCAATTCGCGCCAACTCCAAACTTCACATTACCTATTTCTATGTATTTTATATATATGCTTATCTGTATATATACACATACATATATACATATTTACACACACACACACACGCACGCACACACACATACACACCATCTCCAAACTTCACCTCACCTATCTCTATTTATTATATGTGTTTGAATGCACAGAAATACATATATACATTTTTACACACACACACACACACACACACACACACACATATATATATATATATATATATATATATATGAGAGAGTACGTAAATAAACAATGTGTTTCTTTGATATGGCTTTTAGCCGACAATTTTTGGAGGATATGTGCTTAATTGAAGTCATACCTAATTTTTGAAAATTAATTAGTTAATAATTAATGAATTTTTAGGCAGGCATATATGTTCAAATGTAAGTCTAAACAAATCGAGAAAATGTCAATCCCTGAATGTACATTACGACCTATTAGGTCTCATCAGCAAGGTTACATTTTCTCGATTTGTTTAGCCTTACATTTGAACATATATGCCCGATTAAATATTCATTAATTATTAACTAATTAATTTTCAAAAATTAGGTATGACTTCAATTAAGCACATATCCTCCAAAAAAAACAAAATATATATATATATATATATGTGTGTGGTGTGTGTGTGTGTGTGTGGTGTGTGTGCGTGCGTAAAAATGTATATATGTATTTCTGTGCATACAAACGCACATATAATATATATATATATATATATATATATATATATATATATATATATATATATATATATATATATAATGCATATTATGAAGGCTAAACTGCTCGTGTGTCATTGCCCTTAAAAGACCTTTCAAGCATTTGTATGTCATAATGAATTGTACCTAGAATCCCGGAAGTAAGGGTGACCAGTGAGGACAAGTTTCTTTTTCCCCCTCACACTAATCCCATTACTGATGCACCCGTGTAACCACTGCCCACCGTTAAGTTCAAACTACGCAGTTGCATTAGCGACATTATAACCCAATGATCAATTTTATTTCGGCGGGAAAAAAAAGCCCAACTTTCTCCCGAATTAACCAACCGGGCCAAATAAGATAAAATAAGATAAAATACGTAATTACAAATTTAGCTAAGTAAGTCATAAGGCCAATTATATTGGGTGAGATGAAGTGGGTCCTGCTGTAATAATTAATGTAGTGGCTATCATCATCATCATGTTCTGCAATTTGTACGGATATCCATGACAATGTCTAGCCAACCTTCTCTATCATTCATTGTCTCAGGGAGGTCCTCTGTGAAACATCCAGTATCCGCGCAGAGTTGGTCAATGTAGGTCCTTGCTGGGTGGCCAACATTAGCATGTCCATATGTTGGCTTCCCCTGGAGAACGTCGCTTATGAGTTCGTCCTTGCTCCTCCATCGTGTTCAGCATGTCTTGTCCGTCTCACTAGGATGGTTTGTGAGATAGGTGGCAGGTGACCGTACAGCCGCTTCCTTGTGGGGTGCTGTTTCCGCGACTTGTTCTAGACCGCACGCAGCATTCTTGTACAGCTTCCATCTAGGTTATTCTCAAGGTGCGTCATTAGGGTCCTAGTAACGGTTATAGTCGTAGGAAACAGAATCTATGACCCGAGTTCAAGTCATGAAGAAGATTTTTGCCTTCAACTTAGCCCTAAAGCTCTTGGAAAAGTATGAATCCATATTTCTCCCCTCAGCTATGGGTAAAATGTAAGGGAAACTGGGTTTTCTAGCTTTGGTTAGGCAACAAGTCTAGAAGTAAAATTCTGAATTCAAATCAGTCTTACTCAGAAGGATTTCATATAATTAAAACGGTCAACTAGTCTAAAAAAAAAAAAAAAAGATAAAAAAGGGCCTGGAAACCTAATCAACAGTTATTGTTTGAGATACGTCTGACTAAACAGCGCTGGGTAGCGTCGTCAGTTATGGGATGAACCGGTTCGTTGGGGAGTTTCGGGTCTTCCAACATAATACCTCTACGCCAGTTAGACCCCATTAGAGATGATCAAACCCTAATTGATTGGGTTTGGCGGTCCTTGTGACGTAGTGGATAACATGTTGGACAGTGAAATGGTAATAAGCGAGTTCGGAACTGGATATAACTTTACAGGTTAAATCGAACTTAACAGACCTAAATTCCACCATCGTATGTCACCCTGCCGAAAGATAAAATGATACCAAAAATCAGGGAATTAACCGAATTTAATGAAATGTTTCAGCGTTGAATGAATAAAAGATATAATGCACCAATTATTTAAAAACTTTTACATCTTTTCAGGTAAGTTAGCTTTGAACTACGTATCTGTGAGAATCTGGGTTATGCCTCAAAGATACGTGGTTCTAAGTTAACTGATCTGAAAAGAATGTAAAAGTTTTTAAATAAAATAATCAATGCATTTTGTCTTTTATTTATTAATATATCAACACTGAAAATTTCATTAAATTCAGTTAATTCCTTGTTTTTTTATATTTTTTATTTTATTTCGGCAGGGTGACAAACGATGATGGAATTTAGGTCCGTTAAGTTCGATTTTACCACTTTTCATATTTTACTTATATTCATTCCGTTTAAAAATGTCTGTGTCTTTTTTCTTATTATATTTACTAGCAAAATAAAAAATGCCCTCTGGGCGATGTAAAATAGATTTTTAAAACATATTGCCTGAGGGGAGGAGTTAAAACTTCAATGTCAGCGAGTTTGTACCATAAGTAAGTAAAATCATCAAATTCATTAAAGGATTAAAAAAATAAAACAATTTGAAATGTAAACTTTAAATATGTATTAAAATAAAACAAACTATATATAGATATATAATACCAGTCATTTATTTATTAAAACTTGTTTTAAAAAACAATGAGGACTGTCTAATGTTGCATGTTCAAATTTTGAATGAATTTATTCTGTCATGACGATTTTGGGTAATGTGAGGTAAGCAGTGACGTAGTTTTTGTTACAGACAAAAACCGGAAGCGAATCTCCATTATTAATAGATATCATCTCCGTTTGAACATGCATTTTTTTTTCATTCTACTTATATGATCATCTTTTGAAAATATTTTTATCTTTTCTTATTTGACTTATATTCTCCGTTTTAAGAAATTGGAACAAAAAGTCTGTTTTTCTACATGAATAATAACATTAAATCCGATGGATATAAAAACCAAAAGATATTCTGACTTCAATTGAATAATCAGATTATCTTCGCCGTTAAGTTTTTAAATCTTTCACATTCCTCTCGGTGTAAATACATTTAAAAAAAATGTTGGTCTCAATTTTATAATAAGCATTTTATTGGCCTTTTGTCAAGTGATATTGAATATTATTTTGAGACAACGTGCTTATAGTTGAAAGTAGTAATGGCTTTACATTGGTCGAAAGTAATTGACGTGCATGGACAAAGAAAAAAAATAATTAATTCACAAAGAACGGTTTAGTTTAGTTTGGTTTGCTCGATTTTATAGCATGTCAACTCTTGTTGGGTTATTTTATGCCGAACACGTTTTCTTTTATTCATTTTTGATGAATATTCAATCTTTTTAGACATATTATTTAAACTTATTTTTCTAGTATTATTTTTATTATTCGGACTATTGTCCTCATCTTCATTGTTATCTATACAAAGTTTCGGCCGATGTGCCCTCCGGCCTTCTTCAAGTATTTCTTGTCGGACTCTGGAATCTTCTCGACTCGGGAACCTACTTGTCGGACTACGGAACCTTCTTGTCGTAATCGGGAGCCAACACAGAACTTTGAACCTAATCCTTTATTCAGTCCACGGGGGTGTTCTCATTCTGCTAACCATTGCTGGGTAGAGGCGTTAAGATATGAATGAAGATGAGGACATTAGTCCGAATAATGCAGATAATACTAATCATCAAGCCTCATTTCACAAATTCAGAGAAATATTATTTGTTTCTATCTAACCCACAGATAGCAGCGCAACAGGTACTACCACTTCGGGTTAGGGTGGACATGGAAGTAATGGCGATGAAAGGGTACACCACACTCCTAGAGCTCCAGAATTGTTACTTCACCATTAGGCACCAGTTGCGCTATTGGTTTCACTTTCAAATTAACCTGATCGTTAGGGAGGGGGCTTTAGTTCGAGTACGATAGAAAGGTGTCATCTACTTCTAATGATTACTAAGAGAGTGGGTGAGGTCTGTGAGAAGGACACCCTTTTACAGCGAGGAGGACAGTATGATATTCGAATGTGGCAGTCTGGGGTAGATCTACTAATTAGTATAAACTTTTTCTATTTTTATTATTTTATTCTATTGTTAAACTATTGTAATATTTCTCTGTATAGTTGTGCATAGAGCATTGTAAAGACTTTACTGATTAAAAACATGCCTAACTTTCGATCTTAACGTTTATATATATATATATATATATATATATATATATATATATATATATATATATAACACTACACTTATCTGATTCCAGCTCCATTAATCAACACCTTAAAAAACATTCATGCCCCCCCCTACCTACCGCAAAATTCTAACCGAAAATACACGCACACTACATAAAGAAAAAAACAAACAAAAACTTCAAATAATCGAAGCTTTATATATCAAACAAAAAAAACCTACCTTAAACAAAATAAACTTTGTAATAAGTCAACATGTTCTTAAATGCTTATAATTTCCCGCCTATCCTCCTTCCACTATACCCCTCCCCTTCTCACAACTTGTGCCCCCCCCCGCCTCCCACAAAAAATCACTACTGCATCGCTCGCTCGAACCACTACCATTCCTACAACCTCCCACTACCAATTGTTATTACCTCCCACTTCCAATTCCTTGCTACTACTCGTTCTCGTTAAAAACGAGACATGAAACCATACCATCGTTTCCTACCTGATAATGGAAAACTGTATTGCCGAAAGCGCTCGTTTTGAAACTTTTGGTGGACTGTTACACCAGTTCCACCCCGACACCAAAAAGATGGCCCGAAAATTAGAAAGGATCAACCAAAAACTTGTCCGACAAGAATTGTCTGTACTTGAATATATATATATATATATATATATATATATATATATCTTATTATAATGGAGATTGTGTGTTTTTCTGTCTGTAACCGAAACTATATTCCTGCTCAAGTCACAATTCTCTTAGTTATTGACATCACATTCTCCATGATCTTATTTTTATCTAAACCTCAATTATTAATAAAATTGTCTTACATTATTAATACTGTTAACTATGTCTCCATACTGACAACATGCAATTATATTTATATATACAACAAAATAGCGGTTTACAGTGTGAACGGGAAGACTAATTTGCATATTAACATTAAAAAATCGAATCTAATAAATATGTGCTTAGTATTATTGATTTATAACTGTTTGGTTTTATTTTAATGAATATAAGCAAAAATCTCTTCAATGAATCTTAAATGAAATCCATTAACAAGAAAAAATAACTCATTTTTATTATTTACTTCCTCTTTTAACTAAATACTTAAATTAGAAAAAATAACAATGAAAGATGAAAGTGGTGGAAGAGTAAGTTTCAGTTGTTCCATTTTTTATTATACTCCCTCTGTTTTAAATATTTTATTATACTCCATCTGTTTCAAATCTTTTTATCTGTATTCTTATTTAATTTCATTAGCCTTTCTAATTTAATACAATATTTTATTACATTAAAACTTAAATACTTGCACCCGGAGGGTGCATATATTTGCTAGTATATATAAAATAAAACAAACGTGTTGGTAAATCCTCGCGGTGAGAAAAAAACCAGCAAATAGTTTGATTGTAAAAATATACTACCAAACATCAACCGGGGAGAAAAAATTTTTTGGAAAAAAGAAAAGACCAAGATAGTCGTACCAACAAAAAGTAATCTATTGGTACAGTATTTGGCCAAAAGAAAAAAACAATTTATATATATATATATATATATATATATATATATATATATATTACCCTAGTAGGTTGAGATCTTTGGAAGGGATTTCACTGACGGTCGCCGATACACGATACAAATGCAAGGCTCTGTTATTAGAGATGGGTCTCTCCCTGGTGGACTTTAACATATATACATGTGTGTATTTATTAGCACTAATTTCACTCTGGTTTGCAGGTGTGCCAATGGACTAGCGATAAGGAACTGTGACATTATAAATCGATCGGGTTTAGCCTCCTATGTCTCGCCACACTGAAGAGATAGGATACGTCGAAGCACGGTGCCTGTGGATGGCATATATATATATATATATATATATATATATATATATATAGATTCATTCGCATCTGATGAGTCGGGAGATTTAGACACTTTGTCTAAGCTCCCCGAAATAGTCTATAATGCAAAATCTCTAAGTCTTTTGTTATTTCTTTAATTATAAATTTGCTCTGTGACTCTAACAATAAGAGCACACATTGAGCTCTCAAACTGCGACAAGTTGTTTAAAAAAAATTCCTTTGTCGTAAGGAAGATTTCTTCTCTGGACATTTGGATTATGTATATATATATATATATATATATATATATATATATATATATATACGTATGTAAATTATCATGACAAAATGATCCAGATTGACCACCACCACCACCTGCTTAATTAATATCTGGTCATGAACGCCGCCTTCTAAGGCGATGAAAAGAACTGATACTAAAAACCGATTCAGAATTCTCCGGAGAAAATTCGATGAATTTCAGTTTACCACTTTCAATAAAGTATACACAGATACCTAAGGGTAGAAATAGATCTATAAACACGAAATGGCCGATTTTCAAAACTTTTTCACTACCAATTATATATATATATATATATATATATATATATATATATATATATATAATATGCAATTAATCAATATCTTGATTAATTCAGTGGATTTAACCCTGAAAATCCTTATTGGCAAACTCGAGTAGGTTATTCCTGTATATACCATTGTAATATATATACATGTATATATATTCATTTATGTGTGCATATATATCTGATGAGCTTACATATTTATATACATGATAGATATTTATATACATACGTCAACGCGAGTTCAATTCTTGGATGAAGCCGTTGGCATTTCACATGGCGCTAATACCCTTGGGAAAGGTATGAATCCAATTCTCCCTCCAGCTATGGATAGATAGCAGGGCAGACTGGATTCTTTAACCATGGCTAGGTAACCAGTCTAGGAAAAGGAAAACTCTGAATTCAAACCTGTTAAACTCCGCTTAAGAAATTGACCTTGTTTCACATCCTGCTCGCGCGGAGGGGTTGGTAAATATATTTATATACATGATATATACTTGAAAATATATGCACCCGCCTGGTGCAAGTATTTAAGTTTTAATTTGATAAAATATATAATATTAGAAAGGGTAATGAAACTAAATAAGAAAGCAGATAAAATGATTTGAAACAAAGGGGACATAATCGAAAAATAGAACAACTGAAACTTACTATTCTATCACGCTCGTCTTTCATTGCTAAATTTTCCTAATTTAAATATCTAGTTAAAATAGAAAGTAAAGAATAAAATCACAGTTATTTCTTCTTGTTAATGGATTTCTTTTAAGTTTTATCCTCGTGATTTTTGCTCATATTCATTAAGATAAAATCAAATAATTAGAAATCAATAATACAAAACACATGTTTATTAAAATCAAATTTTAATATCAATATGCAAATTAGCCTTCCCATTCCCACTGTAAACGGCTATTTTGTTCTATATATAAATGCAATTGCATATTATAAGTATGTAGGAAGGGTAAACAGTATTAATAATGTAAAACAATTTTATTAATAATTGAGGTTTAGATAAAAATAAATTCATGGAAAATGTGACGTAAATAATTATGGGAATTGTGACTTGAGTAGTAATAAATCTCCATTATAATAAGATATATGTGTATATTATGGAAAATATTTTGGGTTGTATAAGAGCATAAATAGCAAAAGATTTTTCCACACACACACACACACACACACACACACATATATATATATATATATTGGTTTGCTGCTTGTTTTTGAAGGCTATTACAATGCAAGTGTAAAGAAAAAAAGAAGGTAACTATGGTGTTGTTTGTTAACCTGTGATTTATTATTAAATTTCGGGATTAAAATCCCTTCTACTGAAGATTACTAGAATTAAAGTTGTTGCTAGTGGCTGTTCATTTGTTCTGTCTCATGTCTTCCAAATTCTGTGTGTGTGTGTGTGTGGGTGTTTGTTTATGTGTGTGTTTGTTTGTGTGTGTGTGTGTGTGTGTGTGTGTGTGCGTGCGTGACCTGAAGAAAAAATGAGAAAGTTTTGAAATAAAATAAATAATGCATTATAAAGATCATTCATTGATAAAGGAACATTGAAAATTTCATTAAAATCCGATAATTCCCTGATATTTGGTAAATTATTTTCTGAAGGGGGGCTTAAGTCATTTTATCAAAAACGTTTTTTAGAACCATTTTGGGTATACCTTATATATATATATATATATATATATATATATATATATATATATATATATATATATTGTCAAAAACATATCCTTAATGCAAATATTCTCCAATATTTATAAATATATATTTTTTTAATTTGCGTCTGTCATATTCAATTAAATCGGGTACCAAAATATTGTACTTGATGGTCTTTATTCTTATTAACCCTTATCTAACGATGCAACTCACCGAAAAACTCTCACACATTTGTCTAAGAAATTTTTTCCTGGTCGACAGTTCCCAAGCCTCTCTTCCGGGGCGTTATCTCTTAATTCTCTTTCATACCTAATAATGGATCTATCTAACCATATATATATATATATATATATATATATATATATATATATATATATATATATATATATATATATATGTGTGTGTGTGTGTGTGTGTGTGTGTGTGTGTTACGTAGTTTCAGAATTTGGGGTGTGACATAGATAAATGCGGAAAAATCAACGCGAATGTATAAGATTTTTGCGTGTTAAATAAATAAAAATTATGGAAGCGTATTTTCTATTCATTCCATCGATCCAGGTATCAGGGGAAATAATTTTGAATACGTTTGATGATCCGTACACGAAAATACGATCGTTAGTAATAATGTTTTTAATTATATAAACATCTCGGAAAATGTGAAGTGCAAAATTGCGCATTATTAAACTTACATTTATAGATAAATCAAATAAATCTCTATCTATGGTTAAAATACTGAGTTCAACATATCCCCTTCCAGAGGTGTAAAATTCACTATCATATTTTGAAGTGAAAAAAAATAGGCCAGTTGAATTAGAGGAAATATTTAATATTGTTTTATAACTAATATATACATATATGAAGGGCAGTTGTGTGTATGTGTATGTCCGGGGAAAATTTCAAAAATAAAACAATTAACGACAAAGTAAATATATACACACATTAAATATCAACAGGGCTTGGTTTTTGAGTAAAAACAATAGAGATTGTATTTATATTCGTGATGATAATTAAAAGATGAAACTGAAATGATAACAGCATGGATTTTTTTCCATTTAATATTTTAGATAGTAGACATTAACATTTCTTTTCAGAGTAGCTGGATCAATGCAAGGTCTATTTTTTTTAACATAGGGATTTAAATGGGGTATCACACAAGGATTCAACTCACGATTAAGTAATAATGGATCTGCGGGACTAACTTTTAAAAAAATCCCCCTCTACGCAGCGCGACGCCGTTAGCTGCTGCTAGTAAATATTAAAAAAACACGCTAGAAAAATTATACTTTGAGTCTTAAGAAGATAACTTTAAAATTTTTGAATATCTTTTTTCGGGTGTTGAATATTTTTTACTTATACTAGTACAAAATAAAAAAACACCCTCCGGGCGATGTAAAAATAGATTTTTGAAACAAATTGCCTGAGGGTAGGAGTAAAAAATTCAATGTCAGCGATATATATGTATATATATATTATCTAAGAAATGGATATAAAGTCACCTACTCGAGTTTAATTTTCTGAATCGTCAGAGTTACATCCGTAGAATTAATTAAGTTTTCGATTAATATCAGTTGGTACCACGAATGTCTGTTGAAACGGGTCTTATCTTTTATAGATGATAACATAGATGATATCTATAAAAGATAAGATCCGTTTCAACAGACATACGTGGTACCAACTGATATTAATCGAAAACTCGATTAATTCAGCGAATGTAACCCTGACGATTCAGATGATGAAACTCGAGTAGGTTACTTTATATCCATTTCTTAAATAAATTTTGCTCTACATTGTATTGAGCACTTTGTATTTGTTTTTTTCACGGTCTTAACCCCTGGATACTGTGCGCTCCCAACGATCGTACCCATACCTACCGGTAAGCCACTACTCATACATTAACGCATATATATATATATATATATGGTCCCTTTCAGCACGCCACCTGAGATAGCTGATAAGGGAATAGGTACTAATAAATACAATTATCCAATTTATAGTTGCTCACTGTAAAAAAGCCAGCTGATATATCCCTTATTAATAATGACAGATTGAAAGTAATTAAAAACAAACATGAAACCAAACAAGAAAAGGACAACTACGTTGTTAACCTTCTAGAAAATGTCTTCCAATGGGACCCACATTCATATGTGATCGCGTTACTGGAGCCATGGGTACTGACAGGGGGATTTCCCGGGAATTAATGGAATTAACCTGTGGATGGGCAGATGGGTAGATGGGTACGGGTTAGCGTTAGGTTTAGGGTTGGGTATCGACTAGAACAGTGCTAAAGGAAAAACCAATAGAAAATGACTTGATAACAAAAACGATAAAACGGCGCCGCTTAAAATGTCTTCATTCAGGTCAAACAGTAAATTGGTGACCTTTCACCCCCGTCCGTCTCCATTGGCGACGCACTGCCGAAGGGAGACAGTTTATTTTCGTCTCAGGAATTTTTACAGATTAATTTGAAATACAGAGGTTACGTGGTATTGATAAATAGTCAATTCTTTCTTTCTTTTTTTTTTCTTTGATGGCTAAGGTTGTGAGTTCGATTCTTCCAAGGTCTCTTTTTCTCATGACAATCTGTGAAGGTTATAAAACATTCCCACTGTGTCAATATATATATATGGTATGATCAAAAATCACAAAGGGAGGTAATAAATTCAATTTAAATTTTTTTTTAAAACTATTACCAAAAATCAGGAATTATCCGAATTTTTGTAATTTGGTGCTATTCGCAGAATTGCGTCCCGGCATCCTGCCTTAAAAAACGCTAGGTGGTGATAGCTGAAAAAACAACCCGCTCTACGTATGAAGTCCCTTGCTGAAGCGGTGCCTATTGTACAATTGCGATACCATAGAATTAAAGTTTTTTTTTAAATTAAAAATAACCTGGCATTTTTCATAAAACTATAAAAGAATATCTAAATATTCAGATATTTCTTATCGGCTTGAAGTCATTTTTATCGACAAATTATTTTTTTAGTGGTTTGAAGGCGTTAAAAGTAAGTCATATTCTTATTGACAAGTAAATGTAAATATTTAGACCCCCCCCCCCAATCCCTTAAAATATTTTAAAGAGAGGAAGGGTTAAAATATTTACATTTACTTGTCGAAAAAAGACTGGAGGGTTAAAATATCACATTAACTTTTCGGGAAAAACGCCTTAAGCGTTGGTTGTTGTTTTTTTCAGCAGGCACTTCATTCGTAGAGTGGGTTGTTTTTTCAGCAATCACCACCTAGCGTTTTTTAAGGCAGGAGGCCGGGACTTAATTCTACGAATAGCACTTGTAATTTTCACCAAATTATTCATTATTAACTTGATTTTTATAAGTATATTTCATTCTATTTGTTTTTAATTCAAAGAAAAAAGCAATTTTAGCAATTCGGAATATACGGGAAGGGGGACCTTTGGTCATTTTCTCTTTTCGTAGTTTTAAAAACAATATTTTTTTTTGGATCGATACAAAATGTTTTTTCTCTGATTCAATTGGCCTATTTTTATTCACTTAAATGTGAATTTTAAACATCTGGAAGGTGGCATGTTGAAAATGATATTTTTGTGAGGAATTCATTCAATCTATCTAAAAATGTAGGATTAAAAAATCACCATTTTGCGTTATCTCTCTCTAACAATTTCCAATATATATATATATATATATATATATATATATATATATATATATATATATTTGTGTGTGTGTGTGTGTTGTGTGTGAGAGAGAGAGAGAGAGAGAGAGAGAGAGAGAGAGAGAGAGAGAGGGGGATAGCGTAGACGTGAAGTCAACGGCGCTCGGTTACTGATAGTTTCTCGCCTCTGCGATTTTAAAACCAGGTTTGAACCAGCCCTTGGTTTGAAAATTGGTTTGAAAATTGGTTTGAAATTTGCATAGACAAGAAACAGTCTGTAACCAAGCACCATTGACTTCACGTCTATCTATCTCAGTCTGTTCATATTTATCTACCTATCTGTCTCAGTCTGTTCCTACCTATCTATCTACCTATCTAGTTATCTATCTATCTCAGTCAGTTCATATCTTATCTACCTATCTATCTATCTATCTCAGTCACTTGGGTCTGAAATCTAAATAAAAAAAACAAAACAAAAAAAATAAATAAAAAAAATCTTGGGTGTCATCGAGAAAAAGTTGTAAAGCTCTAAATTATCACGTGATGATGATGTCAAGTGCGTGTGATATACGTAAAAGTAATTAAGATTTCAATTTATTATCAGTTCAGGTAAAAAGTATAATAATCTTGATTTAACTCTCTCTCTCTCTCTCTCTATCTCTCTCTCTCTCACACACACACACACACACACACATACACAAACGCACACACACACACATTTTTTTCTTTCTTTCCTTCTTGTCATCATTTCATTGTGCTCCATTGAAACAGATTAACGTTATCGCTTCCGCGTTGTTACCCTCTCTCTATCTTTCCTCTACTCTTTTTATTTCTTTCTCCCTTTCTTTCTTTCCTATTGTATTTGTTCTGTGTAGCATATTCCCTTTCTTCCATTTATTTCATTACATTAAAAACAAAATGGTCCATTATTTATTTCCATTATTTATTCATAAGAATTAAGAAATCGGTGGATAAGCAACACCAGATAAGCAGGATTGATATTTTTGCATTTCCTCTAGGACGCTTTGGGCGGTCTCATTTTTTAACCAGTGGGTACTGCAAGATGATAACGGTCTTACTTTTAAGGAACACGAATATTAATATTAATCATAGTATGATAACACACATAAGTTTTTTCACAAATTAGCTGTGAAAGTTCTTTAAAATGAGTTGTCATTTCACATTCAACTTCTAAAATAATTAAAAGTCTAATTACCGTATATATAAAACGCACGGTCATATAAGACGCACCCCCATTTCAGCAGGTCAAATTCAGGAAAAAAATTGTTTAGTGTATTTAAGCATATATTGTTGAAAACAGTCTAGCTGTGCATTACACAAGCAGAAACATAGCTGTATAGAAAACAATATTAGCAATAAAATAAGGATGCATGGAGTTTAGGGTAGGTAAAAGTACTGAGCGTAAACTGGGTTAGTGAGCATACTAGGCCTACGGGAGGTCTCAAACTTCAACTGCGATGTATAAGACACAGTGCAATTTTTGAGCCAATATTTTCGAAAAAAAGTGCGTTCTATATGCCATCCAATACGGTAATTATTCTCAAATCTTACATTATGTTTTCCGTATACCCATAGACGTTTTAGGATCTTTGGAATTTATAAAAATTATGCTGTTGTTTTGGTTTTAATAATTGATGGGATGGGGACCCTAAAACGGCCTCTCCTCCCACTCCCAGGGTATTGTTACATAATCTGTGAGGTTGCATAAGATTATTGTCAATCCCCTGTATTTCTGAGGGGATGGCCCCTTTTCATATCACGGGCGTGACTTTCCATGGAATATTACAGAAATCCCGCGAAATACGTGAAGTCACGTGGGACCTGGTTAGGTCCTCAGTTTCAGTTTGGACGTCAGGCAGAGAAAATGTACTGCCTTAACTGGAGCTCACTGCATACGCGCGTTATGTTAGTTACATGAAATGTTTAGTTAAGTAAATAAAAACTTACGAAAATAACAGGGTTTTGTGGTTGATGAATGTCTTGGCAACAAGACTGATCTAGAAGAAGAAATGCATTAAGTGCGACCGACCACCAAGACGAAGTCCAGACGCTAGAAGAGACGTTAGAAGAGACGCTAGCAGAAGAACGTAAGATACCAAAGATGACAAGAATAATAAAAGTAAGAAAGTAAAAAGAAGAGTATACAACAGTATAAGTCTGTCTTTAAATATTAAAAAAAAAATAATTGCTATCTGAAACAAATAAATAAAATATATAAATTAAACACTTAGACAAAGTATTTAATAAAACATTAGAACATTTTAGAGACACTGTCGAATAGGGTAGGTAGATTTTTCACTTTTTAAAAATATCAAATTGTCCATCTATGCGAAAGTTGTGTGTTAGTATACTGAATACTGATACCGAAAATTAGATCTTTTACTTGCACCATTGTTTGATGAAATAGCATCAAAGATCATCTACTAAAATGCACTAAAAATCCTCGTTTTCTAAAGGCTAAATTTTGCGAAAATTTTTGAAACGACTCTTTTCTTTATTTTGCAAGGGTTCTTAGCTCCCTAAGTCGCTTGCCAGAGCTTAGCTCCCCCTCCTGCATTTTTAATGATTTACCGTATTCTGTCGTAATTATAAGTTGGAACATCCTACAACAGCATTGTGTCCTTCTTCATTTGAGGCCACTCTTTCCTTTATTTTGCGAGGGTCCCTGGCTCCTTTAGTCACTTGCCAGATCTTAGAGCTCCTTCGTTCTGCATTTTGAAGGTCTGCTCGCAGCTTACCAAGCATCGTTGAGGCTCACAAGTTCGATGTTATAATGTTCGTTGTCTTCTCTAGTTTTCTGCTATTGGTGTCACACCTCGTACATTCCAAATCGCAATGGCAATTTCATCGTTCGATGTTATTTTCAAAGTGTCTTAGTTGAAGAAGGGGTAGACATTTTAGAGCAGGCATGTCAAACAGAGTAGTCCCCTAAGGCCGTATCGATTATATATGTATGCCAAGAGGACCGCATGGATTACATATGTCTGTCCTGAGTGTCACACATTACAACTAAGTCCGTAAAACCTTCTTCTGCATTAACAAACCAAAGTAATAATGCACCAGTTATTTTATTCAAGAAACTTTTTTCAGGTCATTTACTTTAAACCACGTACCTTTGAGAATCTTTATTACGCCTCAAAGATACGGGGTTCAAGGTTAACTGACCTAAAAAAATGTAAAAGTTTTTAAATAAAATAACTGGTGCATTATATTTTTTATTCATTAATATATCAATACTGAAAATTTCATTAAATTCGGTTAATTCCCTGATTTTTGGTATTTTTTGCTTTCGGCGGGGTGACATACGATGGTGGAATCTAGCTCCGTTAAGTTTGATTGAACCTGATGTGTCTTCTCAACGCCCCGCCTCCTAAAAGAATTATCTTCCCTTGCCACCAGGACTTGCCACTAGATGGCATTACTACCTGGCTATTTAAACTCAACCTGGGAAACCTGTCTCCTCTCTTTCATCTGGCATCCACAATGATGCACTAGACAAGTTATGTCTCTATCCATTAAGGTTTGGGTGCGGGTTTTTGTATCTCCAACTATAGGTTTGTACCCATGTGTGTACGTAGCCCTTTCCAGACCCTAACCACGTAAGTAAGTTATTCTTCTATTCTATAAGAACTCTTTCTTACCCCCTAAAGAATTTCGTCCTGACTGTTTTTCTTCTGTATTTTACGTTACATGTGCTTAGACAATAAAGTCTGTATTGTTGTTATATATACCTCTTTGTTGGTGTTTATTACATATATATTCAGACCTTTGGCGGTTTCTCGAATGCCTCCTAACGTATTATAAGAAGCAGTTTTGGCCACTAAAGCTAAAACTACATTTTATTCTTATAATCTTATTATAATGGAGATTGTGTAACTGTCTGTCTAACCGAAACTATCTCACCACTAACGTCACGATTTCGTCCAGCTGAGATAGATTTGCCGCAAAACTACCCACATTATTAATTCATTCAAAATACTGAAATATGTGTTATATATCTCAAAGAAAAGATTTACATAGTATATTATGAGAATAATTTGCATAATGATTTTAACAAAATCGGGTTTAATGAATAATTATTTACTGTTATTGATTTTTTATACTGTAATGTTATTCTCACACATATTAAAAGTGATCCTATATATAATTTCATATAGAAATCAATTAAAATATAATCAAAATAAGTCTGATTTATATATTCCTATATTTGGCACTTTTTGGGTTAACTACTAACGGTACTACAAGAAAAAACGTGGGAGCAGCATTTGAAGTGTATATATATATATATATATATATATATATATATATATATATATACAACGCTCTTCTAAGGAATGGAGCACTTTGTGACGGCCTTTACACGCAAAGCGATGTGTGTATTAAAACAGTTAAAATCCCCTTCCCATTCTGTAAGTGAAGACAGCCTAATGGTTACGGGGCCGGACTGACACCCAACCGATCGGATTTCAATTCCGGCTGTAGGTAGCTTACAAAATGTCTAGCCACACTGAGGAGACTTGATAAGTCGAAACACGTGTCTGTGGATGACCCTATATATATATATATATATATAGTAAAGATTAGAAGGAGAATTTTTTACTACATTATGTCAGATTTACTCCAATCCTCCGATCCTGATATATATATATATATATATATATATATATATATATATATATGGGAGATTATGTGCTTAATTAAAGTCATACCTAATTTGTTAATTAATTAATTATGATTAAATGAATTAGGCGTGCATATGACAGGTGGACGCTCTAACAATTACACTAGCAGGCTTCCCCAGAGTTTCTCGTTTATTTTATTAAAAAATAAGAAACTCTGGGGAAGCCTGCTAGTGTAATGGTTAGAGCGTCCGTCTGTCAGCTTGACAGGTAGGCTTCGAATCACGCACAAAGCACTGCCCTGTCTATAGCTCTGCTGATGAGGCCTAATAGGCTGAAATGTACATACAGAGATTGACTTTTTCTCGATTTGTTTACGCTTTACATTTCAACCGATATGCACGCCTAATTCATTTAATTATAATTAATTAATTGACAAATTAGGTATGACTTTAATTAAGCACATAATCTCCCCAAAATTGTCGGCCTTCGCCATTTCAAACACATTGTTTGTTCACTTCATATATATATATATATATATATATATGTGTGTGTGTGTGTGTGTGTGTGTGTGTGTGTGTGTGTCATTGTGTGTGTGTGTGTGTGTGTCATTGTGTGTGTGTGTGTGTGTGTGTGTGTGTGCGTGCGTGCGTGCATGTGGGTGTATGTGTGTGTGTGTCATTGTGTGTGTGTGTGTGCGTGCATGTGGGTTTATGTGTATGTATCTGTGAGTGTGTGTGTGTGTCAGAGAGAGAGAGAGAGAGAGAGAGAGAGAGAGAGAGAAAGAGAGACAGACAGACAGACAGACTGAGATGGTGCACTGAGTATCTCCTTGGAAAGGAAAACCTAATCAACGGGTTCGATTTCCGGTCGAGACTGATTATATGACTGAGCGCACTGTTGCCCTTTTAAACTAACCTTTAAGTCGCGACCCTTAATGCAGGGTTAACCCCCATTTTTGCTAACAAATTTCGGGCAAATCATCAAAATGATTTAAAGGACGGAAATTCAGCTTGTCATACAATTTGTTCGTTATTTATCAATTTTTTAGCTAAGCTTAACAGACGGGCCTCACTGCCCTGTCGGCTGGGACTGTAGAATATTCCGACTGTACCTCTGCAGAAGGGCAAAATGCTCCCAATAGGGCCACCTTTTGACCGCGGGTGGTGACCCGTGAAACTTAAATCCATGACATGCAACACTCTAATTTGGCCCTTACTTAGGCTAGACGGCGGTGGGATAGGCTCACCCGATCATTTGGCTGAGCACACCAAGCACTAGCCCCTATATGATTGTCCCAACCCTATTGTTCTCATGGTACCGCCTTAACCTTTTTTATGATGCTTAAATCAATCGCATGCAATACTCCACGTTGGCCCTTGGGCTAGACGGGCGGGCGGGCGGTCGTGCGGGCGAAGACGTCCCCTCCGATCAATCGGCTGATCACGTCAAGCCCTAGCACTTATATGACTGTCCCAAACCTATTGCTCTTATGGCAACCCCCAACCATTTTTTATCATATATATGCGCGTTTAATGTCCTGGGTATGACGTTAAACTGCATCTAATTGTAAATTTCCAATTCTGGATCTCTGGAAAATGTAGAGTACTCCTTTATCGTCATTACTCTCATACCCACCCTGACCCGGAATGGTATTAGTTTCCCACGTATTGGTTAGATAGATGAAAAAAAATGAGTTTAAAAATGATTTTTGAAAAAAAAAAATTGAATACCCAACAAGAAAGAATAAAACAAAATGTATTCGGCATGAAATAACCCAACAAGTGTTGATACGCCGTAAAACCCAACTAAGAAAAATAAACAGGCCTGTAATTTCATCTAAATCACCCTGTCGGCGGGGCTTAGAATACTCTGACTGTATCCCCAACAGGGGAGGGGGTAAGAACCCCAGAAAGGTATGCAACTATATTGCATCGTATATTGATGATTCAATTCTGGAAATCTAGGGAGTGTCAAGTTCATTGCCATTATTTCTAGGTTCATTCGGGTAGTACCTGTTAGGGTCCCACCTATGGGTGAAATAGTGATATGTTGTTCACTAATACTCAATTGTGGTTAAGGTAGTACCACTACTGTTCTTCTGTAAGGATATTGCATCGGATAGTGATGATTCAATTCTGGAAATCTAGGGAGTGTGAAATTCATTGCCATTACTTCTAGGTTCATTCGGGTAGTACCTGTTAGGGTCTCACCTATGGGTGAAATAATGATATTTTGTTCACTAATACTCAATTGTGGTTTAAGTAGTACCACTACTGTTCTTCTCTAAGGATGGCTTTGGCGTGTCATTAAAACAAACGAAACATTAGTCAAAGGCAGTGCATGAAGCATTGACAGCAGAATGAAACCCATCCATATTCTATACAAACAATAAATTGAGTCTTGTTTTTGTTATTCTATGAGATAGATAATTTTTAAAAAGATCAAATCAAACATATCTATACAATTCATATTCATAAAAAGAATCTTATGCTAAGTGAACACTAAGATAATTTTTCATTTAAATTTGAGGTACTAATTTTAAAATTAACCATATTTGACATCATATAAGATGCCATTACTTGTATTTAGGAAATAGGGCCGGGTTAGCTCAGTCGGTAGAGCGTTCGGCTAGAAACCACATGGTTCCTAGTTCGATTCCGGTCCTCGCCAACTCAGCGTATGAGTAGCACAGGGATCTGTGTGGTAAAGTAAGGAGCTGATAGTAGGTGTGGCGCTCTACCCCAGATGCCAAAAACAATCTCCTTGGTCTAGCGCTAGTGAAAAGGGGATAGACTCCCTCGCTGATTGTCTGATACCGACTTTAGGCCGATTTTAATTTAATTTAAAATAATAATTTAGTATTAAAAGATAAATGGTAGTTTTATGTCATCAAATGTTGAAATAAGTAAGAGTGAAAAATATGATAATTCATTGATATTTGGTAAAATGTTCCAACATTGAGTGTTTCGATTAATGGATCCACAGTATTAAAAGATATTTGAAATAATTAAACAAGTTTGAACAGAAACCAAAGCCAACATATAAAATTTATTGCCCTGAAGATTAGAGATATTTTTACCAAATATCAATAAATTATCCTCATTTTCTTGAATGAGATGTTTCAGTAGAATTTTCTTGAAGGTGACAAATTAAAACAGCTACCCAAAGAAAGTATCATTTGTATTTATTTATTTATTTATTTGTAAATTCTTATTTTATTATAAAATAATAATGCAATTTAACAAACAAACAAAATTAAAAAAACAAATGAGATATTCATTTGCAATTCACAGGCCTAGCCCAAATAAAGAAAAAAATGCGTTGCCGAAGAATGGCAAGGTGGGGGGAACTCTTTAAAATTGCAATTCATCCCCTCGGGAATCGATCCTAAGGCCAGCAGCCCTTGAACAATTCTTGCAGAGTAGGGACACTGTTCAAGGTTCTAGAGATGTTAAATATATATATTTACCAACTCCTTCACACGAGCAGGATGTGACACAAGGTCAAATTCTTAAGCAGGTTTGAATTCATAGTTTTCCTTCTCCTAGACCAGTTGCCTAACCAAGGTTAGAGAGTCCAATCTGCACTATTATTTACCCATAGCTGGAGGGAGAGTAGGATTCATCCCTTTCGCAAGGGTATTCGCGCTAAGTGAAATGCAATTACCACATCCAGGATTTGAATTCGGTGCGACGAGTCCATTTCCCATGACTTCAACCATTATACTATATATATATATATATATATATATATATATATATATATACCTTATATATATATATATATGTGTGTGTGTGTGTGTGTGTGTGTACCATTGTGCGTGTGTGTGTGTAAGCATTTTTAATGCCTGTACACCAAACCATACGTGTCCTGTAAGTAAGTAAAGTAAAGTCATCGGGCGGCCTATTGTCGGTGTCAGACATACAGCGAGGGAGTCTATCCCCTTTTCACTTGAGCTAGACCAAGGAGATTGTTTTTGCGTCTGAGGTGGAGTGCCACATCTGCCATCAGCTCCTTACTTTACCGCACATATCCCTGTGCTACTCATACGCTGAGTTGGCGAGGGCCGGTATCGAACTAGGAACCTTGTGGCTTCTAACCGAACGCTCTAGCGACTGAGCTAAACCTATGATACTAAACTGCACCTTATGATGAGTCTCCAGTTCTGGAGCTCTGGGAAATGAGAAGTAGCTTTTCATTACCTCTCAGCTTCACTCTGACCTGGAGTGGTAGCAGCTGATCAGGTCTGATCTATGGGTCAAATAGATATGTTTAAAAATGATGCGTATTCGATAGGACCGTGTGCAAAAACAAGACCTTTTAGATACAACTTCACAAAGAATGTGAATATGAACGTGATTCCCTAACCTCTCGGCATAAAATAACCCAAGACTGATTGACATGTCGTTCTAGTGATCTATCACTGTGCAATAAACGCTTACTATATAGAGGTATTTTCACAGTTCCCTTGGATGGTAATGTACTTGTTTGCTGAACTGAGGTTCAGAAAAATGCGACAGGTCAATTTTTAACTTGAGTCCATACAACTGATCGGGGAGTAAACCCCGAAAACAAATCCGGGACCGGAATCCCTAAGGTTGAGTGATGCTGAACGCTATCGTTACCCAGCAACTCCTGCGACACTACCGCAGCCAAACGGCATTGGCTACTTGCTTTTCCTTTGGATCACAGCAGCAATGTGGAGAGGGGGAGATTTGCTGCTTGGACAACAGCTCATCATCCATATCAACCCGTCTAGGCTACGTAGTTCCAATAAAAAAGAAGAAAAAAAATTAGACACTACTCCATCGTCTCTCGCAGACGGACGGATGCAAACACACAACTCTATTAAAGTCTAGCTGAGATAGATTTACCGCAAAACTGCCCATATTATTAATGCATTTACAATCCTGAAATATGTGTTATATATCTCTAAGAAATAAAGATTTACACTAACGTCCCAAGTTCAAAATGAACGCCGGAAAATCTCGAAATTCCACAACCCCTTTCTCATTACGATCAGTCTACCCTGTGTTAACGGATGTGAATTGGCTTAGGCGTCAGAGCGTCGACTAAACAGATTGAGTGCTTGAATTTACATTTACAAAAAGACCGGGTACCGATAGTAAGAATAATAAATAAATGTAGGTATACCCCCCACTTCCTCCACCCATCCCCCATTTCTCGATTCTTGTCTTCAGTACGATATTTGGTAAAGTTCATTTGTTATTAACTTCAGACAAGATCACCAACTGGGCAAACAGTCTACGATGATCGTCTTTCAAGGGTCTCTGCTCCCCTCTTACAACCCCTTTGCTTGCTGTCACGTGCACATCCCTCCCGTCTAATACTCTGTCTCTCTCGTACTACCCCCTCCCCTTATCCGCCATCTCCCTTGCATACCCCCACCACCCTGCATATCTCATTACCCGATCTACTAATCACGCCTCATCCAGTTTTGATATATCGCCACTAAACCGCCCAAACCATTCCCAAACCACTCCCCCACCACTATCTATACGTCTGCACGCGAAGACTATTTCCCAGGGTCTTCCTTGAAAAAAAAAGAACTAGTCTTCAGGAGGAGCACCTGCAAGTACCAACCGAAGTCAAAAAAAAGAAGAAAGAAAGAGGGGGATGGGTGGGTGGGCGTGGGGCTAAAAACAAACTTCTGAAAAGATAAATATATAATTCTACCATTTCTTCACGTGACAATGGAACTGGCTCCGTAGAGTCTGTAAAAGAGAGTCGTAAATTCAACAACTGCCTACACACACACAACCCTAAACCTTTTTTCCTTCCTTATTTTCGTCATTTAGTTTTCTCCCTAACACTTCTGTTTCTTTTTACTTTCCTCCTACTCCCTTCTTCTTCTTCTTCTTCTTCTTCTTCTTCTTCTTCTTCTTCTTCTTCTTCTTCTTCTTCATTCAATCCCGTTTTTTCGTACGCT
>CM042149.1:44644918-44659918 GCA_023376005.1 Doryteuthis pealeii | reverse complement strand
AAGAACCCCTTAAACTTCTCTTTTCATATAGTGAGAAGCTGCACCTCCACATTCTCAAATTTTACTCCAGAGATGAGATTTCTAACTTTGGAAGAAAGCAAGGAAAAGTCTCACGGAGCAACGCGTACTGACTAAATACATTTCTCACGGTCTCTAAATATTTGTATTTGCTTATTAGCCTATCTATTTGGATAGATAATTATTGATACTAGCAACAGAAAACACCCTCCGGGCGTCGTAAAAATTAATTTTTGAAAGACATTGCCTGAGAGGGTGGGAGTTAAAAATTCAATGTCAGAGGGTTTGTATCATAAGTAAGACAAATCCTCATATTTATTGGTATCACCTCCCTTACATGTTCAATAGACTTTTTTTTTCTTTTTGAGTTCTCTGGCAAGGTCTATGTATTTGTCAATCTTTTCGTTTTCTTTCAGTTTAACTCTGTGGTCCACCGGAACGGCAAAATCCACAAGATTACAAGTTCTTTTCTTGTTAATTAACACTAGATCTGGTCTTCTGATCGTGGTTAGAAGAACTGTTTGTATCTCAAAATTACAGAGAATTCTAAGCGTCTTATTCTATAGGGTGGATTCCGGACTGTGCACATAACATTTGGTCAAAATTTAATTTCTTGTACAATTCCCAGTGGATGACCTTTCCCGCCCAGACATGCTTAGTCTTGTGCATCTTTTGAGCCAGTTTTCTGCATTCACTTGTAACATGTTTCGTATCTGTCTCCACACATCATACACTTACTATTCTGCTGCGTCCCATTTTCTCTTCCATCCTCCCACTTTTCCTATTGCATCTCCTTTTCCTACAACCCTTTTCATTTTCACTCTTTTTATCCTCCATTTGTCCGTCTTTTAATTTTCACCCCACCCCCATTCCTAATCCATTTTTCGTTTCATCCACCACCGTTCAACTTCATTATCCTTTTTCCTCTTTCTCTTCCCCCTTTTCTCTTCTCGTTTCCCTCTTCATTCTTACCTCTCATATCACCTCCTCTTCCCATTCCTCTTTTCATATTCCCACACTGCCTTTTCCTCTTTCCCTTTCCTATTAAACCTCATCCTTTTCTCCTACCTCTTTTCTCCTACCTCTTTTCTCCTTCTTCTCTTCCTTCTCCATCTTTTACTCAACCCCATTTCCTCTTCTTACTCCTATTTCCCTTCTCCTCTTTCCCGCTTCCCTCTCTTCCTTCCACCTTTTCCTTCACTCCTTTTCCTCTTCTTTCTTCTATTTTTCCATCCTGCTCTTTTTCCGCTTCCTTCTCTCGATTTCCATCTTCTATTTTTCTCCTTTTCATGCTACCCTCTTTTATCTCCACCTTTTCCTTCTCTCCTTTTCCTTTTCGTTTTCTTCCTCCTCTTTCCCCCTCCCTCTTGTCTCCTTTACCTCTTCCTTGTCCCCTTTTCCACTCCCTTTACCTTCTCTGTTCATCTTTATGTTTCTCTCTTTTTTCCTCTTTTTTTCTGTTTCTCTCTTCCCTCTCTATTTTCCTCCCTATTCAATCTCCTCCCCATCGTCCCCCCTTTTCCATTTCCGACTTTTCCCTCATGTTCTCTGATGCTGTTGTTGTTGTTGTTGTTGCTGCTGCTGCTGTCTTTAATTTCTAATGGTATGACCATCGGCTGCCATTCGTTAGGATAAATATTTTACATCTGTGTACGAGCTCCAAAGAGAACTGTGTCTTCACGCTAAAAACGAGAACATGACCGCGAACACAGAACAAGAAAACATGTAAAAAAATGATGATAACAAAGATGATGATGATGATATGATGACCATGTTAATGAGCATTACAAATCCACCTGCCTCGTTCAGTTCTAGAAGAGAGGTTGGGAGAAGGAGAAGGATGAGGAAGAAGAGTAAGACAAGGGGGGATGTCTAATCTCAAGGACTCTATGAGGAGAAAAACAGATATCAAACAGAGGGGGGGGATTGTGAGGCAAATGAGAGGGGTGTGTGTCTGTGTGTGTGTATGTGTGTGTGTGTGTGTGTGTGTGTGTGTGAGAGAGAGAGAGAGAGAGAGAGATGAGGGAGGGAGTTCCCTGGTTTTTTTTTTTGGTTTTTTTTTTAGAAATTGTCTTTGATGCCAATGAGTCCGTAACATGTTGTAATGGGTCTAACAGATCTCCCAAAAAGGTCAGGGGTCACAGCTGCCGGTTTGTAAGGCTCCGTTTATATCGGTCACCGCTTCACTGGAGACACTGACAAAACCCAGAGAATGTTGCTTTTAGGTTCTTGAGAATTTCACCCACCATCCGGATTCGAATCCCGGGTTTTACACTGAAAGGGACAGCTGACGAGAGCTGAACGTGAGATGGCGAGATTAGAAACCCAAGAACGCTATTTTTAGTAAAAGAGTATCTATTCACTGGTAGTGATGACCCCCAGCTGATCATGGTAGAAATAAAGATGAAAGATTAAAATACAAATTCACTTATTAATTTAAACTAGCAAAACCTGTGGATATTCCACAGTATGATGTTTCATATGTTTACTTATTTACTATTGCAAAATACTTCAATATGTAAAATATGTAAAAAATATGTACTTCAATATATAGAAAGTATATTAATCTTGATTTAATTATCTCTCACTCTTTTTCTTCCTCTCCTTCTTTTCATTATGTTCGATTGAAACAGATTAGCGTTATCGCTTCCATGTGATCACACCCTCTCTATATATATTTCCACTAGTCTCTTTCTTTATTCTTTCTTTCTCATTAGCATGCCATTTTTGTTCACTTTCTTTCTTTTTAATAAAAAGGATTGGTATATTATCCAGCTGAGGTTGATGACACTCTTAAGAAATAAAAATTCGGTGGATAAGCAGCACCAGATAATCAGAATTTGCATTTTTGCATTACAATTTTGGACCATTTGGACGGTCTCATTTTTAACCAGAGGGTGGTGTAAGATGATAACGGTCGTACTTTTTAGGAAGTAAGAAGTGAGTTTGCTGCATTCGTTTATGTGATTAACCATTTAGTCTCTTGTATCACCACATTCAAGATTTACTATTACTGTTGCAGATTATCAATTTTCACTTTGATATAATTGGTCACCATGGCACTAATTTGTGTTTCTATCATCAGAGATTCAATTTCTCTCTTGAGGTTTCCCTTCCAAAATCATGTCCAGGTACTTCTCGTTAGCACTCTCCCAAGTTTGAGGCTTGAAATATCCATTCAGTTGTTTTATTTCCATTTCTGTTTTCTAGTTTTTGTTGTTTTTATGTTTGTCCCTACGTTTGTGCTTATTATTATTTTATCATTCTGTTCTCATTAATTATTTCTATTTTATTCATTTCATTTTTCATTTTATTTATTTAGTCCTCAGGTAGCTAGATTTTCACATTTTATTTTCACATACTTGTCCGTGAAAAAACTTTACATTTGAATATTTACCCCTTTTTGATGATATCCATTAACACCACGGATTTACCTATAAAAGTGAGCTACTTATTTTACAGTTAGATTGTATTACAATAATTTTGATATTCTAAATACACTTTTTATACATATTTTACACTTTTCTATAACTTTACATCAGACTTTTTTGAGTCTTATTTGATTACTATAATGCTTCTGATTATTTTCAAAATTAAAAATGAGATTCATTTTATTTTTAAATAAAATTCATTTTATTTTAAATAAAATTCATATTATTTTTAATACAGACAGCACAATTTTTTTTTTTTTGATAAATACCAACCAACGTTTGACTAGCAGCGTTCTGTTTTACTAACGGTCTTTTTTCCCGTCTTATTTTTTGATGACCGACCCACGTGCGGTTGATAGATTAATGCAATAGGTCCTATATTAGTTGAGGATGGGCCGTGTTGCTTTTTAACCGTCAAGAGATTTGCCCCCGAAACGGTTTGCACACTTTCTCTTCTGATGAGCCTATTTCAGTTGTAAACATCGTTTGTTTTTTCATTATATCTTATATATATATATATATATATATATATATATATATATATATGAATACAATAGAAACCTACTTGAGTTTCACCATTAGGATCTTCAGGTTAAATCCACTGAATTTAATTGAGGTGCCGATTAATTGCAGCCGATTACACGTGTGTTCATTGAATAAGATGTTACTCTTAAGAAATAAGAACATATTCAATGAACACACGTGTAATCGGCTGCAATTAATCGGTACCTCGATTAATTCAGTGGATTTAACCCTGAAGATCCTAATGGTGAAACTCGAGTAGGTTTCTGTTGTATCCATTTCTTTAATAAATTTGCTCTACTTTGTATTGAGCACTTTTTGTGCACCTCCAACGATAGTGCCCATATTCACCGGTAAGCCACCTTTTATGTATATAAATACAATACAATACAATATATATATATATATATATATATATATATATATATATATATATATATATATATACGATTTATTTGTCTTTTATTGTGATTTTCTATGTCCTTTTTGAATTGTCATTCGTTCACGTATTTTTTATTATTTTTTTTTCTCCGTTTTTTGTCTTGGACACTTCATTTACTGGCATCCATTTCTCCCGTCACATTTGGTGAGGAGAAGACAAACACGTTTTCTCCATTTGTTTATTTCACACAACTTCTTTGACATCAATTAATTCAAAAATAACAGAAACGCGAAAAACTCTGGCCATCACACGTAAAGACATCGGACAACATGAAAATCACCCCCTCCCACATACACCGTAAAAAAACCCAAAAGAAACAAAAACAAAAATAAAGATACAAAAAGAAAATGAAAGACTGGAGACAGAAGTATAGATATATAGATAGATCGAAAGATAGACGGCGAGAGAGAGAGAGAGAGAGAGAGAGAGAGAAGAGAGAGAGAGAGAGAGAGAGAGAGAGGGGGGGTCAGCTGAGATAACATATTCGTAGCCCCAAGAGAAATTCTTATTGGAAAAAGATTTTGTACATATTTTCTTTATTTACCACTCACTGTTTGTGTTATTTACAAGACAGAGAAAGCCCCCCCCCCAACAACTGAGATTCTTCAGCCCCTTCAGCAGAAAAAAAAAATCGCATCTGAGGTTAAGGATCGATCTTCATCCTTCTGAACCTTGAAAACTTCAAACATACAGAGTAACTTAGAGTAAAAGTGAAAACATTGAAACACAAGTGGGAAAATGAAAATATTCCCAAAGGGATTAGGATTTTGACATGATGATACTTTTTATAATCAAAGTCTTCTTGCCTTTTAGGGATCCCATTATCACCAATTCGTGTGGATGACAGGGATTCCCTTGTCTGTCTGTCTGTCTGTCTGTCTGTTTGTTGCTTCCCCCCCTCTCTCTCTCTCTCTTTCTCTCTCTCATTCTCTATCTCTCTCTATCTCTCTCTAATTGTCTGTCTGTCTGTCGATCTATCTATCTGTATCCTTCTTATCTTCTGTCTTGCCGCACAGTAGTTGTTTTGTGAATGCTGTTCCAGGAATTGTTCAAAACATTTCGCAGCATCCTTGTGTATTTACCATAGAAACATGGTCAATTTCATTGATTTGGATGTTAGAAGTGAATTGTTGTCACTTGATCCTCAGTGACGTCCAGAATTCGAAATCGGATCGTTGTATCCATTTTCTAATAAATAATAATAAGGAAGTTGATTCCTAGATATATAATTAGGTAAGTAGGAATTTACCCAACCCGGTCGCCACGGGTATGATGTAAGATAAGGTAAAAAATAACGGGTATCCAGCAAGGATCGAACTCGCTATTCAGTCGTAATGGATCTCTGTGACTAGCTTGCTAACCATTACACAACGATTGGACGCCCTATATACAAAACCCGTTCGCTACGGGTAGGATATGAGACACAGTCGCAAGTAACGGGTAGCCAGCGATGATTGAACACGCTATTCAATAGTAAAGATCTCTGAGACTAGCTTGCTATCCATTACACCACGACGTCACGAATTCATAGGTAGGTAAGGGTATTTGTCTCTCATCCCACTTATGAGAGCATGACAAAAGGATGATCCCGTCGGCATTCCCCCTCAAGGGGGTGG
Organism: Doryteuthis pealeii; assembly: GCA_023376005.1. NCBI lineage: Eukaryota > Metazoa > Mollusca > Cephalopoda > Myopsida > Loliginidae > Doryteuthis > Doryteuthis pealeii. Next base: position 44,653,889 of record CM042149.1, on the reverse strand, counting down.
GCCTCAGGCACTGGGAAATAAACCCAGCCCTGTACCTTTAAATCAAGAGGCAGGTATTGCCTGAGGGAATAGCCTTCTGGGATCAACGCTGTTAATTACTTAACCGGTCGAGGGGCCGGAGCACTCTGAATCCACCGACTCGAGAGTCGATGTAAGGGTATTTGCCTCTCATCCCACTTATGAGTGCTGGACACAAGGTCTCGTTTTTATGTGGGCGCATAAAAATTGCATCGATCCCGTCGGCATTCTCCCTCAAGGGGGTGCCTCAGGCACTGGGCAATAAACCCAGCCCTGCCCATTTAAATCAATGTGGCAGGTATTTCCTGGTGGGATAGACCCCTGGGATCGACGCTATTAATTTACTATACATGAACCAGCGACCGAAGCTCACTGGACCCCCGGCTGGGCCGAGTATGTAAAAAATAAAAAATAAAGAATTAAAAAAAAACATAGGTAAGTAGATAGATACTAATTCATTGATATCTTATTATAATGGAGATTGTGTGTTTTTCTGTCTGTAACCGAAACTATATTACTAATCGAGTCACAATTAACATAGTTATTTACATCACATTCTCCATGATTTTATTTATATTTAAACCTCAATTATTAATAAAATTGCTTCACCTTTTTATTAGTATTGTCCATATCTACATACTAATAATATGCTATTGTATTTATATATACAAAAAATAGCGGTTTGCAGTGTGAACGGGAAGGCTAATTTGCATATTGATATTAAAAATGTGATTTTATTAAATATGGGCTTAGTATTATTGATTTCTAACTGTTTGGTTTTATTTTAATGAATATAAGCAAAAATCTCTCCAATGAATCTTAAATGAAATCCATTAACAAGAAAAAATAAGTGTAATTTTATTCTTTATTTCCTAATTTAACTAAATAGTTAAATAAGTAAAATTCAGCAATGAAAGACGGCAGTGATGGAAGAGTAAGTTTCATTTCTATTTTTCTATTATAACCCCACTCTGTTTCAAATCTTTTTATCTGCATTCTTATTAGACTTTCTAATTTAATACGATATTTCATTACATTAAAACTTAAATACTTGCACCCGGAGGGTGCATATATTTGCTAGTATAAATAATTGAGAAGGAATAAAAGTTTACTGAGTATTCATCATGATATGCGACTTTCAGTAGGATGAATATGCGGATGCCCCTGAGCCCCCCCTCCCAATACTGAAAGTATGTCACTTACAGATAGTTTTGGGTGGCCAATAAATAAATCCGAAATGATTTTGGTTTGGTGTCAGTCTAACAAGAGACTTATTTCTGTCTCCCCTTTTTTTTCTACAAGGGAACATCAAGTTTTGGTCATAAATTTTCTCCCCCCGCTCTCAAATTAATTTTCTGGTTTGGGTTCTGATCATGCCTTTGGTTAACTGCTCTTTGAAACATAGATTAACTTTCATTTAACTCTTTGCCTACTTTAATCCGCTCACAGCGGCTCTCCCACAACTGCGATCCTACTGTAAAGGTTAGTTCGTTATGATTATGCAGAATGACCCAGATTACAATAATAATATTTGAATAGAATGATTTCTGAGTTGAATAGAGAGTGGACTTTGAAATATCCAATCATGCGGGTAAAAAAAATACCCCAAGACAATTTGGTACAGCCGTCAGGGGAATTTGGTAGGTGAAGAGTTAATTAAAGTAAAACCGTGAAGGCCGTTCACTCGGCTATGAATTCTGAATCTAATTCTAAATAATCATAACGGCATGTCAATCCGTTTGGGTGGTTAAATCGAATTTAACGGACCTAAATTCCACCATCGTATGCCATCCCGCCGAAAGAAAAAAAATACCAAAAATCTGGAAAATAACCGAATTTGATGAAATCTTCAGTGCTGATATATTAATGAATAAAAGATATAATGCACCAGTTAATTTATTTAAAAACTTTTACATTTTTTCAGGTCTGTTAACTCGAAACCACGTATCTTTGAGAATCTGTGTTACGCCTCAAAGATACGTGGTTCCAAATTAACTGATGTGAAAAAATGTAAAAGTTTTTAAATAAAATAACTTATATCTTGTAAAGTTTTTTAGTGCCATCCTTGGCCAGTTGAAAAGGGCTTAAAGAAAGTCCTGTGTTATGGAATCCTTTAGTGATCCTTTGGTAAGCGTATAAGTCCTATCCTGCGTATTGGTAAAGGTCCAGTGATTTGATCTTATGTCCGTCGTCTATGATCGTTGCAGTAATTATGACCAGTAGGGGGGTTAAATATTGTATCAGCCTCAGAGTATTGCCTGTGATTGGCCAAGGAATAGATCACATGATCTTGCCTAGTCTATAAGTAGGAGCGAGATCTATCACACACCTTACATCTGAAAAAAAACTCAACATATCTTTTATTCAATAATATATCAACACTGAAAGATCCATTAAATTCAGTAAATTCCCTGATTTTTTGTAATTTTTCCCTTTCGGCAGGGTGACAAAAGATAATGGAATTTACGTCCCTTAAGTTCGATTTAACCGTTTGGGTTATTTTATGCCAAGTTACGGTTACGGAATAGTGTTTATTGTACGTTTATATTTACATTTTTCAGTAGTTGTTACTTGAGAGTTTTTTTCCGCGCGTTTATATGATATCCTATTGAATGTAAATCATTCAAACATATCTACTTGACCTATAGATGGATCCCTAACAGGTACTACCATTTCGGGTCGTATCAGTGTGGACATACGAGTAATGATGGGGTTCTGCTTCCAAGATTTTTTCAAAGAAAGTTTACTGCATCCTTGTGTAACTGCCATCTATCTTTTTCTTCAGGTGGTGTAGCTATACAATAGCACTAACATGGCTACAGCTTGGAAGAACTTTCAGTATATCCTATCAGTGAGATCATCTCTCAATGTATTCATATCTATCTCAGTTTGATCAAAAAATTAAGTTAAAAAAACAAAACAAAACAATTTCACAAATAAGATAGTGAGATTTGAGTTCATGAAAAAAGCATGGTCTCCAAATGTCTGAGTTTGGGGTCTGGGTTCTTGGTTTTGTTCAAAGTCAAGAAATGATACACAGGCAAAAAAAAGTTCTAGGTCCAAGGCAATAGACTATCTATCGACTAGTAGATAAACAGAATGGATTTCATTATCCTGTTTCAATATGACTCTAAACATTCTAAATCCAGACCACTGCACTGATAAAAGCAGCTATGATATTTAAATAGGGTCCTGGAGACTCCTGTGAAAAAAACATCAGTTAAAGTTATTGTGAAAAACTTGGAAAGAGTAAAATAATAATAATAATAATAATAATAATAATAATAAGTTATCTACACACACACACACACATATATATATATATATATGGGGGGTTTGGGGTGTGTGTGTGTTGTGGAGTCTACTTATGCTTCTTTGGGGATATATCTGATGAGTTTAATTTTTTGTTTATATATTATACCTATGTACATATAGATTATATGCTGCCTGGCTAGTCTAACAATAACCTTTGTAAAAGAAAGATAGAAACTTTCTAAATATGAGGAAAATAAATGGAATTAGTACATAATATACAACTCAGTTTTTCATTATTCATTATAAATTTCCCTCATGCTTCGGATATACCATATATATATATATATATATTATATATAATATTATATTATATATATATATATATATATATACATATATATATATATATATATATACACTGAAAATTATAATCATCATTTAATGCCGACAAAATTTTGAAATAAATTAATTCTTAATGCATAATACAATTTTGTTTATAAACTTATGTTTTTCTATTTAAACCATAGATGGGACCCTAACAGGTACTACCACTCCGGGTCAGAGTGGACCAGGGAGCAATGGTGATGAAGGGGTGCTCCACATTCCCCAAAATCCTCAAAACTGGAACCTCACCATCAGTTTAACGTCATTCCCAGGACATGTAGACCCCCAGTCCCACCTTCTAGCACCCATATGATAAAAAGAGGTTGCGGCATGCCATAAGGGCAATAAGGTTGGGGCAAATCATATTGGTGCTAGGGCTTGACGTGACCAGCCGATTGATCGGAGGGGGCCTCTCCGACCGCCCGTCTAGCCCAAAATAGGGCCAAAGTGGAGTATTGCAAGTCATTAACTGCTCATCCACCTAGGCTCTATCTGTAAGCATCATGGTTCGCCACCCACGGCCTACAGGTGGCTCAATTGGGGGAGTCTTACCCCTCTGCAGAGGTGCAGTCAGTGCATTCTAACGCCCCACTGACAGGGCGGTATATATATATATATATATATATATATATTATATATATAAGAGAGAGAGAGAGAGAGAGAGAGAGAGAGAGAGGGGGGGCGAGTGAGAGATTCTGACCAGCAGACGCAGTTAAGTGTTTTACTTAGAACAGCCCTTTGGTTTTATTGGAAAGGGTCTTAAACCCCTGTAGGGGATATCAGTCAGTATATTCTAACGCTCGCCGACAAGATGGCTGGCTATAAATGAAATTAATCCATCATGATACGAGCAGCATCTCGATTGGAAAATTGAATTTGGTTTTCATTTGGTAAGCACAATTTTGCAGGTATTCCGCTAACAAGGTATCTTCAAAACATCCACTGGCATTAGCAGTCAGGTAAGTTACATACTTTTTTTGGAGTCACGCCAAAGTGGTTATAATTAATGAGCAATTCGGTGTCTAATTCTTAAAGCATGCCTTTCTGAATATAAGACGCTTGCTCACACTCTTGAGTAAGTACTATTATATAGAGAGGTCAATACCTTTTGACATTTCCAAGAGGGGGCATCTCGTTGTTAGTCATACAATAAAATTTATCAATCATAGTCTATTTATATCTATGTACATCTATCTATCTATCTATCTATCTATTTATCTGTCTATTTATCATACTTTTTTATTATCTATCTCCCTTTTCTCATTACGTATCTACCTATCAATCTCTCTGTCTAACTTTTTCATTATCTATCTATCTTATTCTGCTCACATCAATCGCAATTTTTCATAATCTTTCTATCTATTCTTATATCTATCTATCTATCTATCTCACATTTTAATTATCTATCTATGTATTGTTCATTTTCATTATCTATCTATTTATCTATCTATCGGTCTATTTATCATACTTTTTTATTATCTATCTCCCTTTCCTCATTACGTATCTACCTATCAATCTCTCTGTCTAACTTTTTCATTATCTATCTATCTTATTCTGCTCACATCTATCAATCGCAATTTTTCATTATCTTTCTATCTATCTATTCTTATACCTATCTATCCATCTATCTATCTATCTCACATTTTAATTATCTATCTATGTATTGTTCATTTTCATTATCTATCTATTTATCTATTTATCTATTTATCCATTCATCTATCTATCTTCATCTATCTATCTATCCCATGTTTTCATTATCTATCTACAACAGCAAAACCAGAAAGCATCACTTTTTGTTTGCAGTCACTGTACCAGAGATTGCCATTAAAAAATTGGTCTGGTCAGTCACTGGTGCAGATGCAGATAAAAAATTGTGGACACTACGTCATTGTCTTTAACAGACGAATATATATATATATATATATATATATATATATATATATATATATATATAATATCCTTACAATCTGTCTATCTCAGTTAATTTATTCGTAACAATTATAGATAACAACGCTCATTTACGCGTGTGACTTTTTTCTTTTTTTTTTTACTTTTTGTGTTTATCTTTACTATCTTCATGATTATTTATCTTTCTTTCTTTCTCTCTTTTCTTTCTTTCCATCTTTTTCTTTTTGTCTGTATCTCTTTCTTTTCTTTCTTTTCTTTCTTTCTTACTTTCTTCCTTCATTTCTTTCTTAGCATCTCTGTACTTTTTCCTTTATTTTTTTATTTCTGTCTATATATTCTTTCTTTTTCTTTTCTTTCTTTTTTTCTTTTCTTTTCTTTTTTCTGTCTGTTTTTTTTCTTTTTCTTTTTTCTTTTTTCTTTTTCTTTTTTCTTTTTTCTTTTTCTTCTTTCTTTCTTTCTTTCTTTCTTTCTTTTTCTTAGCCTCTGTACATCTCTGTACATTTTTCTTTATTTTCTATTATTTTTCTATATCTTCTTTCTTTCTTCTTTTTCTTTTTTTTCTTTCTTCTTTTCTTTTCTTTTCTGTTTTTTTCTTTCTTTTTTTGTTCTTTTTCTTTTCTTTTTTTTCTTTCTTAGCCTCTGTATCTCTTTTTATTTTCTATTTTTCTTTCTTTCTTTCTTTCTTTCTTTTCTTTTTTCTTTCTTCTTTTTTTCTTCTTTTCTTTTCTTTTTTTTCTTTCTTTTTTCTTTCTTTTCTTTTTTTCCGTCTTTTCTTTTCTTTTCTTTCTCTTTCTTTCTTTCTTTCTTAGCCTGTACATTTTTCTTTATTTTCTATTATTTCTGTCTATATTTTCTTTCATTCATTCTTTCTTTCTTTCTTCTTTCTTTATTTACACTTCCGTATTTCTCGATTAGACACTCTCACTTTTTTCCTTATTATCTTTTTACCTCTCTACTTCTTTTCTTTCTTTCATTTTTCTCACTATCTTAACTTCTCTACATCTCTTACTTACTTTCTTTCTTTCTTTCTTTCTTTTTTTCTTTCTTTCTTTCTGTGCTTTTTAATTTCACTCCCTCCCCCATCTACTTACCATGCTATTCTACCTCCCCGGCCGATGATGTAATCTTGTCGATTATGATGAACCTTTTCCTATTAAGTGTTCTGACATTAAAAGTCATGACATCATTTTCGGGTCAAGCGCGCACCTGACTATTAATAACGCATCTTCTTTCTCTTTTTTTTTTGTCTCGACGAAACATTTATAGAATCTGCTCGAGTAAATTTGTGAATCTTAACGAACTCGTTAATTACATTATCTCATTTTTTTTTTTTTTGAAAATATGTCGATCAAAGGTCAAATGGTACAAGTCACCAGCCAGTGAAAAGAAAGACACAGAGAATAAAATGGCGATCTTTCTAGTATAGTTTTCAAACACTTAATATTGATATTGTGTGTTGGAATATTATTTACTAAGCTTAGCTTAGATATGGCACAAGACCAGAAGTATGGGGCACCCAGTGAGAATCGATCTCACTAGTAATGGTTTGTGAGTCTAGCTTGCTAACATTTAGCTTCTCAAACGTTTTAATTGATGCACCATTTTTAACCAAATCTAATTTTCATTCACTCCAAATAAATATTGCAGACACTTTTTCTTATTTCCCTGAATTTTTTTGATGAGGCTCGATAATTAATATCGTCCAATTGGACGCATAGCGTAGTGGATATAGGACTTAAGTTAAGACAGTTTTAAGTGACAGTTATATCTAGACTGCAGGTTCAATCCTGGTCAGGGGCAGCAGTAACACAGAATAATAATTAACACTGTACCCCAGCTATGGTTAGCGGTATGAGAACGGGATACCTTCGTGGACTGAATAAAGGATTAGGGTCAAAGTTCTGTGATGGCTCCCAATTACGACTAGAAGTTTCCCGAGTTCAAAAAGAAGGTTCCCAATTTCGAAGAGAATGTTTCCGAGTCCGAGAAAGTTTCCGAGTCTGAAGAGAAATACCTGAAGAAGGTCGGAGGGAACATCGGCCGAAACGTTGTACAGATGACAATGAAAATGAGGACAATAGTCCTAATAATGCAGACAATACTATTTTTTTTAGTCTCACTGGATGTCAAGATGCGGGGAGATGATTTTTTTTTAATGAATTCGCTTCCAAGACTAAAATTATTACAAAATATTGAATATTTATTATTTTATAGTAAATAACTATAATATGCCCTCGTAATTAAGACGCATAAAATTCTCTAGAAAAAATATGTCTCTCAATCCATGCCAGAAGAACACACCTTCTCATGGTTAACACAAAAAAAGAACTTATCATCTAGAGATCTTCATTGTTTCAACAGATCACAGAGTGACTTTAAAGGAAAACTATATTAACACTTAGACCTTGCTAGAGGACTATAAAATCGTGGAAAAATTATGGAACATGAAAGGGTCAGTGATTCTAATCATAGTCAGAGCCTTGAAACAAAGTCAACGCATTTAAAAAAGAGACTGGGTGAGTTTATGATCCAGGAAATAATTAATACGGTAAAAATCACTGCACTGTTGAGATCAATTAGAGGAATTCTGGATAGCTGAAGAGACTTGCTGTCACTTGGGTTTTTTAACCTGCTTTCGGGTTGAAACTTAATAGAGAACTGTTGTCGCTATTCTGGTACCATATTACCACTGACCAGTCTCCGGCCACTGGTCAGCTAGTGTGATATGTGGCAAGTGGCCGTACAGCTGTTGTTTTGCTTCCAAGATTTGTGCAGTACTCACCAAGCTGTTTTCTCTCAGCGCTTCGTCTGAGTTCAAGTAAATGTCATTTTTTATTTAAAAAAAAAACTATCTTTTAAATCTATAATTTAAACTTTCACCTACATACATAGCTCACTATTGGTCACCCTTGGTCACTAGCGTTTAGTACGGAACTGTTGTCGCTATTCTGGTGCCGTATCACTACTGACCAGTCTCCGACCACTGGTCAGTTAGATTTAATCTGATTTAACACCAACAAATATCTGGCAATAGTGAATATGTCTTAACCAGTGAAGATCCGGATCTGTTCGGTCAGAGTGAGATTTTTCGTGGATGAATAATTTCATTTTAATTTTATTAATTAAACATTCGTAGTGGAGTAGTTGTGTAAATACACGTAAATATCAAGTTGAAATTCATAAAAAATACCTAATAAGAATATGTTATTAATTTTATATATATATATATATATATATATATATATATATATATATAATATATATATATATATGTGTGTGTGTGTGTGTGTGTGTGTGTGTGTGTGGCGATGTGAGGAACACAAGAACAAAACTCAGACAAAAGTGTGTAGGATATATTTGGCTAGAGCGTTGAGCTCGGCATCATGTCGTTTTAAAACAACTGATG
>CM042149.1:44609918-44639918 GCA_023376005.1 Doryteuthis pealeii | reverse complement strand
TGAGGGATGGCTTCAGAGGTACATGTGTGTGTGTGTGAGTGTGTATCTGTGTCTTATAATAATGAAATTTATTGCGCACAGTGCTCAGTTGCGTGTGTTTGTGTGTGTGCATGTATGTGTGTGTGTTTGTGTGTGTGTATGTGAGATTGTATGTCTGTGTCTTATAATAATGAAATGTATTACATACAATGCTCAGGTGCGTGTGTTTGTGTATGGCTGACTGAGGGGTGGCTTTAGCGGTGTATGTGTGTATGAGTGTGTATGTACATGTGTATGTGTGTGTGTGTGTGTGGTGGCTGACTGAGGGATGACTTTAGCGGTGTATGTGTATGAGTGTGTATGTATACATGTGTGAGTGTGTATATGTGTGTGTGTGTGGCTGACTGAGGGATAGCTTCAGAAGTGTATGTGTATGTATGAGTGTATGTATATATATATATGTGTAAGTGTGTGTGTGTGTGTATGTGTGTGTGGCTGACTGAGATATGGCTTTAGAGGTGTATGTGTGTGTATCAGTGTGTGTGTGTGTGTGTGTGGTGTGTGTGGTGTGGCCGAGGATGGCCAGAGGATTGTTACGTCTCTCGAGGGCGTAAGTTTCTGTTGGCTTTAGAAGGTGTTGGGCTTTCTGTTCCCGATGACCGTTCACTGATGCTTATTACCATACACGATTCGGGGGGGGGGGTGTAGAAAAGACAAGATTTATTTCAACCAGGTAGGTTTAACCCTGGGGGGTAGCTGGATGTTTTGTGGGATCGCTTTTACTCATGATAAGTTAAAATGATGGCTAGAATAGCGGATAATTAATTTAATCTGTTGCTTAAAATACTTTTATCTATCTTGTTCAGTCGTTTATCGAAAGGGCAACATCTAGATTAGTCGGGAGATTTTCTTTCTTGAGTGCCGAAACACTATCCACTTTTAAAAAAGAATTCAACTGAATTAGTAACCAGATTAATAATACATTTTTAGACTAAAATTATTTTCAATGCATTTTAATACTAAAATTATTTGCAATACATTTTTATAGTAAAATTATTTTTATACATTTTTATAGTAAAATTACTTTCAATACATTTTATAGTAAAATTATTTCTAATACATTTTTATAGTAAAATTATTTTCAATACATTTTTATAGTAAAATCATTTTCAATACATTTTTATAGTAAAATCATTTTCAATTCATTTTTATAGTAAAAGCATTTTCAATTTATTTGTTAAAGTAAAATTATTTTCAATGCATTCATATAGTAAAATTACTTTCAATACATTTTATAGTAAAATTATTTCTAATACATTCTAAAGTAAAATTATTTTCAATACATTTTTATAGTAAAATCATTTTCAATACATTTTTATAGTAAAATCATTTTCAATTCATTTTTATAGTAAAAGCATTTTCAATTTATTTGTTAAAGTAAAATTATTTTCAATGCATATTTATAATATTTAAAAAAATTTAAAGTAAGATTAATTTCAATGCATTTTCATAGTAGAATTATTTACAATGCATTTTTACAGTAACTGAATTTTTAATGCAATTTCAAGGTAAAATTATTTTCAATGCATTTTTTATGTTAAACAATTTTTAATGATTTTTATAGAAAAAATCTTTAATAAATCTTATAATAATTATTTCCAATACATTTTTATAGTAAATGCATCGACTGCAAATCTGCAGAAGGGTAAGAACCCCCCGTCCATGGGCTACCTGTTCGGCGTGGGTAGCGACCCATGATGCTTAAGAACGGAATCCTGGTGGATGACATGTCCATTATGTGCAACACTCAACTTTGGCCCACACTTATGTTAAAAGGGCGGTAGCAGATGCACCCCCGATCAATCGGCTGGTCACGTCAAGCTCTAGTATCGATATAACTGTCCCAGCCCTATTGTCCTTATGGCAAACCTCGACCATTTTATCATATATGTGCTAGAAGATAGTGGCTGAAGGTCTTAATGTCCTGGGTATGATGTTAAACTCTATCTGATGGTGAGGTTCAAATTCTTGGGGAATGTGGATATCTCTTCATCATGTCCTACACTGTAAACTTCCGGTAATTCAGAACGTTTTATGTACATTAAATGATAATAATGAATGAAATAACGTGCTTGTAGTTTAACAAATGATTGGTTGGTTAAATCTTACTTAACGGACCTAAATTACACCATCGTGTGTCACTCCGCCGAAAGAAAAAATACTAAAAATCAGGGAATTAACCGAATTTAATGAAATTTTCAGTGTTGATATATTAATGAATAAACAATATAATGCACCTGTTATTTCATTCAAAAACTTTTACATTTTTTCAGGTCAGTTAACTTTGAACCACGTTTGGTTGTGAATCTGTGTTACGCCTCAAAGCTACGTGGTTCAAAGTTAACTGACCTGAAAAATGTAAGAGTTTTTAAATAAAATAACTGATGCATTATATTGTTTATTCATTAAGATATCAAAACTGAAAATTTCATTAATTTCCGTTGACTACCTGATTTTTTTTTCTTTCGGCGGGGTGATATATGATGGTGGAGTTTATGTCCGTTAAGTAGGATTTAACCCGATGGTTTTATTTACCGCTGAGGGCAAAGTTAATTGATTCTATTAAAGGTTTCTCTTAAACTTCAAATTTGCATGGAAAAGAGATTAAGAACCGTTCTTGCTTCTTATTATCTTTTCCTGCACAATACATTGTTACGGGAGGTCACTCTCTGGCCTTACTGACCAAGGGGAACAACTTTGGATACTTTATTTTGGCCATCCTAACATCAACCTTTTATTTGAATTACCTGGACACATGGCGGGGGGGGGGGAGTACGGCGCAAAATCAAATATCCTAGCAGACTACCAACTTGTAGCGGGAGGCTAGAGATTGAACTCGCAACCTGGACGTTGTGAGTGGTGACACGTAGTAAGCCTCCTGTCACCGCCTCTTCGTTTTAGTGGTTCGTCCAGCTAGTACCTTGTCGGAGGCATAAAAGCCAAGGCAGTTTCTTTATCGGGGGAGAATCACTGGTCTCCCCCGCATTAATAGGGCCTTGTGCCTAACCTGTACACGTGGTAAATACTAGAATCGCTGCTCTAAGTGAGAATGCAGCCAACCCAGGCCGCTTGACAAATTAACCGCGTGATTCCAGGGACTTTGCCCCAGGCAGCACATACCCCTCTCAATTTAAAGGGGCAGGCCTGGATTTATTGCCTGGTGCCTGGGGTGCTTCAAAAGAGAAATGCCAATAGGATCTACGCATTACATGATCTTCGATTTGTGCGTGGCTTTCCACTTAAAAAGAAGAAAGAAAAAGAAAACAATCTTGTATCGCATCATCACCTGGTGGAAAATTTAGGAAAATCCCCAATCCCTAGTATTAGCTGGGAGACCCCGTTGTCCTTGGCAGTGTTAACAACTATGCTTGTTTGAGATGACCAGAGAACTTGTTTTAAGAACTGTACGGATCACATTTGGTGTTTGTAAGTTCAATCTCTGGTTCCAGCTCCAACAGCGGCGAAAAAAGCAAAAAGAGGCTGATTTGAGATATCCCCAAGGCGTGGAGGTAGGAATGAAAATAGTTTACAACCCTTGTTTCAAATAAAGGGTTAAGTTCTGAATTCCCGGGACGTTTCCGAGTGTGGAAAAAAGCCAATCCAAGAAAGCCGTAAAGTACTGCAACTGAAACGTTGTGAGTTTAGCAACGAAATGAGTATAACCGTAAAAAAGATGTGTAGAGAATAATAATCAAATTAAACAACTACTTGTTTAAAACTTTATAATGGACAATATTTCTCATACAAGTTATCCCTCTTTCAATGCCCAGATTCTCTTCAATGTTGGACTGCACAATTTTTCTTTAGCATTCAGAATATATAAATATAAGTTTTAATTTAATATATATATATATATATATATATATATATATATATAATATATATATATATATATTATGGAAAAGATGACTTACCGGTGAATATGGTCACGGTGGTTGATGGGAAGTTCATAAAGGCAGTGATATAACAAATAAAAACTGTAATGTACCGTTCATAGCAAAGATAAAACACATATAATTGTCTGCAATCAACCAACATCTTGATTTACACAGTGGAGTTAACCCTGAAGATCCTCAACATGGTGAAACTCGAGTAGGTTATCACTTGGACATATATAATATATATATATATTATATATATATATATATATATAAAGTTTAATTATCAGAATGATCAGAAAATAGTTGCGTATTGTAACGCTGTGAATTATGAATCATCTAACCAAGGCAGAATAGGCTAGATCGGCTGATCACGTCAAACCCTAGCACCTATTTGATTATCTTAACCCTCGTGCCCTTATGGCAAGACCAAACACATTTTATCATATACTCTAAAAAGCGGTGGCTGAGGGTCATAGTATATTTTATCTAAACTCAATTTTTTTAACTCATTTTTTTTCTATTCAACCCATAGATAGGACCATAATAAGTTCGACCACTCCTGGTTAGAGTGGACCTGGGAGCAATGGTGATGAAGGGGTACTCCACACTGCCCCAGAACTCCAGATTTGTAACTTCACCATTAAATGCAGTTTAACCCAGGACACTAATTATCTCAGCCACCGCCTTCTAGTATATATATATATATATATATATATATATATATACTACCAACCCCTCCGTACGAGCAAGATGGGACACAAGGTCAATTTCTTAAGCGGTGTTTAACAAGTTTGAATTCAGAGTTTTCCTTCTCCTAGACTAGTTACTTAGCCCTTATTAAAGAGCCCAGTCTTCTCTGCTATTTATCCAAAACTGGGGGGAGAATTGGTTTCATACCTTTCCCAAGGGTATTAGCCCTAAGTGAAATGCAATTACCACATCCAAGATTTGATCTCGGGGCGACGAGTCCATTTCCCATGACTTTAACCATTATACCACGCACTTCCATGTCCTTTATATGTGTATATAAACAAACAGATAAGGCTATTCAATTAAAATTATATTAGTTAAGCATCTATAGTAATTCATTCTTTTCAAGTCATTACTATCATCTGAGCCTACAATCTTCAATCTTCCATAATTTCTGAATTACTTTTCAACAAATTTTTATTGGTCAATTTGAGTAGACATCTGATTACTGTCCATTGATAATATATGACTGAACAAATTTGAATCTAAACCAATAATTATAAAAGCCTTTTTGCTCTATGCAATTACACCACGCGCTTCCAGCACATATATGTTAAAAAAGTGTTGACATCATACCCAGGACGCCCTTCAATTAGGCCTTGTGCCGGACTTAATATGGCCGCTCTCAACACATACCCTTCTTTCTATGTATTTCGCTTCCACGCCCGCGCACTACGTCCATGCAGATAAACACTGACTTCCTTTTTAGTCTTTACAATCGACTCTACACTCATTCACATTTTATCATTCCCCTTTCCGCTACCCCATCAGCCACCACCCTCACACCTTCGCCTGGCGACAGACGCATAGACAGACACCCTGACACATGCATATACCGATTCATAGTCAGTTGTATCGAGCCGTATTTTTTTCCCAGGCTCTATCCACCCGGGTTGCAAACTGTGACTTGTAAGCACACCTGTGCGCTGTAGTGAGACGTCCGGCTGTAAATGCAAGCTAGACCGTCTGGCGCCAGTGGTCGTCTCGGGTGAGTGCACCATCTTGTTCTCGTCCCCCTCCCCCTCCCCCCGCCAGGAAACCAGATCCAGGTGTAAACAATTACGAGATATAGTAGAGCAATCACTGCTGTTGTCAAAAATACACACACGTACACACACACACGCACACACGTACGCAGACGTACACAAATACACAGACGTACACAAATACAGACACACACACATATACACAAACCAGACACACAGACACACACACATACAAACACATACACAAACCAGATACACAGACACACACATACACACACACACATACAAACACATACACAAACCAGACACACAGACACACAGACACACATACAAACAATACACAAACTAGACACACACACGTACACACACGCACACAAATATACACACAAACCAGACACGCAGTCACACACACACCACACACGTACACAAATACATATGCGCACACAATACGCACACGCACAAACACATATACAAAACCAGACACACACACGCGTACACAGACGCACACAAATATACACACAAACCAGACACGCACACATACACACACACACATACACGTACACACATATATACACAAACCAGACACACACACATACACTTACACACACACATACAAATATACACACAAACCAGACACGCAGTCACACACACACACACACACACACACACACCAGGGATAATGTACTATTTGTATTCGATGAGCCTTTCTTTCAGTAAGGGAAAAAAGTCCTGCTTTGGGTAGGGTTGGCCGGGGGGTGGTAGTCCATAGGGTGGGGATTTCATTGAAAGTACCGGAGAAAAAATGATCACGAAAAAGTGGTTGATAAGGTAAGTGCATAAATATTGACTTGGCGTGACCAAGATTGACGGAAGATTGTGTTGCATCAGAATGATTGAACAAGTCGTTTGTCATGTATCTTTGTTTATGTGTAGGTATTTACCCGACACATTCGTCACGGGTAGAATAAGACACAAGGTGGCCAGTACGGGGCATCCAGCCAGGATCGAACTCGCTATTCAGTAGTAATGGATCTGCGAGACTAGCTTCTTAACCATTACACCTCAATCGACACCTTGAGTAGGTATTTATCTAACCCTTCCCTACGGGTAGAATAAGACACAAAGTATGGCGCATCCAGTGGTGATTAACCTCATTATTCAGTATTAATTGATCTGCGAGACTAGCTTGCTAACCATTATACCACGATGGGACGCCCTGAGTAGGTATTTATCTAACCGTTACCTACGGGTAGAATAAGACACAAGGTCACAAGTATGGAGCATCTAGTGAAGATCGAACTCACTATTCAGTAGTAATGGATCTGCGGGTCTAGCTTGTTGGCAATAGGACTAAAGTAAGACCGCCCTGCCGGCTGGGGCGTTAGAATGCACCGACTGCACCTCTGCAGAGGGGTAAGACTACCCCAATTGGGCCACCTGTTGGCCGTGGGTGGCGACCCGTGATGCTTAAGGATAGAGCCCAGGGGGATGAGCAGTTCATGACATGCAATACTCCACTTTGCCCTATCTTGGGCTAGACGGGCGGTCGGAGAGGCCCCCTCTGATCAATCGGCTGGTCACGTCAAGCCCTAGCAACCTATATGATTTTCCCAACCCTATTGCCTTTATGGCAAGCCCCAACCCCTTTTAATCATATGGGTGCTAGAAGGCGGTGGCTGTGGGTCTACATGTCCTGGGAATGACGTTAAACTCTATCTGATGGTGAGGTTCCTGTTTTGGAGGTTTGGGGAATGTGGAGCACCCCTTCATCACCATTGCTCCCTGGTCCACTCTGACCCGGAGTGGTAGTACCTGTTAGGGTCCCCTATGGGTTAAATAGAAAAATGTATTTATAAAAAAATTGTATTATCCATTAAGAATTGATTTATTTCAAAACTTTATTGGCATTAAATGACCCACTGAGGTTGATATGCCGTAAAACAAAACAAACCAAAACCAAACTAAAGTAAGAATTGAATTCTTTAACATAGATGTTTAGCAAGAGATGTCCCAACTAATTAACGCCTATTAGACGTCTTGTATGGTGTAATGGTTGGCTGAGTTCCATTCTCACTGGGTGCCTAATACTTTATCGCTTACTGATTCCTTGAGGAAGAATAAGACCTCTACCTCCAATGGAAAGGGGTGTTCTGGGTATGACACTAAACTGCATCTAATGGTGAGGCTCCAGTTCTGGAGATCGGATGTGTGTGCGTAGTATACCATTGACATTACCATTATTCTGATGTCCATTCTGGCGCGGAGTAATATGACCAGTTAGGGTTTTATTTGTAGGTAAAAAAATTATGTTTAAAAATATTTATATTCAATAAGACAGCAAAAAAGAAACCTTTTAGGAGACAACTACACAAAAATACGAGGTTAAGCAGCGAGGAGCATGTTCAATACTTAGATGGGTGACCATTTAAGCAATAGTTTCTTTCTTATTTCTTCTTTCTTCTTTCTTCTTTCTTTCTTTCTTTTATCTTTCTTTCTTTCTTCTTCTTTCTTTCTCTCTTTTCTCTTTCTTTTCTTTCTTCTCTTCTTTCTTCTTTTTCTTCTTCTTTCTTCTTTTTCTTTTTTCTTCTTTTCTTCTTTCTTCTTTCTTCTTCTTTCTTTCTTTCTTTCTTCTTTCTTTCTTCTTTCTTTCTTCTTCTTCTTTCTTCTTTCTTTCTTTCTTTTTTCTTTTCTTCTTTTCTTTTTTCTTTCTTTCTTCTTTTCTTCTTTCTTCTTTCTTTCTTTCTTTCTTTCTTCTTTCTTCTTTCTTTCTTCTTTCTTTTTCCTTTTTCTTCTTTATCTTTCTTTTTTCTTTTTCTTTCTTTCTTTTCTTCTTTCTTTCTTATATTCTTTCTTTGTCCTATTCTCTTTTCTTGTTTTTCTTTTCTCTCTCTTTTCTTCCACCCTATCGATGAGGCTGAAAATATCCCCCCGAGTATGATACTGCACTCTTTGCTTAGATTCCAATTTCGAATCTCTGGGGTGGGGGTAGAATAGCTCTTCATTGTCATTACTCCCAGGTTCACGTTAATCTGGAGTGGAAGTACCTGTTAGGGTCTATGGGTCGAATAGATCTGTTTGAAATGTTTAGTATTAGAAATACTGTAGTATTTCTAATAGTACTGTAAAAAACTGAATATCAGAATGACTTGATTCGGCATTAAATGAACCAAAAAGAGTTGATATGTCGCAAAAGGAAAGCAACAAACAACAACAAACACAAAAAATACAAATACGAATATATAATAAACATGATTCCCAAATATCTAGACTAATATTGGGAGACTGGAGACCAGCTTTAAAAAGTCTAGAAAGGAACAAGTCATTGTGTCCCGATTACACATTGGTCAAACAAGACTAACGCACACCTATATACTCAAACAAGAAGAACAACCACAATGTGAAACATGTCAAACACCTTTGACTGTTAAACAGTTATTCATGAAATGCAGGTTTTTTGCTCACATCAGAAACCGTTATTTTGATGCAAACAATATGAACTATCTATTTGAAAATCTCAACATGGGGGACATTCTGTCCTTTTTGATGAAATAAAATCATGCCATAGAATATAGAAATAAACTTAATCAATTTCATACAACATGATCCCCATTGTTAAAACCACTCACTAAAAAAGTATAAATATAAATACGCAACATATATAACTTCCTATCCGTTAGGCATGACATAAACTCAGACGGGTTGATATGCCATTAAAATCAACAAACCAACCAACCAACTAATATCTAGGCTTAACATAACCCTAGACAGGTTGACATGCCGTTAAAATCAATCAACCAATACTTCTGGTATTTTGCTAAATTAAGTTAAATTTTAATTCCTTTTTAATTTAACACGTTTCAACGGAAGTCTTCCCAACAATCTTAAGCCCAATCGTCTGGAGCAGTAAAATTCACTGACTGCAGCACTGCAGAGGGGTAAGACACACAACAGGGTCACCTGTTAGCCGTGGGTGGTGTCCCGAGAGGCTTAGGGATGAAACCCTGGTGGCTGGGCAGTCCATGACATGCAACATTCCACCTTGGCCCTTACTTAGTCTAGATGTGCAGTCGAAGATGCCCTCTCCATCAATCGGCTGGTCATGTCAAGCCCTAGCACCTATATGATTGTCCCAACCCTATTGCCCTTATGGCAAGCCCTAGCCGACAGGGCGGAAAATCCATTACGATGGAGCATTGAGTGAATAACAAACTAACTGGACATTGAATGCCATTTAACTCGCTAATTATTATGCAACTTGAGTAGCCATTTACCAAGTATATATTAGTGTGACACAAGGTGAAAAATGTGGGGTACTCAATAAAGATTGAACTAGTTAATAATGTTTCTCAGAACTCTTGAGATGAGGCGTGATAATTAGTATTATTTGGATTATTCGGACTATTGTCCTCATCTTCATTGTTATCTGTACAACGTTTCGGCCGATGTGCCCTCCGGCCATCTTCAGGTATTTCTTGTCGGACTCGGGAACCTTCTCGGACTCGGGAACTTTCTCGGAATCGGGAACCTTCTTGCCGTAATCGGGAACCTTCACGTAACTTTGAACCCTACCTTTTTTTTCGATCTGTGGGGGTATCCTGTTCTCATTCCGCTAACCATAGCTGGGGTACAGGTGTTAAGCTGTGTTGTTTATTATATAGCATATAACATATAACAATAAATAACACAGCTTAACACCTGTACCCCAGCTATGGTTAGCGGAACAGGATACACCCGTGGCCCGAATAAAAGGTTGTGTTCAAAGTTCCGCGATGGCTCCCGATTAGGACAAGAAGGTTCCCGAGTCCGAAAAGAAGGTTTCCAAGTCCGAGAAAGTTCCAGAGTTCGACAAGAAATACCCGAAGAAGGCCGTAGGACACATCGGCCGAAGCATTGTACAGAACAATTAAGATAAGGACAATAGTCCGAATAATCAAAATAATACTAATCAATAATAGCCTGTTAGTTTAGCTCGTTAGGAGGACTTGTGCGTATACCACTGTATAATAATTTAATTATTACAACGTTTGGTATGTTTACTTAAGAGGTATTGCTAAATACTTCAATATGTAAAAAGTATAAGAATTTTGATTTAACCCTTTCTCACTCTTTTCTTTCTTTCTTTCCCTCGTTTTATCTTTTTATTATGTTCAATTGCAACAGATTAGCGTTATCGCTTCCCCTCTCTCCCTATCTTTATTTTCCCCTTTTTTCTCTCTCTCTTTCTTATTATATTTTTCTGTGCAGCATGTCCTTTTCCTTCCCTTTCTTTCTTTATAATAAAAACGGAATGGTACATTATCTAGCAGAGATGACGACACTCATAAGAAATAAGAATTCGGTGGGTAAGCGACACCAGATAATCAGGGTTTATATTTTTGCATTTGATCTTGGGACGATTTGGACGGTCTCATTTTTATCCGGCGAACAGTCTTCTTTCTCCCCACGCCCAGAAAAAAAGCTTATACAATGCTGCAAGTATGCGCTGCCTGAGATCGAACCCACAACTCGGTAGCAATAGGTGTAAGGCACTATTAAACGCATAGGTTTTAAGGGTCAGCAAGAAAATTTGCAAATTAACATCTGAGTTTGTATGTATCTTAGGGAGTGACAGACCTAGACAGAGAGACAGACAGTCGGAGACAGAGTCAGACAGATAGTAAGATGAGAATATGAATAATATATGATACTATCAAAGGTTACCACCTAATATATGTGAAGACTAGAATAACACGAATGTAAAATGGGTGTGTTTTGTATAGGTAAGAAGACCTACGCAAAAGGTGCTTGTGTGTGTGCATGTGTATCATTATATGCGTATATTTCATATGTGTGTGTGTGTCTGTGTGTATGAGTGTGTGTGTGTGTCTGTGTGTGAACTTATATTAGTCACATCACATCCATACAAGGAACCCCACGAAGATGGATGGATATTACGTATAGAAATCCTAACCCCAGAAAGACTTAACAATAAATTAAACCATTCAACAAAATAATAATAATATATAATAATCTTATTATAATGGAGATTGTGTGCTTTTCCGTCTGTAACCGAAACTATATTCCTACTCAAGTCACAATTCTCTTAGTTATTGACATCACATTCTCCATGATTTTATTTTTTATCTAAACCTCAATTATTAATAAAATTGTCTTACATTATTAATACTGTTAACTATGTCTACATACTGACAACATGCAATTATATTTATATATACAGCAAAATAGCGCTTTACAATGTGAACGAGAAGGCTAATTTGCATATTAATATTAAAAAATCGAATTTAATAAATATGTGCTTAGTATTATTGATTTCTAATTGTTTGGTTTTATTTTAATGAATATAAGCAAAAATCTCTTCAATGAATCTTAAATGAAATCCATTAACAAGATAAAATAACTGTCATTTTATTCTTCACTTCCTCTTATAACTAAATACTTAAATTAGAAAAAATAACAATGAAAGACGAGAGTGATGGAAGAGTAAGTTTCAGTTGTTCCATTTTTTATTATACTCCCTCTGTTTCAAATCTTTTATTATACTCCCTCTGTTTCAAATCTTTTTATCTGTATTCTTATTTAGTTTCATTAGCCTTTCTAATTTAATACAATATTTTATTACATTAAAACTTAAATACTTGCACCCTACGGAGGGTGCATATATTTGCTAGTAATAATAATGAAAGTTAAAGTAATACCAATTGTAGTTGGTGCACTTGGGACGGTCCCAAAAAGCTTGGGAAAAAAGACTGGAAAATCTGGAATGAATTGAGACCATCCAGACTACTGCACTGCTGCAATCTGCCAGAATACCCAGAAGAGCCCTGGAGACCTGAGGAGATTTGTTGTCATTCAGACTCCAGTGAAATACCATTAGCTAATGCTGATGTGAAAAACTCAATAATAATAATAATAATAATAATAATAATAATAATAATAATGGCTTGTCAACAGCATGGATCCTGTTGAATCACTATTGCCATTCGTCCCTATAAATCATCGCTCTTGTCAAGTCCTCAATACGACATCTAGTGTCCACATAGAGCTGATGAAAGTAAGTTTTTGCAAGACGATCAACGCTGGTGTGTCCATGTGTAGGAGTCCACCGAAGAACGTCGTTTATGAGATCGTCCTTGCTTCTCCGACAGTCCCAATCAGGTTTTTGTTCATCTTTCTATGATGGTTTGGGAGATGGTAGGTAAGTGGCGGTGTAGCTGCTGTTTTGTCGGTTGCTGCTTTCAGGGTATGTTCGAAATAGCACGCATCACCCTTGAGTAGTTGATATCTAGATTTAAATCAATAATAAAAACTAGCGGAACCAGTGGATATACAATAATAGGATGATTTAATCATTATAACGTTTGATATGTTCACTTAAGAGCTATTGCTAAATAGTTCAATATCTAAAAAGCATAATAATCTTCAATTAACTTTCTCTTCTCTCTCTCTCTCTCTCTCTCTCTCTCTCTCTCTCTCTCTCTCTCTCTCTCTCTCTGACTCTTTTTCTTTCTTTCCACCTTTTCATCTTTTCATTATGTTCAATTGAAACAGATTAGCGTGAGCAAACTTTGGTTTTGACCTAGGGTCCGGTTTCTTCGGCCCTGGACCGCAAAAGTTAACAACGATGAGCCCAGGGGACCATAGCTCCAGGCAATACATGCCTCTCGATTTAAAGGGGTTTATTTCCCAGTGCCTGAGGCGACCCACTTGAGGGTAATGCCGACGAGAACAAAGTATTTTTTGCACCAGCCTCCAATGAGCTTCGGTTCGTGGGTGGTCCCACATTAATAGGGCCTTGTGCCTAACCAGTACACGTGGGGTACATGGTAAATATCCAATTTGCGTTAGTGAGCTTTCTCGCCAAGAAAGTAAGTCCGTTAGGTAATAAGAAGGTTGGTATTGTTTAAAATATTTCCAAATTTGAAAATAGTTATTAATTTTTTTTGTTCAAAGTCATCATCATCATCATCATCGTCGTCGTCGTCGTCGTCGTCGTCCTGATGACAGTAAGGATTCCAACGACTCCCTTCTTCTCTGTCTGTCTGTCTGTCTGTCTAGCCAACCGTTCATCAACCTATCAGTCGTCTCTTCCGGTAAGTCATGGCAACCAATGTTCGCATTGAGCTAATCAATGTAGGTTTTGCAGGTCGCCAAATACGGATATGACCATGTGTAAGTTTCCACGGAAAACGTCACTTATGAGTTCGTCCTTACTTCAACAGCAGTGTCCAGCATGTCTTGTTCGTCTTACTTGGATGTTTTGTCTAAGGTGGCCGATAATCTGGGACACAAATTACATATATATTTTGCTCGGAAATCTGAGATTCAGTTGTCCAGTGTACAATTCCAACGTTCCTGTAAAGAATATCTTTACAGGTGGGAACACATTATCAGAATGAAGATAATAATTTGGATAGCGAAGATGACAAACACGGATTTCGATATGAAGAGTTTTAATAATCGATGAAGAATAACAAACAAAAATTAGCATAGAAATATAGAGAGACCGAAGTTCCTTTTTGTTTTTGTTTGTTGAGCGATATTTTTCAACTGGTTAATAAAAAAAATCCTTTTCTTTGAGTTATAACATTTATTCAGATTCAATATCCAACTCGATGTGGAGGGGAGGTAAGCGGCCGTACAGCTAATTTTTGTGAGGTGCTGCTTTCCGGATTTGTTCAAGACGTAACGCAGCATACATACGTGTGCAGTTCCCGTCAAGCTTTTTTCTAAGTGTTTGTTAGTCTCCAAGTGGTGCAGCCATACAATAGCACTGACACGACTACAACATGGAAGAATTTTCTTTTCGGAGAGAACAGATTTACATATGAACGATAATCTGTCAATAGCAGTCCATGCCTTTCCTATGCTTTTTATTATCGCTTTCTGTAGATGAGCTACTGCTACCGATGTATGTGAAATGGTCAACTAATTTCAGAGTCTTGCCATCCAATGTGGAGATGTCTCCATCTTGAATAGTGGACGTAAGTTCATGAGAACATTTTCTATTATAATACTCACATTCCTTAATTGTACGACCGTTATCTTGCAACATCCTCTGCTTAAAAATGAAACCGTTCAAATCGTCAAGATGAAATGCAAAAATATAAATCATAATTATCTGGTGTTGCCTAACCGCTGAATTTTTATTTCTTATGAGTGTCGTCACCTTAGCTAAATAATGGACCATTACATTTTTTTATGAAGAAAGAAAGGGAAGAAAAGGGATATACTACACAGAAAAATATGATAAGAAAGAAGAAAGAAAGAAAGAAAGAAAGAGAGAGAAAGAGAGAGAGAGAGACAGAAATAAAGGAAGGAGAGCAGGGGAAAGGTAGAGAAAGTGAGTGAGTGCGTTGAAGCAATAAGGCTAATCTGAAAGAAATAAAAAAGACTGAGAGAGAGAGAGAGAGAGAGAGAGAGAGAGAGAGTTAAACCAAGACTATTATACTTTTTACATATAGATCTTGTTTGCATACCCCCACCCCCTAAAAAAGAGGAGCTTTCAAATTTCAAAAGAGGATAACCTAAGATTTCAAGAAATACCAAATTTAACTTGGTAACAATTTTTTTTTCCCGGTGCACCTCCTTATCTACCAGACTAATATTGAATTGTTTAGCAATATCTCTTAAGTAAACATATCAAACGTTATAATCGAATTATCATACTGTGGTATTTCCACAGGTTCTGTTAGTATTCAGTTAATGATTGAGATACAAATGTGGTTGTGACAAGGGGTTAGTTACAATCGGATTTTACCGGTTGCCCTGTCGTCGGAGGGTAAGCCAATTCTCTCAGCATCCCCAACCCTAACGAAATTATCAAGCGTAGTCTGGACTCAATCGGTTTTTCCCGCGACACAGATTTAGATCGAGGGGCCAGCAAGCGGTCATTTAGAATTCTTCTTCTTCTTCTTCTTCTTCTTCTTCTTCTTCTTCTTCTTCTTCTTCTTCTTCTTCTTCTTCTTTCTTCTTTTAGTCATCTTATTTTTATTATTGTTTTTCATTGTTCCTTTTTTATTTATTTTATATCTTTTTTTTTTCATTTTTAATTTCATTTAAATAAAACGGTTAGATTTATATCCAAGGGTCCGCAAGCAGTCATTTAGAATTCTTCTTCTTTCATTAATTCATTAATTTCTTTCTTCTTCTTCTTCTTCTTCTTCTTCTTCTTCTTTCTTATATTATTATTTTATTATTATTGTTTTTTTGTTGTTCCATTTGTATTTGTTTTCTTTTTTTTTTTTCAATTTCATTCTTAATATTTTTTCCATCTTCCTTGCTTTCTCTTACATTTCTGTGTTTTACATTTCTTCTTTTTTTCTTTCTTTTCCTCATCGTTCTCTTTCTCTCTTGCTTTTCTTTTTCTTTTTCTTCTGCTCTATCAAATATTATGAATTGAATGAAAATTACATCCACGAAATATATCTACAAAAGTATACCTGTAACGGAAACTTGAGTACCAACTTTTATCTCACACTCAAACAGTTTTTGGCATTGCATAACCCATAGGGTTGATATGCTTTAAAGAAACCAAACCAAACCAAACCAAACCAACCAAACTAAATTAAGTTAATGAGAATTATTATTCCAATTTGAAGATATCAAGAACTTGAAATTTTTCGGTATTAAATGACCCGAAAAGGGTTGGTTGCCGTAAAACAAACCTAATAAAACAGACCAACCTTTATTTCCGTTGGTTTTAATATGAATTTCACATTCTCCACTTTCTTTATTCTTTAATGCCATTTTGCAGCCCTGTCGTCTGGGGCTTTAGAATACACCAACTGCACCTCTGCAGTGTTGTAAGACCCCCCCCCAGTGGAGAATGTGGAGTAACCCTTCATCACTGTTGTTCACTCTGATCCAGAGTGGCAGAACATGTTAGGGTCCTATCTATGGGTTAAAAATAAAAAATAAAACGATTTTGAAAAATTTGTGTTTAAAGAATTGAGAAAGCGTCAAGTATGAATCAAAGGAAACGTATTCGGCATAAAATAACCCAACAGAGGTTGACATACCGTAAAATTCAACCAATCTTTCTCATTTTACTTATCATTTTATTAATAACAGATTTACCAAAGTTATAACCCCCCCCCCAAAAAAAAAACAAAAACAATCCGGTCTCAAGGTTCCTGGTTTTATACGGTGTAGAAATGGTGCAAAGTTATTAGATACTTTGCTACACAAAACTCCGACGAAGGTTGACAGACAAAAACATTTAATATATACAGCACATGGATATGACGAGATACAAAGTACATAGGTAAAAGGGTACATAAACAAGGAGTACATAAATAAAGATGAAGACACATTCATGAATGGTACAAGATAACATATAAAAGTACAGACATGAGACTAGGGATAGTCCATGCTGTGTAGAACTTACAGTAATGTAAGTGGGGCGAACGCCCCAACGAGACGTTGGTTAGACCTTAACTAACCCATGCTGTCTCGTAGTATCAGGCACGGAAAAGAGGCCGAAGGGGTTTGAACCCGGCGCTTAAATACTATAGCCCCTAGCGGGCAACCAGCAAACTAAATCGGGCAGACAACTCCACCAGCAAATACGAAACTAACGCTACACCGGCCATCGCCAACCTAGCACAGGGATATGTGCGGTAAAGTAAGGAGCTGATGGTAGGTGTGGCGATCCACCTCAGACGCAAAAACAATCTCCTTGGTCTAGCGCTAGTGATAAGAGGGGATAAACATCCTCACTGTCTTGCTGAGACTGACTTAAGGCCACTCCGATGACCCTCTCTTCTCTAAGCCCAAAGATCCACCAGAAAGAAAGAAAAAAATTAACTTCCGATCGATTACCGTAGCTCCAGCGCTTAACAGACTAATCTTACAGAATCTTTTCACCGCTCTATTAGTGAGTTCAATCTGTGTGAATAGCATCACAAATAACGCCTTCTTTTTCTTCTTCTTTCTTTTTTTTCAGGACTTGTCACAGCTGAGTAAATAACAATAAAATCGGCAACAGTTTCAACGTAAGGAAAATACTGAATAATTGTTAAGGTATAAATGCAGCGACCAAGTGATTGGCGACAGACGGATTCGCACCAGTCAACAATGAAGGAAAGAATTATAATAATCCTGTTGGCACCAGGTTGGATTAAAGAAGAAACACTTGAACAAAAACGAATTAATAGAATTAGAAAGAAAACGGCGACTTCATGTTATTAATCATCTGTTACGATTTTTGTGGTCATCCTTTAGGCTTCAAGCAAGAGCGCTGTCCAGCGGAGATCCTTTGTGTTAAGCAGAGCACGATCCTTAGTGAACAATCCTTTGGTTGATCCTTAGTGTTTCTTAATATTGGGTATGATCCTTTGGTTGTTCCTTGGTGCTCCTCAGTCTTGCAGGTCCTTCGTCATTCATTGCAAATGGACGTCTGTTAATATCCGACGAGTAAATAGTTAACCTACTACGTAGTCGGGTGTTGATTGGCTGAGGTTTAAACAACATGACCTCGCTTAGTCTATAAATTTAAGTGGTGGATTGCAGTACGTCTTATATAAACAAAATATTCCAACATCATTATGTGGCGCTAGTAGCACGGATATCCATGACAATCTCTCGCCAACTGTCCCTATCACTCATTGCCCTCAGAAGTTCCTCTGCGCAGCATCCAGTATCCGCGCATAGCTGGTCAATGCAGGTTTTTTTTGGGCACCCCACACTGGCGTGCCCATGTACTAATTTTCTCAGGAGAACGTCACTTATTAGTTCATCCTGTCTTCTCTAGCAGTGATCTGCATGTCTTGTTTGTCTCACTCAGATGGTTTGTGTGATAGGGGGCGAGTGGCCGTACAGCTGATTCTTTTTGACGTCCATAGTTTGTTCAGGATCACGTGCAGCATTCTTGTGCCGCTTCCATCTAGCAAATCCTCTAGGCGCTACGTTAGGATCCAAGTGGTGCAGCCTTACAGTAGCACTGATACAATTACGGCTTGGAAGAATTGTCGCTTTAACGTATCAGTGACATCGAATTTCCATATGACTGATGATCTTTCTATAACAGACCATGCCTTCCCTATATATGCATTGACATCGCTTTCTGTGGATGAGATATTACTACCTAGGTATGTGAATTGTTCGACCGATTTTAGAGGTTTATCGTAGAGAACGGAGATGCCTATATCTGCACAAGCCGAATCCATGCTACTTCACCTGGAGAAGAACATTGGCATCTTTGTGAACTCCGATAAAACTGAGTTCATATGTTTTTAGAATTTATAAAAATGTTATTCATATCATAACCAATTTATCGATGTTTCTGTTTGGTCCGAATGAAGGGTATAATTATGAAAAGGATTGATATTGTAATGTTTTTTGTGGGGGCATATATACTAGAAGTATTTGCTCCATCTTTTCTCTGTACATGGAATCAAATTCCTTAGAGAAATCAAAAAATAAAATTGCTGCCTCCAGGTTTTTTGCCTGAACTCATTCCACGTTTCGTCGAATATTTTTTTTTGTTCTTTTCTTGTTGTAGTGACGAGTCGAACTTACCTGACTCAAAGCATCCTCGGTGTCTGGCCTGCAAAATGAGACATGGAAGAAGGAATGTGGTTGGGGGTGGTACGCCACTGTACCTGCCCTGAGTAAGAAGTGTCAAGAAGTTGGAGGGGCAGAGTGGACTTTTTATAGGGGTTGCAAGGCATTATGGGTGACTACCCATAGTGCATTGCAACTTTTGTTTGGCTATAAAAGCGACCCATTTTAGCCTGAACGGTGCATTGCATTTTTGTTCAGTAACAGAGTGTCTAGGCACAGGAAGAAAAAGAGAAGAAGAAAGAAAGAAGAGGAAGAGAAGAAGAGGAAGAGAAGCTGGTGAATAATTTTCACTTGTGTTTACATTTGAAATCGTACTTTAGAAAATGAAACCCTTAACTAGTGAGTGTTTTGAAATATAATCTTATTTTTCTGAAAACTTTTCCACACATGACAAAAATTGAATTCAGTTCTTAATTCCTTGAACAGTGAAAGTGATTAAAAAAATTCGTTCAATCTATTTTAGTTTTGATCCCTAAAAATGTAAGAATACAAGGTGTGTCAAAAAGTACCAACATTTTTTGACACACCTTGTACATCTGAGAAGTTGTGGATCGATTTCTAAATTTTTCCTAAGAATTTTATCTGCTTCATGTATGTTTCGATTGAAAAGAAGAACATTATAGACCTTAGCAGGTATAACAGTAAGAGTTAAACCCCTGTAGTTCTTAGTGATTCTGAGGTCACCTTTCTTATGGAATGGGATGATGCAACCTTTCGTCCATTGCTCTATTGGATATCTATATATTAATAATCGTGTTCTTTAATTGTAGGTCCGTTATTATCTTGCAACACCCTCTGGTTAAAAATGACACCGTCTGAATCATCCAAGACGAAATCCAAAAATGTAAATCCTGATTATTTGGTATTGCTTATCCACCTAATTCTAAAAAGCATGAAAAGAAAGGAGAGAGAGAGAGAGAGAGAGGGAGAGAGGAGAGAGAGAGAGAGAGAGAGAGAGAGAGAGAGAGAGAGAGGTTAAATCAAGATTATTATACTTTATTACTTATTGAATAATAATACTGGAACTGAGATGGAGACGGATCACATAATCCCGGCTAGGAGAGCAGACCTAGTGTTAATTAACAAGAAAATGAGAACTTGTCATCTCGTGGATTTTGCCGTCCCAGCGGATCATAGAGTGAGAGTGAAGCAGATCGAAAAGATAAACAAATACTTGGATCTTGCCAGAAAACTGAAAAAACTGTGGAACATGAAGGTAAAGGTCGTACAAATAGCTCTTAAGTCAACATATCCATAGGTCCTGCTATCAAGATTATTATAATTTTACATATTGTGCTATTTAGCAATAGTTCTTAAGTCAATATATCAAACGTTGAAATAATTAAATTATCATACTGTGGTATATCCACAGGTCCTGCTAGTCAAGATTATTATAATTTTTACATATTGTGCTATTTAGCAATAGTTCTTAAGTCAATATATCAAACGTTGAAATAATTAAATTATCATACTGTGGTATATCTACAGGTCCTGCTAGTCAAGATTATTATAATTTTTACATATTGTGCTATTTAGCAATAGTTCTTAAGTCAATATATCAAACGTTGAAATAATTAAATTATCATACTGTGGTATATCTACAGGTCCTGCTAGTCAAGATTATTATAAATTTTTACATATTGTGCTATTTAGCAATAGTTCTTAAGTCAATATATCAAACGTTGAAATAATTGAATTATCATACTGTGGTATATCCACAGGTCCTGCTAGTCAAGATCATTATTTTATCTGCTTCATGTATGTATGTAAATCCTGATTATTTGGTATTGCTTATCCACCTAATTCTAAAAAGCATGAAAAGAAAGAAGAGAGAGAGAGAGAGAGAGAGAGAGAGAGAGAGAGTTAAATCAAGATCATTATACTTTATTACTTATTGAATAATAATACTGGAACTGTTTAGCAATAGCTCTTAAGTAAACATATCAAACATTGAAATAATTGAATTATCATACTGTGGTATATCCACAGGTCCTGCTAGTCAAGATCATTATTTTATCTGCTTCATGTATGTATGTAAATCCTGATTATTTGGTATTGCTTATCCACCTAATTCTAAAAAGCATGAAAAGAAAGAAGAGAGAGAGAGAGAAGAGAGAGAGAGAGAGAGAGAGAGAGAGAGAGAGAGAGAGTTAAATCAAGATCATTATACTTTATTACTTATTGAATAATAATACTGGAACTGTTTAGCAATAGCTCTTAAGTAAACATATCAAACATTGAAATAATTAAATTATCATACTGTGGTATATCCACAGGTTCTGCTAGTCAAGATTATTGTAATTTTTACATATTGAGCTATTTAACAATAGCTCTTAAGTAAACATATCAAACGTTGTAATAATTAAATTATCATACTGCTTTATATGCACAGGTCCTGCTAGTCTATTGTATTAACAGATTTGAGGATGTTAGTTTTCTTTTGTACTTGCTCAAGGGACCCTTGCTAAGACAATTGATGAATATCGTTTCAGGTCTTGTTGACCTTCATCCTGCATACTGCAGTTGCATTTCTCTAAGTGCATTTAAAGGAATCTGTCATGTAACATGAACATAGCACTTGAAAAAAAAAGAGCAAGGTTTGAAAGTTCACCTTCAAGTGCAAGGGAAATTCTTGGGATGTGTCAGGTGGCCTCATAAGTGAACAAGAAGGATTCAGTTGCGTCATGTAGGGTCACATAAAAGTTGATGACCTGAGACTGTTTAAGATATAGAAGTACTATTTCGGTTAAATCGAACTTAACGGACCTAAATTCCGCCATCTTATGTCACCCCGCCGAAAGAAAAAAAAATACCAAAAATCAGGGAATTAACCGAATTTAATGAAATTTTCACTGTTGATATATTAATGAATAAAAGATATAATGTACCCGTTATTTTATTTAAAAACTTTTACATTTGTTCAGGTCAGTTAACTTTGAACCACGTATCTTTGAGAATCTGTGTTACGCCTCAAAGATACGTGGTTTAAAGTTAACTGACCTGGAAAAATGAAAGAGTTTTTTTAGATGAAATAACTGGTGCATTATATATTTTATTCATTAATATATCAACACTGAGAATTTCATTAAATTCGGTTAATTTCCTGATTTTTGGTATTTTTTTCTTTCCTCCGGAAATTTAGAAAGTTAATTTTAAAGAAAAATTAAGAAATTCAACAGAAGTAAGAGGAATTACAGGTTGTTAGGGAGCTCTTAAATCTCCCGGGGGCAGACAAATGATATCGGATGAAAGAAGACAAACACAGAGGGGCCGGGTTAGCTCAGTCGGTAGAGCGTTCGGTTAGAAACAACAAGGTTCCTAGTTCGATACCGGTCCTCGCCAACTCAACGTATGAGGAGCACAGGGATCTCTGCAGTAAAGTAAGGAGCTATGGTAGGTGTGGCGCTCCACCTCAGACGCCAAAACAATCTCCTTGGTCTAGTGCTATTGAAAAGGGGATAGACTACCTCGCTGACTGGCTGACACCCCGACGACTTTATTTTTTTACATTGAAAAGGTACGAAAAAGATTGCTGCAAATTTGTGGCATTTGCGACAAGACTTATCTTGCTAAGTTAAGGTGAGATTAAAGGTTTTGTTGGGGGAATCTCTCGGTGTTTGCTGTGAAGAAGCGTTAGAAGTCTGTTCAACTCGTTTGTTGATAAGAGAGTGCTTGGTTCTCGCGTCTCTCCTGGTTGAATCTCATTCGATAAGTAAAAGGCCCCATTGATGGGCCAAGTGTGGGAAGCGCTTGTTTTTAGCGACTCGCCTGATTAAGTGAAGGGGTTTGATTTTGCCGCCAACATCGTATGTTGTCGATTCACCCTCTGGCAGCAGGAGAGATAAAAAAGGGCAGTTAACCTTGAACCCCGTATCTTTGAGGCGTAATAAAGATTCTCAAAAGTACGTCACATTCGCCATTACACCACTTTTCTAGTTTCAGTTCAGCGAACGTCACCCGATCCAACGATACGTCACTCAGCAACGTCACTTACGTACGTAACATCAATGCAGCATGGTCGGAGGTTACGCAGTCGGTGATCGATGGGATGCGGAAACGCTTGTGCCTCTGGTTTGATAAAAATTTCAAAGGGATTTGATGCTGTCTAAAATTTGGGTTTATCTCAGAGTTGATGGAGAAAGCGGATGAGGAAGAGGAGGAGGAGGAATTCGACACTGGAGTTGCTAAACACTGTAGTCAAGCCCTGGATAACAAGGGTAGCGAATTTTTACGACTACACCAGTCCCAATGTTTGGCCTCCGAACTCCTCAGATCTTAACCCTTGTATTGTTATGTATGTGGCGCTGTTGAGAAAGACACCAATCACCGTGCCAGTACTACAAAAGGCCAGTTAATCGAGAGAATTAAGGTAGTTTCTGAGACCCTTCCCAGGGAACCTGTAACATCAGCTTGCTCCAGGTTCCGAAGCAGGATTTTGGCTGTGACTGACGCTAATAGCGGTTATTTTGAATGGAACTTATTGACAGTAGTTTAATTTCCGCGCCTGTTGAATTTCTTTACAATCCATCAAATTTTGTAGTTACCAAGCACTTTTTCTTTTTCCTTATGCAACTCTCAATTTTATCCCGAACACCCTGTATATTTAATCGATGCATGTAACCCTGTCAAAGAACTTGACGAAAATGAAAAATAATCCCCGATGAAGATGCATGATAAATCCTACAATCTCCCAGTTTGTTTTTATTTTTTAATTTTTTAATTTTACTTTTATTTTTTTCTAACTGATCCCATCCTAAAGAGTAAATGAAAACTCCTTTGAACAGAAATTTCCTTTCTTCAGTACAATAATTCTATCATACGATTGGTTAATATTATCCAATCAACATTCACTTCAAACTTTCTGTCTCTTTTGCTGCTAAGATATATATATATATATATATATATATAAGGGGGGGTGTTTAGGCATACTTGCTCATCTAGCTTCCACGTCAGTGTTCATTTCACCCATTGCTTGCCTCAGCTTCTATTTTATATGTAAAAGGAGGACAGGCTTAGGTACATTGCTCGTTTAGCTGTCATGTCATTGAGTGTGTGTTTTAACACGAATTGTTAGAGGTAAGTGAGAAGTCACTCTCTAAATATTTCATTTGTCCTGATGTTCTTAGAAGGAAAATAAAATGAAATAAAGTCGCCAGAATGATCAACATGAATAACCCCAGCTATGGTTATAGAGTACCACTACTGTTCTTTAAGAATAGCTTTGTCATTAAATAACCTGCGATGGTTGATATGCCATTAAAAAAAACCATCAACATGAATAAAGCAAGATCAGTATTACTCCCTATCTGTCCCTATTAATTCAATGTAATTCGGATTTCAGTTTTTTTTTCTTTTCTGAATTTACCTGAAAATAATCTTTAAAGTGCGGACAATTTTCAAAGCTTTTATCATCCATCATTAATCTTCGTTAAATCCCCCAAAAAACATCTGAATTGATTCCAATTTTTGATTCTTCCGCCGGATAATGATAAACACCTGTCGTTTAATCTCTCTCTCTCTCTCTCTCTCTCTCTCTCTCTCTCTCTCTCTCTCTCTCTCTCTCTCGCTTTGGCCTTCCTCCCTGACAATTCAATTTATCCCCGACGAGTTGTGGGGGCATATGTTGGTGGCTGGTGGTAGTGCTCTACTGTCAGACAATTAATCTTTTTTGTACATAAAGAACTTGTTACTCAGTGACCACTGACCGCAACCTGTTAGTTGACAATAAGTCCGGCAAAAGGTCAGTTCGCCAGTACAAATAATAGACATGTCAATAACAACAATAACAGATGGGACCTTATGTAGTTTTATCTGCTAGAACGTTTTTAACTGATAGCACCTGCCTCAGGAATGTATATAAAAGCAAATATCAAGAAAAACGAAGGGATTAAAAGTATTCTATTAATGATTACCTGAGGCGAATTTTACAAAAGGAAAAAAAAAGATGAGAAAGAAAAACGAAATCAGAATATTAACTCGAAAAAGAAAATTAACAGTTTTTGTTAACACGTTCATTTACACACACACACACACACACACACACACACACACACACACATATATATATATATATAATATATATATATATATATATATGAAAATTTTCAAATTATTGATCAAGCCTGAAGAAGATACCAGATGATCTGAAACACGTGTCGCATAAGATAATTTTTTCTTTTTTTTTCTAAAAATATAATCCATTTTGCGGACCTTCTTTTTTATGAAATATTAATTTTCTCCCGTTGGAACCAGAACAACACTTCCTATATATATATATTGTGTTGTCCACGTATGGTTCTTACTTCATATATATATATATAATATATATATATATATATATATATATATATATTATATATTTTATATATCTATGATATAAATATATAATATATATATATATATATATATATATATATATATATATATATATATATATTATCATACTAAAGCTGAGATTTTCGCCTTTCAGTTTCTAAAGGCTTTTTTCCTGGTGAGCTTAATGATACGAAATTTATACTAAATTATTTCTTAGTTTTGGTATAACTAAATGTTTAAAATATTTCCACTTTAATTGACTCTAATTAGTTGTAATTTGCAATTAAGTCAAAAACTGACCCGTCTCTGTCTTTACATTCTGTATAACTCACTTTTCCTCTCTATATGCCAGTGAAGGGGAGATGGATAGTGATTAACAGAGACACTCTTAACACCAGCACACAATAAAATTCTAATGTCCATTTCAATTTAAAGTAGGTCAAACTAGATTTAAATTCGTTGAAAATCCGTGTTTTTTAAATACAATTCTGATCCCCATGTTTGAAAAAAATTACCAAAATTCAGGGAATTATCCGATTTTAGTTACATTTTCAGTGTTGATTTAGCAATGAATTAATTTTATAATGCATCAGTTATTTCATTTCAAATCTTTCTGATATTTTTCAAGTCACTTAACTTTGACCTCCCTGTTTTTGGGGTGCAAAATATCGGTGTGGTATATATGTGATTGATACTATTTTCTGCATAAATAAAAAGACTAAAGACAGAAGGTGTGAATAGAAGAACAATTTTTTTAAAGAATCTGCTCGAGTATAAAATGAAAATAAAAAATAAAAAATAATTTTTTGGAGTATTATTTGGGTAATCTTTGCGGAGTTCCGTTCTGGCCTCCTGCCTCAAAAACTGCTAGCCGGTGACTGCTAAAAAAAACACCAGCTACGTAACCGAAGCGGTGTAAAAAAATAGGGTTAGGGTTAGTTTAATGGAAAATAAATAAATAAGTTTACAGGGTGGCCCAGAAAAAAACAGAACACTCAAATTTTGTAATAAAACTTAATTTTAACTAGGGAGGTTTAGGGTTAGGGTTTAGGGTTTGGGTTACGGCTGGGGTTTGGTTTTCGGGAAAAACGCCCTAAAACGCCTTTTTTTTTCAAGTGATACCGCTTCGGCTACGGACTTCAATCGTAGCTGGTGTTGTTTCACAATGAATAAGACAGCGATATAACAAATATAAAGTGCTCAGTACGTGAGTAGAGCAAATTTATTATAATAATGGTACACATTAATAACCTACTCGGTTTCACCATAAGGATATTCAGGGTTAAATTCACTGGATTAATCAAGATATGGATTAATTGCAGTCGATTGCACGTGTGTATTTTTTCGACTGCAATTAATCAATATCTTGATTAATCCAGTGGATTTAACCCTGAAGATCCTTATGGTGAAACTCGAGTAGGTTATTACTGTGTACCATTATTATAATATATATATATATATATATATATATATATATACTTACGAGTATAGATATATATGTTTGACAAATCAGACTTTCCATTTCCTTTTTCACTTCCGCTCCCACCTCCTCCCTTACTTTCTACGGAAGAAAAATCAAATCACCCTGGTGCATTTACATTCCTTACCACCCGATACCACACACACCACTCTACCCTCCACCCCTTTGTGTTTTGCACCTGGGCAAATCTCTCCACTGAAAGAGCCACCCCCCAACTCCAGTCTTTTCGACACAATGAAACTTATCCTACCATGACACTTACTGGAGACTGGATGTCTACAGAAAGATTTACAACAAGTTAAACCAGCTAAGATATAGAATGCCGGAGGATGGCTTGGGTTAATTGTGCGTAGATGTCGGCACTGCTGGAGACAGTTGGCGAGAATTCGTTTGCAGGGGGTGGTTTGGTTTTATTAGGGGTTGATGGTCGTGACTGTTGTGGGTCTAAGGGTTAAGCTCTGTGTGTGGTGGGGAGTCGTAACTTTGCTGGACTTGTTGATGTTGACGTGTCTTATCGCATGTCTTCTATAATGAGTGTTAACGTCCTGAAATGTTTTGTTTTAAAATTCATTGCGAGCATTTTGTTCCCAAAAGTCACCGCTTTCATTGGGCTCACTGACTGAAGTGTCTTCTATTATCTCGTTTTCAAGAATGGGCCGGGGGCGGTAGTACCTGTTAGGGTCCAATCTATGAGTTGAATAGAACAAATAATTATTTCAAAACTAGAAGTGGCTACCCGGCGTCACCTGGGTAGCGGTGGATTTTTTAGAAGTTAGTCTCGCAGATCCATTATTACTGAATTGTGAGTTTGGATCCCCACTGGATGCCCCATTAAAATCCCTACAAAAAAAAGCCTTGCGTTGATCCAGTCACTCTGAAAATAGAAATTTATGTCTACAATATTAAATGGAAAAAATTCCGTGTTGTTATCATTTGAATTTTATTTTTTAGATACCTTCATGATTTATATCAAATCTTCATTATCTTTGCTCAAAAACCAAGCCCTAGTGATATTTAATGTGTATATATATCTACTTTGTCGTTAATTGTTTTATTTTCGAAGTTTCCTCCGGACATACATGTACACACAACTGCCCTTTATATATGTATAGATAATTAACATAGATAAATATTTAACATAGAGTTAAGAAATATAAACACATGCCGTGAAAAACCAACCAACAAACCAACCAACCAACCAGCCAACCAGCAAGAATGGGCATATCGTGAATTCTATGGCGAAAATTCACAGGAGCACACCAGCGACACATTTTGTTACTATGGATGGCCAACAATGTAAATTAAAATAGCTAGATAATTATAAACCGATCTCTAATGAAAGCAAAGCGATACAGAATACTTTAGATTAATGAAAAGAAATATATCAAGAACCGGATTCATGTAAATTTTACATATTTTGTAATA
Organism: Doryteuthis pealeii; assembly: GCA_023376005.1. Classification (NCBI taxonomy): domain Eukaryota; kingdom Metazoa; phylum Mollusca; class Cephalopoda; order Myopsida; family Loliginidae; genus Doryteuthis; species Doryteuthis pealeii. The sequence continues at coordinate 44,611,479 of CM042149.1, read as the reverse complement.
TTTGAGTATATCTAAGTGTGTGTTCAGGGTCGGTTAAGCTCAGTCGGTAGAGTACTTGACTAGGAATCGCAAGGTTCCTGGTTCGATACCAGCCCTCGCCAACTCAGCGTATGAGTAGCACAGGGATCTGTACGGTAAAGTGCGGAGCTGATTGTAGGTGTGGTGCTCCACCCCAGACGCAAAAACAATCTTCTTGGTCTAGCACTAGTGAAAAGGGATAGACTCCCTAGCTGTCTGGCTGATACCGATATTAGGCCACCCCGACGACTTTACTTACTCTAGGTGTGTGTGTTTAATCATACAAAACCATTAACAACATCCTGGATTTGATAAATAAAAAAAATCATGTCGAACTCTAAAAAAGATATACATTACAATTTGATTTTGTTTGATTAGACACGCTCCTACACATTAGGAAAAATCCGACAAAATGGGAGGAAACGTTATGGAAAGGAGTGCATAACGAACACAGACAACTACATTGAATTAAGATTTGATCTTAGAGGCTTCACCAGAATGAATTTTATTGTTTTAAAACAGAATGATATATTGAGTAGGAAAGGGTAAAAGAAGGGGGCGAGGGAAGAAGATTAACGCTACTTCCATCTGATATGAGCACTATTAATCAATACCTTCAAATACATTCATGCCCCCCCCCTACCTACCACAAAATTTTTACAGAAAATACACTCACACTAGACAAAGAAAAAAACAAAAACTACCTTTTCTACCCCCAACACTCACCTTTAACTAGTCAACGCCGGGTAGCCGCTTCTAGTGTAATATAAAGATAAAAATGCATTAAATCTTTTTGTATGGTTTAATATCAATCTTTTCATCTGCTATGATACAATACAAGAAATTGAAATACTTAGAACTTTATCATAAATCAAATAATAATTGCTGGCATCCTTCCGTCTACAAGAGACGATGGAATGGTGTCTAAGTTTTTTTTTAACTACATAGCCTGGGTGGTTCATATGGAGGATGAGCTGTTGTCCCAAGCAGCAACTTAGGGACTTCGGCCCCGGATTTGTTTTCGGGGTTTACTCAAATCAAATTAAATCAAATTATACTATTGCACAAATATAGTACCGATCTGTCGAAGAGATTAACGCTACATCGATCTGATATGAGCTCTATTAATCAATACCTTCAAACACATTCATGCCCCCCCCTCTACCTAAAACTTTTACGAAAATACACTCACACTAGACAAAGAAAAATCAAACAAAAACTTCAAATAATCGAAGCTCTATATATCAAACAAAAAAAAAACCACCTTAAACAAAATAAACTTCGAAACAAGTCAACATGTTCTCAAATGCCTATAATTTCCCGCCTCTCCTCCTTCTACTATTACTCTTTCATTCTCACAAATCTCTACTGCTATCATTGTTTGAACCTACTACCAATTCCTACTACCTCCCAATACCAATTCTTACACCCTCCCACTACCAATTCCTACGTTACTGCTCGCTGCTTTTAAAAACGAGACACCTGAAACATCCCATCAGTTTCATAGCTGAAGATGGCAGATGGACATGCTGAAAGCGCTCGT
>CM042149.1:44579918-44604918 GCA_023376005.1 Doryteuthis pealeii | reverse complement strand
CTATACCTTTCCCCATCTCTCATTTTTAAAATATTTTTCTGTATCGCATGTCTTTTTCCTTCCCTTTCTTTATAATAAAAACGGAATGGTTCATTATTTAGCTGAAGTGAAGACACTGATAAGAAATAAGAATTTGTCGGATAAGCAACACTAGATAATCAGGATTTGCATATTTGCCTTTACTCTTGGACGATATGTACGGTTTCATTTTTAACCAGACGGTGTTCCAAATTGATAACGGTCGGAAGATTAAGGAACAATAGTATCAATATATGGATAAGTGTAATTTTTAAAGTGTAATCTATACATATATAAGGAACAGTTGGTTAAGTTAAATATATATACACATTTCCTATCAGCAGAACTTGCTTTTTGTCAAAACATAAAGATTTTATTTATATCTGGGAAGATATTTAAAATTAGGATTTGAATAGTAAGAGAAGGGAAAGTCATTGGTGACGTTTTTTATTAAAACATAAACAAATCAATTATGTAAGACCAAAACAATCAATGGATCTGCGAGACTAACTTTTTATTATATTCTCCATCTACTCAGGTAATGCCGGGTAGCCACTTCTAGTTTTTTTTATGCGTTTGTTTAATTTCGTTAGACTTTCTATGGTATACTTGCAAATCGGTCGGAAAATTAAAACACATATTACATGCTGACCCAGAAAAAACAGAACCCAAATTATTTATTTATTTTCCCATTAGACTAACCCTAAACCCTTACCCTAACCCTAACCCTAAACCCTAACCCTAAACCCCCTAGTTAAAATTAACAGTTTTATTACAAAATTTGTAGGTTCTGTTTTTTATGGGTCACCCTGTATACGAGTGACCCAGAAAAAAACAGAACCCAAATTATTTATTTATTTTCCCATTAAACTAACCCTAAATCCCAACCCTAACCCTAATCCTAAACCCCCCTAGTTAGAATTAACAGTTTGTTACAAAATTTGTGGGTTCTGTTTTTTCTGGGTCACCCTAATTTTCCGGGTAATCCTTAACTTTTTCATCGTAAATTCCTACCATAAAATAAACTCATTTTCTGTCCGTATTTTTGCAATAAATGTTTTATTTCTCTGGCACCCGTTATTTTACAATACTAAATATATTTTCTTTATTCTTTATTCTTTAACAAATAAAGAATATATATTTAGTATTGTAAAATAACGGGTGAAAGAAAAATAAAACATTTATTGCAAAAAACCCTCATTGGGTTCAGTTTATTTTATGGTAGGAATTTATGAGGAAAAAGTTAAGGATTGCCATTTTGCAAGTTTAGCCCTTTCTATTTTAATATATTTCATTACATCTGACAGAGGGTGCATATTCTATATGCTATAAAAGAACTACGTAACTCCTTTAGCCTCGAGGTAGGTAAATTGATCGAAGTGTTATCAAACGTTTATTTATTTATTTATTTTGTGTGTGTAGATGTTTTCAAATAGAAGATTCTGTTTAAAATACGTGAGCAGTAATTTATCGTCACCTTGATTAGTGTCACCTGCAGAGAGAGAGAGAGAGAGAGAGAGAGAGAGAGAGAGAGAGAGAGAGAGAGAGAGAGAGAGAGAGAGAGAGAGATGCGAACTGGTTCAGAGTACGAGATGACGACTGGCTAATTACTAAAACGAGATTAACCGAGATTTGAGTCACGGCACAGCCAGGTGTGATTCCCATATTGGGTTTTTGCGACGCAGGTGGACAAGGAGAGGCCACTAATGGAATCTGTACATGCCTTAGTTTCGTCACAATAATTCTAAATGCGCATACCCACACAAAACCATTTTGTTAAAACATGCTCCACTATTTACTCTCTCTCTCTCTCTCTCTCTCTCTCTCTCTCTCTCTCTCTCTCTCAATATATATATATGAGAAGTAAATACACAAATCGTATTTTTTTTAGCCGACAATTTTTGGGAGAATATGTGCTTAATTGAAGTCGTACCTAATTTTGATAGTTAATTAATTAATAATTAATTAATTAGGCGGGAATACCTATTCAAATGTAAGGCTAAACAAATCGAGAAAAATCAATCTCTGTATGTACATTTCGGCCTATTAGGCCTCATCAGCAGAGCTATAGATAGGAAGACCGCCTTGTGCATGATTCGAACCCTGACTGTCAAGCTGACAGGCGAGGAGCGTAACGTAATATATATATATATATATATATATATATATATATATATATATATATATATATATATATATATATATAGAGAGAGAGAGAGAGAGAGAGAGAGAAAGATTTAAATATACATATATATATATATATATATATATATATGAAAAATAGATGGAAATTAATCCGACAGTATGAAATTTAACATTTTGAAAAAACATAAGATGTTTGTTATGTGATTGCTGACAGATCTGTTTCGACCAAATCGATAAGTTGGTCTTCATCAAAGAGCGACATAGACGGGAAGAAAGATATCCGTTAAAAAGACTGTTTTCAGCGTTCGTTTTTTGTAAACAGTCTTTCTTCCCGTCTATGTCGCTCTTTGATGAAGACCAACTTATCGATTTGGTCGAAACAGATCTGTCAGCAATCACATAACAAACATCATATGTTTTTTCAAAATGTTAAATTTCATATATATATATATATATATATATATAGAGAGAGAGAGATAAATAACAATTAATATAAATCTCACGAGTTCAATATCACTTACAATACCAATTCTAACATGACTGGTAAGTCATTTATATTTTTTTTTAAACATTAGCCTAGTTTGAACATCTAGACACACAGTTATTAAAAAAATCAGTATCTTTATTTTTAATTTCTATTTGTATAACAAACAAGTGAATCATACGCGAAAACCCTTACAACTCAATATATATACATACTGTAGAATGAATAAAGAATGAATGAGAAAAGTATTGGCATATGAAGGTGTTCAATGCTAAAATAGCAGAGCAGTTTATAATCAGATATTATATATTATGATCAAATATTGAAACTTTAGTAACGGGATATTAAATCCATAATATATAATATTTGATTATATATATATATATATATATATATATATATATATATATATATATATATATATTTCATACTGTCGGATTCATTTCCTTTCACGTTTTCACACACGCACCACACACACATACACACACACACACACACACACACACACATATATATACTGTATTGATCGAGACGAACATTTCATGTCTGACGAGTTTCTTTTCGTCTTCTAGTCTGTCCTGCTTCTTAATATCAAGGCGGAGTCTGTTCATTAGTCCACGAAAGTTTTCGTCGACAGTACTTTCAGCACTCCCAAGTGCCATCATCAGAGGTAGACTTCCAAAGTCAGTGGTTTCATAGAGTAGACTTGTTCTTTCAACCAACCACAAAGAACGAAGTCGCAGGGTGTTAAATCAGGGCTTCTGGCTGGCCACTCATGCGGATCACATCTACCCATCCATCTTCCAGAAAAATGGTGATTCAGCCATTCACGCACAACAATAGCAAACTGTGGAGGAGAATACAAATCAAGTGTTCAATATTCACCCAAGTATTGATAACTGGCGAGATTTCATGATAAATAGTTTCCACCCGTGTATCTATCTATCTATCTATCTATACATATATAAAGGGCAGTTGTGTTTATGTGCATGTCCGGAGGAAACTTCGAAAATAAAAAAAAATTACCGACAAAGTAAATATATATATACACATTAAATATCACCAGGGCTTGGTTTTTGAGCAAAAATAACAGATTTGATTTATATTCGTGAAGATAATTAAAAAATAAAATTTAAATGATAACAGCATGAATTTTTTTTCATTTAATATTTTAGTTTGTAGACATTAAGATTTCTTTTCAGAGTAGCTGGATCAATGCAAGGTCTTTTTTTTTCACACAGGGATTTAAATGGAGCATCCCACGAGGATTCAACTCACGATTCAGTAATAATGGATCTGCGGGGCTAACTTAAAAATGCCCCTCTACCCAGGCGACGCCGGGTAGCCGCTGCTAGTACATATATAAAAGGCATTTGGTGTGTATGTATGTCTGGAGGAGACTACGAAAATAAAACAATTCACGACAAAGTACATATATATACACATTCACTATCCCCAGATCTTGGTTTTTTGAGCAAAAATAATGAAGATTTGATTTATATTCGTGAAGATAATTAAAAACTAAAATGTGAATGATAGCAGTATGGATTTATTTTCTTTTTTTGCATTTCATATTTTAAAAAGGTGACATTCATTTTTCATTTCTGAGTGGCTGGATCAATGCAAGTTATTTTTTACGTAGGGATTTTAATGGGACATCATGTGAGGATCCAACTCGCGATTCAACAATAATAGATCTACGAGACTACCTTTTCTACCCCCAAGCCCTCACCTTTAACTAGGCAACGCCGGGTAGCCGCTTCTAGTGTAATATAAAAATAAAAATGCATTAAATCTTTTTGTATGGTTTAATATCAATCTTTTCATCTGCTGTGATACAATACAAGAAATTGAAATACTTAGAACTTTATCATAAATCAAATAATAATTGCTGGCATCCTTCCGTTTACAAGAGACGATGGAGTAGTGTCAAAGTTGTTTTTTTAACTACATAGCCTGGGTGGCTTCATATGGAGGATGAGCTGTTGCCCAAGCAGCAACTTAGGGACTTTGGCTCCGGATTTGTTTTCGGGGTTTACTCAAATCAAATTAAATAAAATTATACTATTGCACAAATATAGTACCGATCTGTCGAAAAAATATCGTTTCGATGTGCCTCTCTCAGAGAGTGTGAGAAACACTGTTCTAAACATTGCTTTATTACATTAGTTTTGTCAAGTATGGAAACAATATCAGTTAGATTCAACCCTGTCAACTGGGGCTTTAGGCTGTCTACTCCTATACATATAGGTAAGACTCCTCCAATGGGGCCACCTGTTGGTCGTGCGTGGCGACCCGTGATGCTTAAAGATGGAACCCTGGTGTCTAAGCAATCTATGACATGCAACACCTTGCTTTCGCACATATATGACAAAAAGGTTTGGGGCTTGCCATAAAGACTATATATATTTACCAAACCCTCCGCACGAGTAGGATGTGACACAAGGTCAATTTCTTAAGCGAAGTTTAACATGTTTGAATTCAGAGTTTTCCTTCTCTTAGATTGGTTACCTAGCCATGGTTAAGAACCCAGTTTGTCCTGCTATTTACCCAGAGCTCGAAGGTGAATTGGATTCATACCTTTCCCAAGGGTATTAGCGCTATGTGAAATGCAAACAGCTTCGTCCACGAATTGAACTTGGGTCGACGAGTCCATATCCTACGACTCTAACCATTAGACCACGCGCCTCCATAAAGACTATAGGGTTGGGATGATGACATAGGTGCTATGGCTTGACGAGACGAGACGAGCCGATTGATCGGAGGGATCCTCTCCGATCGCCCGTCTAGCCTAAAATAGTGACCAAAGGGGGTGTTGCATGTTAGAGACTGCTCAGCCACCAGGGTTCAATCCTTAATCATCATGGGTCGCCACCTACGACCAGAAGGTCGCCCCATTAGCGGGAAGGGGGCACTTCTCCTCTGCGGAGGTGAAGTCGGTGTATTCTAAAGCCCCAGCCGACAACGCTTCACCATCCGTAAGCGTTGCAGAAATATTCTTCAAAACGATCTCAATGCGTCACACTCCTTTTCATGACAGACTACAAGTTCACTGTTAATGAAACACACACACACGCACACACACACGCACATGAAAACACCCACCCACACACATACACACACACACGCGTACACACATGTACACACACACACATTCTTACACAGCCACCCTCAGCTTACGCAATATTCTGCTGACAGGTTGGATTCCTAGACCCCCACGGCCTCTACACACGAAGTCGACCATCTGCCTGTAAGATCTGGCGACACGACTCGTCTGACCGGGCGAAACGGCGCCAATCTAGCACGGTCTAGTGGTGATGATCTCTGGCCCGCGTGCGATGCAGTAACCAATGCCGTCGTGTCAGTAATGGGGCCCCTTGTTGGTCGACAGCTATGAAACTCTCTGGAATGCTGTGCATGCTATACAGCACTTTGACTGATGGTTTGCGCGGTAACAGCGTTAAATTGCAAAATGATTTGACGCAACGCCTATTAAGTTACTTATGCAACGATAGGCAATAGACGAAGCTAATGTTCCTTTTTCTGTTCAAATATTTATGAACCTTACTCTTCTGTAGCCCATGGGAGCAGTACATTATAGAAAGTATAGCTCATAAATATTTAAACAAGCACATAAACTGTTGAAGATTGCAGGAAGCATTAAGGATCTGGAGCGGGGATATCCAGATTAACTTAAAAGTTTAGCAAATCTGCGCAGTAGAAATATCAGTTGGATATTTATATTTCTTTCAACGTTTCTGAGCAAGATTTTAGAAGTATAAAACAAAAGTCGTCGGGACAACCTAATGTGGGTATGAGCCATACAGTGAGGGAGCCTATCACCTTTTCACTAGCGCTAGACCAAGGATATCATTTTAGCATCTGAGGTGGAGCGTCACACCTACCATTAGATCCTTACTTTACCGCACAGGTTCCTGTGCTACTCATACGCTGAGTTAGCGACAGCCAGTATCGAACCAGGAACCTTATGATTCCAAGCCGGACGATCTACCGACTGAGCTAAACCGGCCCTTAAAAAAAAGCTGTTTTATTCTAAAGTAAAAAATGGTCAAAACACAATCGTTTGTACCGTTCCTACTAGATCATCCTCTCCACCAAGTTAAATAAATATTATAAGTGAATCCGACGGTATGTAGTATATTAGGAAAAATGAAAAAACATAGGTTTAAATGGGTTAAGTGGTGAGTTTATTATCCGACGCTGCAGTGTTTCGATCTATTAATTAGATCATCTTCATGGCATTTGTTGGTATATGGAATATATTGGTATATATACACACACAACCTTAAGGTTTATTTCTGCTGTCGTTCGTCGCAAAAAATTTTATACACACACACACAACCACACACCTAAAAAATGCACAATGTTTCCTTTCGATACACACACATACATTGTCCCATACTCACGCCGTAAAATAGAATATTTGACGTCATATTTCAAAACCGTCCTTTTTTTTTTTTAAAACCTCAAAATTTTTTTAAACAGACTGAATAACGACTACCACTCGCTTTTCTCGTTATTCTGTGATAAATAATTTCTTATCACCTTCCATATACCAACAAATGCCCTGAAGATGATCTAATTAATAGATCGAAACACTGCAGCGTCGGCCAATAAACTCACCACTTAACCCATTTAAACCTGTGTTTTTTCATTTTTCCTAATATATATATATATATATATATATATATATATATATATATATATATATATATATATAAGGTTCAGATATTAGGAAATCTTTTAAGAAGTGAGACAGTTAATTTTTGGGTTTGTCAAATCAAATTACTAACCAAATTTATGACCTTGAAAATAGTTCTTTCATGAATCTTCCCAGAGAGCATGTTCTTATTTCTCCATACTTAGATACATGGTTGGGAGTCATTACCTGACAACTCGTAGCATGTTCCAAACAGTTCACAAATGATGACCACAGAACTGGGTTTTGTCTTTTTAGGAACATGAAATAGTCACATTAACCCGGATCGGGGGAATATTCTTCTTGACTCAAAACTCCTACACAAAGAGTGTGACTAAAAAAATAAGACAGTTTTCAGATTGACAACCCTGTTTGAATATAAAATGATAAATGGTAATTCACCACTAATCATTCTCATCATCAAATATTGTTATGCCAAGTTGTTAGAAATAATAAAACATAACAAAAGAGTTAAACATAAATACATAAAAAAGATCCAGGAGAAAACTCTAACCGCACCAGGGTGGATATGGCAGTCCTACATTGTGACATCAAACCGACAAAGTCTGATGGTATCGTGAGATACTGCTGGGGCGCTCTGGGTTAGTGGTAATGATGCTTCGGCCCCGAAACCATGCCAGAGTCATTATCTGATGAAGGCTTTGTTGGTTGCAATGCTACTGTGTAAATAGCAGTCATTGCATCAAGATTATTAAAAGAAAACATTATATTCGTTTTTATTTTCCCTCCGACGTGGAATAATGCAGGAAGGGTTTTGATAAACAATTAACTGTCAATAAGTAGTGTATTCATCAAACAGCCATGCTGTCAGATACTACACTTTTTTCAGTCAAGAGTCAAACGTTCGTTAGGGGGAGAGTTATCTCCCCTAACAGCTAAGATGAAAGTCTTCTCTTTTGTCTCATTTCCCTTCGTTCTTGGTCAACCAGAACGGGGTTAATTATCCACAGTCCGTCGGCCAGCCAAAAAGACCTTTTGTTGCCTCAAAACTTGTGAACAAGATAAAACTTGATCTCCGTAAGTTGACTTGTTAAAAGTTCCTGTCGCATTGTTCAAAGTTTTGACATTGGATTTCATCTTGGTGAATTCGCCTTCTTCGTGACACACTGAACTAAAGAAACATTGTAATAATATTACACAGATTACACGGCTGGACATGAATTCGTAAAGGTAACAGACTAATTGGAGACATTGCACAGCTGGACATTATTAACATATATTCAAAGACGAGGGTAAAATAAAGCTTACCGACGTCGAGTTGGGACTTGGACTTTTTCCCGGTGCGGATAAACGTGTATTAACTCGACTACATCTTTATTTGTACTCAGGTTTTCTTTCTCCCCTCTTCCGGGACGTAAGTGTTCCCTGCAAAAGCACAAATGGAGTAACTGTACATTAGTGTACATTAGTGTAGTGATTTGTTAATAAGTCGTGTGTTACTAAAGAATTAGACGCATTTCCAATTTTTAGGTCTTTAAATGTTTCATATATACGTTTTTTTTAAATTTCTGGATGTTTCTCCGATGTAAACCTTATCACATTGTTGACAACATATTTTGTAAACACCGGCGTCGGAAATGAATTCGCGTTTTGTTCTTTTTCTAGTTCCTACGTGAAGTTTATGGTGGGTTCAACTTGGTTTAAACACCCACTTCTTAAATCCTTTGTTCTTCAGCCGTGTTTTGGTCCGGACTTATGAAGTGCATTCAGAAATCCAATGAGGTGGATGCACTCTTTTTTCAACTCTAGTTCGGACCATTTGCTCAGTTGTAGTTGGGTGGTGTTCTGGGATTTTTGGACCGGGTTTGTTCCCTACCAAAACGCCAAGTGAGTTAACTGTACATTAGTGTAGTGTATGTATACACATACAACATCTGTTGGATATAAGCCGTGCTGCAATCCACCACTTAAGTTTATAGACTAAGCAAGATCATGTGTTTTAACGAATACGTGGTTGGTTAACTACTAGATCGCTGATACTGACAGACGACCATTTGTGTCCATTGACAAACGACCTGAAAGACTGGGGAGCACCAAGGAACAACCAAAGGAGTATACTCAATATTAAGGGACACTAAAGAATAACCAAAGCATTCTTCACTACGGATCACGCTCTGCTTAACACAAAGGATCTTCGCTGGACAGCCTTCTTGCTTGAATCATAAGGATGGACACAAAAATCGTAATAAGTCCTCCCAAGTCCCCTCCCAAGTCCTTTGTTCTTCAGCTGTGTTTTGGTCCAGACTTATGAAGTGCATACAGAAATCCAGCGAGGTGTATACTCTCTTTTTCCAACTCTAGTTCGGACCATTTACTCAGTTGTGGTTGGGTGGTGTCCTGGGATTTCTTGGCCGGTGGTGTTCCAAACCAAGTGAGTTAACTGGACATGTGTAGTGTATATATATATATATATATATATATATATATATATATATATATACACATACATCATTCCCCCTTCCAAGTCCTTTGTTAATCGGCTGTGTTTTGGTCCGGACTTATGAAGTGTATTCAGACTTCCATCGAGGTGGATGGACTTTTCTTCCAACTCTAGTTCAGACTATTTGCTCAGGTATGGTTGGTTGGTGTTCTGGGATTTCTGGGCTGGGGGTGTTCCTTCCCAAAACTCCAAGTACATTTATGTTGTGTGTATATACAAATACAACAGACACCAATTCGTAGAGGCAATACACAACATTTTCACATGTGTTTACATTAAATAAGGCTCAAGTGATTTTCAGTGAGGGTTGCCAACCTGAAAATTAGTTAAATAAATCTCATTACTTTCTCGGTAGACCTTAACTTTCACTCAAACCATGGATTTAATATAACGGTACTTAATAAAGTCACGATCGTGTCGTAATGGTTATCGTCATAGGAAGTGAACTCGGCGAACCGAGTTCTAATCCTGAACGAAACTGTTTGCAATTCATATAGCACTAACGCACTTTGAAAAAGGCATGAATCCGACTATTCTTCCTTCAGTTATGAGTAAATATTAATTCTAATAATTTATCAATACACAGTTTATGAAACCAAATCCCAAAAAGTATCTACTTACAAATCATATATACAAAATACAAAACTAACAAGATTTGGCATTAAATAGGCCACAAGGTTTGATGTGCCAGTAAACAAAATAACCAGTCAAACAACATTACTAGAATCGCAATATTTCTATCTTCCAATATTACATCTAAAAACAAGGTAAAGATGATTTGCATTGATACTAATCACACACACACACACACACACACACACACACACACACATATATATATATATATATATATATATATATATATATATATATATTATTTAAAAGTAAAGAAATAAATCCGACGGTATATATGGATAAGATGATATGGAAAAACACAGATGTTGTTTAACTGAATTTATTTCTTTAACTTTTTATTGCCGATATTGCAATATTTTGATTTTTAAAAAAAAAACTTATTCAGACCATATATCGGTAGGGAAAAGTTGAAGAAATAAATTCAGTTAAACAACATCTGTGTTTTTTCATATCATCTTATCCATATATACCGTCGGATTTATTTCCTTACTTTTAACTAATATATATATATATATATGTATGTGTGTGTGTGTGTGTGTGTGTGTGTGTGTTGTGTGTGTCGTGGACAAGGCATGCTGGACACTGCTGGAGGAGCAAGACGAACTCATAGGCGACGTCCTCCAGTGGAAACCAACACATGGACATGCTAATGTGGGCTGCCCACCAAGGACCTACATTGGCCAACTCTGTCGAGGATGCTGGATGCTGCGCAGAGGTCCTCCCTGGGACAATGAATGTTAGGAAGGTTGGCGAGAGGTTGTCATGGATATCCGTGCTGATTGCGTGACATGATAATAATGATATATAACTGTAGATACCGCTTTTCCATAATAAAGGTATAATATTAACTGGAGAAGCAAGGACGAGCTCATAAACGACGTTCTCCTGTAGAAGCCAACACATGAACATGTTAATGTGGGCCGCCCAGCAAGGCCCTACATTGACCAACTCTGTGAGGATGCTGGTTGCTGCGCAGAATAACTCCCAGAGACAATGAATGATAGGGAAGGTTGGCGAAAGATTGTCATGGATATCCGTGCTGCTTGCAATTTAAGCAAATACACCGAATTATTATGCAAATATCGTCATAAGTCTAAATTCTGAATTTTAAGATTAAAACTGACTGATTCACTCAACCATTATAATCCCCTTCTTGCTGTTTTGAGGTTATTTCTTGGGTTGCTGTGCATAAAATAGAAATATTTTTGTATCCTGCTGAACAAATAAGAAATAAATCTAAAACATTAAAATTCTTGCATTATTCTCCTTAAATTGGCGGACTTTTCTGCTCATTGAATTTCTGTCGCTGCTTTTTTTGTTGCAACAATCTTATTTGTGCATTTAGTGGGTCCCACCCCATCTCTTGGGGTCTAGTCACCATCTGTTTTGATATTACATTTTGTAATATCGGAAGGTTTTCATTTTTTTCTCTTACTTCCTGCTTTGAAATCTGTCTTTAACAGAATTTCTAATAGAACTATTTCCCCTTCCTTATTATGGGATAATTTGTCTCCTTGGAGAATAAAATTTTAGAAAATGCCATTCAAAATGCCATTCTTTTATTTCTAGTGCAATAATCTAGTGCAGCTAAAAGGTCGTTCCACCAACATCATGTTTGTTATATCTTAATATATATCTAAAGTTATCTAGCGTATAGTGTTTTACGAGAAAATTATTTACAAACAAGAAATAGTCACGTAATGTTGTTTTATATTAAATTTTATATTGTATCAAGTCAGAAAAAAATGTTCTGTTTTGATTATCGTACTTTTTTTTTACGACAGACGATAATAGAAACTTGGTTAGAAAGAAAACTTATATATTTGAATTTATATTTGGGATCACCTTATCCCAGCTAAATGACTAAACTTATTGATTAACAAAAGAAAAAAGATAACTGTTCATCTGGTAGATTTTACACTTCCAGCTGATCACAGGGTGAAGAAGAAGGAAAATGAAAAGATAAACAAATACCTGGACCTTGCCAGAGAATTGAAAAAGCTGTGGAATATGAAGGTCAAAGTGATACCAATTGTAGTTGGTGCACTTTGAATGGTCCCAAAAATCTTGTGAAAAAGACTGGAGGATCAAGAAATCAGAGGAAGAATTGAGACCATTCAGACAACATCATTACTAAAATCAGCTAGAATACTCAGAAGAGTCCTGGAGACCCGAGGAGACTTGTTGTCACTGAGATTCCAGTGAACGACCATCGGCTAACGTTGGTGTGAAAAACTCACATACACTAAAATAATAATAATAATAATAATAATAATAATAATAATAATTGATAAGAAAAAGAGAACCTGTCATCTCGTGGATTTTGCCGTCCCGGCCGACCAGCGAGTGAAAGTGAAAGAGAAGCGAAAAGATAAACAAATATCTAGAATTTGCCAGAGAACTGAGGAAACTTTAGAACATGAAGGTGAAGGTCGTACCAATTGTAATTGGTACCCTTGGAAAAGAACTTGGGTGAATTGGAAATCAGAAGAAGAATCGAGACCATCCAAACTACAGCACTGTTGGGATCGGCTAGAATACTCAGAAGAGTCATGGAGACCTGAGGAGACTTGCTGTCACCCAGCCTCCAGTGAACCACCAGCTACGGCAGGTGTGAAATAATAATAATAATAATAATAATAATAATAATAATAATAATAATAATAATAATAATAATGAAGACATCTCATATCGCCCCATATTTGTATGAGAAAGAAATCAAGGTGAGATCTGTGGACACCTGTTGCTATGTGGATTAAATCTCAGTTATAAATTTCTAAACAAGAGAAGATCTGAAAATACGAGAAAATGATCGTGAACATATTTTTTTGAAAATAAGGAAGACATAAAAGTAATGGAAATTTGTTCATTGTTGCTCAGTCCTGAAAATCACCATAACGCGTGACTCAGAAATGGCAAATTATTTATTTATTTACTTACCTTCCTTTCTTTCTTTTCTTTAATTCATTGTGTATTTCCCAGGTATTCATCGTTCGTGTCTTTCTTAGGCGCGTCGACAGGGTATTGATAGTGGGGCGATGGGGTGTATCTATTAAATCAGGGGGGGGTGTGAATACAAATCAGGGCTACAGGGAATGAGATTAGTTTGTGTTGTAAGAACTAGTACAGAAATATTAGTTAATGTAAACATATTGACGATGTTGGGAGGGAATTTAGGGGGTAGTCCCGTGGCCCCTATTCTTTGCAGCCCCTTTTTTCTGCTGGGGTATTTTTTTATTTTCCATCTTGAGTTAAAGGTTAGATTACCTTCTCTTTTTTTTTTTCCCAATCATTCATTTTCTTTTTTTTTTCTTTTATCTCTCTCTCTCTCTTTCTTTCTTTCTCTCTCTCTCTTTCTTTTTTCTTTCTCTTTCTTTCTTTGTTTCTTTCTCTCTTTCTTTCTTTCTTTCTCTTTCTTTCTTTCTTTCTTTCTTTGTTTGTTTCTCTCTTTCTTTCTTTCTTTTCTTCTTTCTTTCTTTCATTCTCTCTCTCTTTCTATCTTTCTTTCTTTCTTTCTCTCTCTGTTCTTTCTTTTTTTCTCTCTCTCTCTTTTTTCTTTCTTTCTTTCTTTCATTCTCTATTTCTTTCTTTCTTTCTTTCTTTCTTTCTTCTTTCTCTCTCTCTCTCTTCTTTCTTTCTTTCTTTCTTCTCTCTCTCTTTCTTCTTCTTTCTTCTCTTTCTTCTTTCTCTCTCTCTCTCTCTCAATTTCTTTCTTTCTCTCTCTTTCCTCTCTCTCTCTCTCTCTCTCTGTCTCTCTCTCTTTCTCTGTCTCTCTCTCTCTCTGTCTTTCTATTTCTAAACCTTTCTATTTTCAATGTTTCCTTCCATTCGTGTAAGAGTTTTACTCTCTTTTCTTTTGTCCGTTTTCCTCCTCGTTTTCATTTCTCCCATTTTTCGCTTTTCTTTCTTCCTTCCTCTCTTTCTTTCCTTCTTCTTCCCTTTCTTTCTTTCTTTTTTCTTTTCGTTTCTTGAATTTATTTCCTTGTATTCCTATTATATTCACATATAGATTTGCTCTACTTAGGTATTGAGTACTTTTTACTTTTTAGCAATTACACCATGTCTCACTCTTCAAAATTTCTAAAGTTTATAAACACCAAAAATCATATAATTTGGGATTACATTGTTAGTAATACATTTTATTATCCTTATAAAAATTATCCCATAGAATATCACTTAAGCGCGCACATTCGTTTGTACGCATGTAGAAAATCTCATTAGTCGTTAGTGCACACACGGGCGCACACACACGCGCGCACTAACACACACACAAACAGATCGTGTATGTTTATTTGTAATTCAACGTTAGCACTCAGTCACAATCCTATATACAAATTCATACACAAAGACAGTTACGCACACATGAGCGCACGCACACACACCTGCAAACACACACATACACACACACGCACGCGCGCGCACACACACACAAATATACATATATACATATATATATATATTGGTATGAAGATCGCATATGCGAGATACTGTCAGTAATCAGGTGTTGAATCCATATGCATGCTACCGTAATTTAAATATAAATGCTCTATTACTGATATTGAGCACTGTTTACTCATAAATATAGTACCCATATTGTCTATATATATATATATATATATTATATAATATAATATTATATATAAAAGATTGATAAGAAGTTTCTGGAGTTCGACAAGAAACACCTTCGTTGAAGATGCCCGGAGTCCACATCGGCCAAAACGTTTTATTAACTAGTCCGAAAAATCTAAATAATACAAAATATATAGGATCACTTATGAAAATGGGTCATTTGGGAGGATCTTTAAGTATTCTATATTATATCAATAATTATCTATCCAGATAGAGAGACTAATAAGCAAATGCAAATATTTAGAGACCGTGAGAAATGTATTTAGTCTGCACATGTTGTTCCGTGAGACTTTTCCTTGTTTTTTTCCAAAGTTAAAAATCTCATCTCTAGATTAAAATTTGAGAACGTGGAGATGAAGCTTCTCACTATATAAAAAGAGGAGTTTAAGGGGTACTTTGACCAATGGAAAAATCACTGGAACAAGGACGTTGAATGTTTGGAGGGGAGGGCTTGTGTGTGTGTGTGTGTGCGTGTGTGTGCGTGATGTTGTTAGAGTCCAAGTATGTTTCTTTGTTGGTATATTTGGTGAATATATATATATATATATATATATATATATATATATATATAATATATATATATACGGTCAGTCTGAGTTCGAACCTACCCAAGGATAGTTGTGTCTAGCCACACTGAGGAGGCATGATATGCCGAAAACACGTGTCTGTGGATGACTTATTAATTATTATTAATTATTAATATATATGCTCCCATAAATTTGGTAATGAGCTCTCTAATTGGTAATTAAATTAACTCTCACTACTAAGCAAATAAGCAATGATCATTTCTCCGGAAATTTGATCTCTCAGTGACCGAATGATACATACACTTTCTATGTATTTAATAGTTTAAAAACACCAGTCCCCCGCATCAGCTGTCAGTGGGCGAGGGGATAAGATATCGGACTACCATACGGTCAGTCTGAGTTCGAACCCTACCCAAGGATAGTTGTGTCTAGCCACACTGAGGAGGCATGATATGCCAAAACACGTGTCTGTGGATGACTTATTAATTATTATTAATATATATATATATATATATATACTAGCAAATATATGCACCCTCCGGGTGCAAGTATTTAAGTTTTAATGTAATAAAATATCGTATTAAATTAGAAAGTCTAATAAAAATGCAGATAAAAAGATTGAAACAGAGTGGGGGTATAATAGAAAATAGAAATGAAACTTACTCTTCCATCACTGCCGTCTTTCATTGCTGAATTTTACTTATTTAACTATTTAGTTAAATTAGGAAATAAAGAATAAAATTACCTTTATTTTTTCTTGTTAATGGATTTCATTTAAGATTCATTGGAGAGACTTTTGCTTATATTCATAAAATAAAACCAAACAATTAAAAATCAATAATAACTAAGCACATATTTAAAATCACATTTTAATATCAATATGCAAATTAGCCTTCCCGTTCACACTGCAAACCGCTATATTTTGTATATATAAATACAATAGCATGTTATTAGTATGTAGATATGGACAACACTAATAAAAAGGTGAAGCAATTTTATAATAATGAGGTTTAAATATAAATAAAATCATGAAGAATGGGATGTAAATAACTATGTTAATTGTGACTCGATTAGTAATATAGTTTCGGTTACAGACCGAAAAACACACTATCTCCATTATAATAAGATATATATATATATTATATCTGATAAAATCTTTTTTAGAATCATAAAAAATGATCAGAAACAAAATGATGAATGTTGGATTTAGAACACAATATTCATCAGTGGTTTCTGATCTCAGTTTTTCATGCTTGTAAAACAACCAAAAATTATTTTCCCATGTATATATATTATATATATATTATATATATATATATATATATATTATATATAATACACACACACACATAATATATATATATAGAGAGAGAGAGAGAGGGAGACTAAATTATTTTCCCAATTATATATATATATATATATATATATATATATATATATATATTATATATATATATATATAATATATATATATATTAATACAAACAACACATCAGACACACACACACGCCACACACACACATACATTTATATATATATATATATATATATATATATATATATATATATAGTGGAAAAGTGACTTACCGGTGAAAATGGTCACGTGGTTAGTTGATGCAAGTTTCACAATGATAAGACATCGATATAACACATATAAAGTGCTCAATACGTTAGTAGAGCAAATTTATTATCATAATCGTACACGGTAATAACTTACTCAAGTTTCACCATGAGGATCTTCAGGGTTAACCCTGAATATCCTTATGGTGACACTCGAGTAGATTATTACCGTGTACCTTTATCATTATATATATATATATATATATATATATAATTATATGTGTGTGTGTGTGTGTGTGTGTGTGCTGAAAATCTTGTGTGCATATGTTAAGCTCCTGCTTGTCGGCCCCCTTTCGGCAACATGCGAACCGAAACTGCTCATAACCGATAAGCAGGAGTTTAACATCATACCAGATTCACCAGGTGTCCCGAGGAACCGTTGCAAAAATTATAGCGTCGGCATTGCCCCCAAGAATAAAAATTATCCTTTGGAACATGAAAAGGTTGCAAATCATTTATGAGTAGCACATGTCTCTGTGCGATAAAGTGAGTAACTAATGGTAGGTGTGGCGCTCTACCACAGACGCCAAAACAATATCCTTAGTCAAGAGCAAGGGAAAAGGAGATAGGCCCCCTCGTCTGGCTTATATGGGCTTTTGGTCACCCCGACGATTTACCTTTTACTTTATATATATATATATATATATATATATATATATATATATATATATATATATATATCCCCAGCTATGGGTTAAATAGTAGGGCAGACTGGGCTCTTTAACCTTGGGTAGGTAACCAGTCTAGGAGAGGGATAACCCTGAATTCAAAATTCCTGAGGTCAGTCGTTGATTGGGTTCGTGGCATTCCTTGATGCACCAATTCTTTCCTATCGATGTGCCAAAAGTGTGGAATGGTCCAACACAAGCCTTCGCCACTATAAACAAATCACTGTGCTGGTTGTTCACTGGATGAACACTCATGCGTCGAAAATCGACGAGAGAGTCCATTTATTATATATATATATATATATATATATATATATATATATACACACATACATATATATATATATATATATATATATGTGTGGGTGTGTGTGTGTGTGTGTGTGTGTGGTGTGTGTGTGTGTTATCCAGAGTAAATTGCAGTGTCACAGATGGTAATCTACAAGAATGAAGCCAAGGTCGTATATGAATTGAAGCAGTGTTCCGTGTGATTAGAATTAATTTACCTTAACATGTGTCACTTTGATGAGCATGTCATAACATCGCTGAGATTTGAATAGATGATCTGCAACCTTTTCATTGAAACAATTACCACCACCACCACCACCACCACCAACAACAACAACAACAACAACAACAACAACAACTGTTGGAATTGATTAAAAAAAAAAAAGAGAACTTGCCAACTTGTAGATTTTTGCAGTTCAAGCAGCTCTCAGTGTGAAGATGAAAGAAAACGTACAAGATAGACAAATACCTAGATCTCTAGTATTATCTGCATTATTCGGACTAGTGTCCCCATCTTCATTGTTATTTGTACAACGTTTCGGCCGATATACCCTCCGGCCTTCTTCAGGTATTTCTTATCGGACTCGGGAACCTTCTCGGGACTCGGGAACCTTCTTTTTGAACTCGGGAACTTTCTTGTCGTATTCGAGAGCCATCACGGCACTTTGAACCTAACCCTTTATTTATTCCACGGGTGTATCCTGTTCTCATTCCGCTAACCATAGCTGGGGTAGGAGTTGTGTTAATTAATTATTTTTCTAACTGCTTTCACTCAGTATTGAACTCGGGTACCAGAGATAACTGTCACTTAGAACTGTTTATCGGGCGAAACGTTGTACAAATAACAATGAAGATGGGGACAATAGTCCGAATAACGCAGATAATACTAATCTTCAAGCCTCATCTCAAACATTCAGAGAAATACCTAGATCTCGATAGAGAATTGAAAAAGCTGTAGTATATGCGGGTCAAAGTGATGCCAATTGTAGTTGGTGCACTTGGAACCGTCCTTAAAAGCATGGATAAAAAGAGTTGAGGAACTGGAAATCAGAAGAAGAATTGAGACCATCCAGACAACAGCATTGTTGAAATCAGCTAGAATACTGAGAAGTGTCCTGGAGACCTGAGGAGATTTGTGGTCACTCAGACTCCAGTGAAAGACCATCAGCTGACACTGGTGCGAAAAACTAAAAAAATAGTGAAATAATAATAATAATAATAATAATAATATAATAATATGTATAAACCAGAATCTGTTCTTCAGAACGAAACACATAAAATTCTCTGGGACTTTGAAATAAAAACGGATCACCTTATCCCAGCAAGAAGACCAGACCTAGTGTTGATAAACAAAAAAGAAAGAACTTGTCAACTGGTGGATTTTGCAGTTCCAGCAGATCACAGGGTGAAGATGAAGGAAAAACAAAAAGTGGACAAATATCTGGACCTTGCTAGAGAACTGAAAAAGTTATGGAATATGAAAGTCAAAGTGATACCAATTGTAGTTGATGCACTTGGAACGGTCCCAAAAGGATTGGAAAAGGGCTTGGAAAGTTTGGAAATCAGAGGAGGATTGAAACCATCTAGAACACTGCACAGCTGCAATGTGCCAGAATACTCAGCAGAGTCCTGGAGACCTGAGGGAGACTTGCTGTCACTCAGACTCCAGTGAAAGACCATCAGCTAATGCTGATGTGAAAACCCAAAAGGAGTAAATAATAATAATAATAATCTCATTATAGTGGAGACTGTTTGTTTATAACCGAAACAACGTCACCGATGATGTCACAATTATCTTAATTATTTAAATATTTGCATTTATTATTAAAAAAATCTTTATTTAATCTAAATTAGCATCTTATTTAATACTTATTAATCTAGAAAGAGGGGGGAAACTCACATCAACCGTTCATCCTGGAAGTAAGATCAAACTCGAGTAATAAAATGGTTGTAATATAAATTAAGAGAGCGCTATTGCCATTGGCTGGAGGTCAGGTGACCAGTGCTATATCTATGGTCATCAGGAGGCGAGGTCAGTTGCTGAGGGGGAAGGGTCGAGGTTTGATCAACCTCGATTGGTCCCTTGGGTGAAGAAATTCGTTGTTGAAAACCAGAAATTTCCAATGATCCCAAGGAATAACAACGCTGATGACTTCCCCTTCAATCATCTTATAGATGTATTTTTACAAGATTAAGGTCTAGCTGACTTGGATTTTCTTCAAAACAGCCAATGTTGAAAATCCTGCAATGTGTATTATATATGAATAAAAATGAAGTTTTACATAGTATATAGTGTTGATAATTTGCATACTGCTCAATACATCTTTAATGAATAATTACATCGTATTATTGATTTCTAAGAATATAAAGCAATCATATGTATAATTCTATATCTTATTATAATGAAAATTGTGTGTTTTTCTGTCTGGAACCAAAACTATATTACTACTCAAGTCACAATACCTTTATTTATTTACGTCACATTCTTCATAATTTTATTTTTTATTTAAACCTCAATTATTGATGAAATTGTTTTACATTATTAAAACAAGATATGCATTTTGTTAGTCTTTCTAATTTTGTATAATGTTTAATTTGTTAAAACTTAAATATTTGCGCCTGATGGTTGCATATTTTTGCTAATAATAATAATAATAATAATAATAATAATAATAATAATAATAATCTATTAATAATGGAGATTCGCTTCCGGTTTTTATCTGTAACAAAAATTACGTCACTGCTTACGTCACATTACCCAAAATCGTCATAACATAGAATAAATTCCCTCAAAATTTGAACATGCAACATTAGACAGTCCTCATTGTTTTTTAAAACAAGTTTTAATAAATACATGACTGGTATTATATATCTATATATAGTTTGTTTTATTTTAATACATATTTAAAGTTTACATTTCAAATTGTTTTAGTTTTTAATCCTTTAATGAATTTGATGATTTTACTTACTTAGGGTACAAACTCGCTGACATTGAATTTTTTACTCCCAGACAATATGTTTCAAAAATCTATCTTTATATCGCCCGGAGGGTGTTTTTTAAATTTTGTACTACTACTACTACTACTACTACTACTACTACTATAATAATAATAATAATAATAATAATAATAATAATGAGCTCCATCAGCCCTGAGATGGTCAAAGTAAGCCTCCCCAATTTCATCATTTAAAATTATCGTTCCTGATAAAATGACTTACTGCGTTTTCTCAAAAAAGAAGCAAAATGATAAAAAGTTTGATGGGATTTTGTTGTCAAAGGTCAAATGATACTTTTTTCTTTACTCACAAAAACCTTTTTATTGAAATGCTTTTGCTGTCTTCGAGGATTACATGTGTACCTTTTGTAAAGATTGCAGCAAAATTTTTTCCCACGAGTAATGACGTCATCATGACGTAATTATGACGTCGAAGATTTTTTTTTCATAGAGCGTGAGCCACAATCTAATCTATAATCTAAAAGACATTTTTTCCATTTATTCAAAATATTGAAACTAAAGATGTACAGTTTTCTATAAACTTTAAATTTATTACTGTAATGTAAGTCGACTCATTACTGATTACACACACGCACACACACACACACACACACACACACATATATATATATATATATATTAAAGAAATGGATACAATAGAAACCTCGATTTTCACCATAAGGATCTTCAGGGTTAAATCCACTGAATTAATCGGTACCTCGATTAATTCAGTGGATTTAACCCTGAAGATCCTTATGGTGAAACTCGAGTCGTTTCTATTGTATCTATTTCTTTAATAAATTGCTCTACTTTGTATTGACCGCTTTGTATTAGTTTTATCACGACTTAACCCCTGGATTTTGTGCACCTACCAACGATCGTGCCCATATTCACCGGTAGCCACCTTTTATCTATCTATCTATCTAAATCTATCTATATATATATATATATATATATATATATATATATATATATATATATATATCGAATACGATGAGGAAATTAATCCGACAATATGTGAAGAAAATGTTTTCAAAAATATAACAGACACAGATGTTATGATCAAAGGAAATATTTCATATGTCTATATTTAAGTGGATGATATCAAAGTGTTTCCATGATAGGATTCAGCCAAAATCTAGAACTCAAACGTACATATAAAGATTTGCGTATATCTATTTTATATATACGGGGTATTATAAATAAAGAGATGAATTGATACCTTGGTTTGGATATAAATTTTTCAAAGAAAAGCTAAACTGGCGAGCCAAAGAAAATGTCGAAATAAATTTATATCTAAACGAAGGTATCTATTCATATATATATATATATATATATATATATATATATATATATATATATATGTGTGTGTGTGTGTGTGTGTGTGTGTGTGTGTGAGTGTGTGTTGTGTTCTTGTTTGTTTGGTCTTTTGAAGCATTGGAAAAAAGAACAAAAATAAAAGAAAAACAGAACAAAAATCAGAATTTTTATACATTCAACCGTTGCTCTGTTCCTAGTTTAATCTATTCTGATATTTCGGGTGAACATTCATTTTTCATTAGCAGAAATACCTAATCTATAACCTAACTAAAAAGGATTTTAGGAACATTAGGGAGTGAAAGAGAAAAAGATAAAAGATGAGTAAGAGAGGAGGTAAGAGGAAATTATTTAGCAAATTCCTAATCAAATTAAAAAGAAAATCGCCAACAATTCGCTGATTACAATGCTCCCTTATTTTAGTAATTGTTTTTATGTGGTTACATTTAAAAAAATCCTTTTTTAAAAGTAGCCCTAAACTCCTAAGTGCTTTGAAACATCTTATTAAAAAATTTAAAAATCAAAATATTTACTTGTAAGAAATATGAAGAGAATTCGTTAAAAAACAATTTTTGAGTTATCGATAAACAATCCTTTATTTTTACTTCTAAAAATCTAACGCGTATATTGAACTTTCTCGGTGTACGTTTTTTGTTTGTTTAAAAAAACCAAAAACATACAAAACTTTTATGGTTATTTCCTAGTTGAGTAACATGATATTACAGGGTGACCCAGAAAAAACAGAACCCAAATTATTTATTTTCTCATTAAACTAACCCTAAACCCCAACCTAACCCTAACCCTAACCCTAATCCTTACCCTAAACTCTAACCTAAACCTAACCTAACCCTAAACCCCCTAGTTGAGTAACATGATATTACAGGGTGACCCAGAAAAAACAGAACCCACAATTTTTTTAATAAAATTGTTAATTTTAATTTTTTAAAGTTTAAGTCCAACAAGGGTTAGGGTTAAGGTTTAGGGTTAGGGTTAGGGTTGGAGTTTTGGTTAGTTTAGTGGGAAAAATAAATTATTTGGGTTCTGTTTTTTCTGGGTCCTATAATGTTACTCAACTAGGAAATAACCACTTTTATTGTAAATAATTAAAAAACCTGAATATTAAATTTGAATGGGCGTATGAATATATAAATAAGGGAAATATAATTAATAAATAGTATGGGTTTGGCGGTTGCTTTTGAAGGCTATTACAATGCAAGTGTAAAGAAAGAAAACAAGCTATTGTTTTTCAAACTACGACAAAAATCCCTGCTATACGAATTATTTTTTGGGTTTTAAGAAAATAACTTTAAATTTTCAAATCACTTTAAGGTATTGAATTCTTATTTTTTAAATTTTTATTTTTTTATATGTTCTTCGGGGTTTGATCTTTAATTTTTTTTTTTTTCAAATGACCAAATGGCACCTTCCCCGCTACATTCTGAATTGATAAAAAAACAAAAAAAGAAGAAAAAAAAGAAGATATTCATTAATGGAATTAAGTTGTAATTAATAAAGCGGTGAAAATTTCATCAAAGTGGAGAATTCCCTGATTTCTAGTAATTGTTTTAAAATTTAAAAAAAAAATTAAAATTATCTCCCTTTGTTACTTTTGCCCATAGCAAATGCACATACTCACTTGCACACACACACAAACACATATATATGTGTGCTTGTGTGTGTGTGCGTGTATACACGTATACTTGTAACAGATTATTATATATGTGTTTGTGTGTCCACGTGTAACATTTTCTGATACAATGTGTGTGTGTGTGTGTGTGTTTATGTTTGTAATATTTTGTTAACTTCATGTGTAATAAAAGAAAAATATGGAACGCTTCACGAATTTGCGTGTCATCCTTGCGCAGGGGCCATGCTAATCTTCTCTGTATCGTTCCAATTTTAGTATATGTACCGCCGAAGCTAGTACAATCCTAAGGCTTCAATTCAAATATATACCTAAAGGGAGAAGCTAAGACTAAAATCACGGTTACCTAATTTGCATATTACTTATACTAGATTGGAAATATTAAAATAAGTAGACAATATAAGTTGTGAGTAGTTTGTATTTAATAATCAATAGATTATTACTATTTATTATGTGGTAATTTAATTTCTTCTAATCAACTGAAATAATTAATTATTGGAGATAATATAATAATTAAGCATTTTGATCTTTCTCAACAAGGGAGATAATCTAGGATCTATATCCAGTTTCATATAGCTGATTGGAATGTTTTTATATTTTTGTTAAAGCAAAATTAACTCTTTGTCTCTGTCTCCTTCCTCTTTTTCTCTTTTCACCTCTCTTCCTCTCTCTTTCACCCTTCCTCTCTTTCTCCCTCTCCCCTCCTCCCTCACTTTATGTACTACACATTCATTAAGATACACACACACACACACACACACACACTCATTTTCGTGTACGCACATGGAGAGATATCAAGAATTACCCACATACAGTCATAGTCGGAACGTCTCTCTCTCTCTCTCC
>CM042149.1:44567418-44574918 GCA_023376005.1 Doryteuthis pealeii | reverse complement strand
AATAATTAGGCATTTTTATCTTTCTCAACAAGGGAGATAATCGAGGATCTATATCCGGTTTTATTTAGCTGATTGGAATGTTTTTATGTTTTTGTTATAGAAAAACCATCTCCCTCCTTCTCTCTCTCTCTCTCTCGCTCTCTCTTTTTTTTTCTCTTTCTCTCTCTCATTCTCTCTTTCTCTCTCACTCTCCTTCTGACACTTTCATACACATTCACTCAATCACACATACAGCTACACAAGCGCGCACACTCGGTGGAATCAATAAATACCACGTACTTAGATGCAGTATTTGTGCATGCGACTCTCTCTTTCTCTCACTCTCTCTCTCTCTTTGTCTCTCTCTCATTCTCCCTCACACACACACACACACACACACACACATACACACAACAACAGTTTCATAAAA
Organism: Doryteuthis pealeii; assembly: GCA_023376005.1. NCBI lineage: Eukaryota > Metazoa > Mollusca > Cephalopoda > Myopsida > Loliginidae > Doryteuthis > Doryteuthis pealeii. The sequence continues at coordinate 44,574,509 of CM042149.1, read as the reverse complement.
ATCGAATAATTCCAGATTTTTTTTTTTTTCAATCGAGAAAATGTTAAATTTATTTTGTAAACAGGCCATCTTTAAACAGCGTTGGCCATCTGCGACCGAAATTGACCGAAAAAATCGTTTTAAATGCATTAGAAATAAATCACATGTGTAATATTATATTGCATCTTTTACTGATGATCATTATGTTACTACTTTTTGACTTATACTAAAATTTGATCGTGAATAATCAATTTGATTAATTTTAATTGTTTTTTTTTTCATGAATAATTTTTGGGTATACCTATATTAAATAATGACTATTTCATAATCATTGAGAAAATAACGTAAATAACTAAGGAAATCGTGAGGTTAGTGGTGACGTAGTTTTAGTAATAAACGGACAGTTACTTAATCCCCATTATAAATATATATATATAATATATATATATTATATGTGTGTGTGTGTGTGCATATATACATATATGTGTGTGCGTGTGCATACGCGTGTGCTAGTAACATATCATATTTGTATGTGTGTTTATGTGTATACGCGTAACATTTTCTGATATGTATGTGTGTGTACACTTGTGTATTTATGTTTTACTATTTCGTTAACTTTATTTGTAATGAAAAAATATGGAACGCTTCACGAATTTGCGTGTCATCCTTGCGCAGGGGCCATGCTAATCTTCTCTGTATCGTTCCAATTTTAGTATATGTACCGCCGAAGCTAGTACAATAAATTAAGGCTTCCATTCAAATATATACCTAAAGAGGAAAGCTAAGCCTAATATCAGGGTTACCTAATTTGCATACTGGTTATACTATATTGGAAATATTAAAATAAGTAGACAATATAAGTTATGGGTAGTTTGTATTTATTAATCAATAGGTTATTACTAATTATTATGTGGTAATTTAATTTCTTCTAATCAACTGAAATAATTAATTATTGGAGATAATATAATTATTAAGCATTTTTATATTTCTGAACAAGGGAGATAATCTAGGATCTATATCCGGTTTCATAGAGCTGATTGGAATGTTTTTATATTTTTCTTATAGTAATAAATGATCATCAGTATTAGCTCTTTGTCTCTGTCTCTGTCGCCCCTTCCTTCCTCTTTTTCTCTTTTCCCTCTCTTCCTCTCTCTTTCACCCTTCCTCTCTTTCTCCCTCTCCCTTCTCCTCACTTTATGTCCTACACATTCATTAAGTTACACACACACACACCACACATACATATACATGTTCGTGTACGGAGGACATATATATGAGATTGATACTTTTTCCTGCATAAACAAAAAACACAAAAGACCGAACGTGTGATTAGAAGAAGAAAAAAATTAAACATTGTGCTCAGGTTGTAAATAAATACCGAAAATTGGAAAATAAAATGAAAATAAAGACTAAAAAAATAATCTTTGGAGATTTTTTTTTACTCATTTCAATAATTATTTAATTGGCTATTATTTTATAAAAGAAAAATATACATCAATATGTATTTTTATAAAGAAAAGTATACATCAATATTTGTTCCGTTTAAAAGATGAGGAACTAAATTTCCATAGTTTTCGACCAAAAAAATTAGGGTGATTGATAATAAAAGGAAGTAGTTATTAAAAAAAATGCTTTTTTAGAATCTAGTAATATGACATTTTAAACTTAAAATCATGCTGTTCATATTTTAAATGAATTTTATATATTAATTTGTCATAGCAGAAATACCTAATTAAAGTTTTGAAACAAAATAATTGATGCATTATAAAATTCATTCATTGATGAATCAATACTGAAAATTTCATTAAAATCGAATATTACCTTATTTTGGTGAAATTTTTTCAATCGATAAAATGTTAGATTTATTTTGAAAACGCACTATCTTTAAAAAGCTTGGCTATCTGCGATCGAAATTGACCAAAAAATCGTTTTAAATGTATTAAAAATGATTAAATGTGTAATATTATATTGCATCTTTTACTGATGATCATTATGTTACTACTTTTCGACTTATACTAAAATTTGACCATGAATAATCGATTTGATTAATTTTAATTGGTTTTTAAAATGAAAAGCAGCCGAATTTTGGGTATACCTAGTTTAAATAATGACTATTTCATAATCATTGAGAATATAACGTAAATAACTAAGGAAATAGTGACATCGGTGGTGATGTAGTTCTGGTAATAAACGGACAGTTACTTAACCCCATTATAATAAGATATATGTATATGTGTGCATATATACGTATATGTATGCGCGTGTGCATACGCGAATGTTAGTAACATATCATATTTGTATGTGTGTTTATGTGTATATGCGTAACATTATCTGATACGTATGTGTGTGTATACGCCTTGTGTGTTTATGTTTGTACTATTTTGTTAACTTCATGTGTCATAAAAGAAAAATATGGAACGCTTCACGAATTTGCGTGTCATCCTTGCGCAGGGGCCATGCTAATCTTCTCTGTATCGTTCCAATTTTAGTATATGTACCGCCGAAGCTAGTACAATCTATTAAAGCTTCCTTTCAAATATATACCTAAAGAGGAAAGCTAAGCCTAAAATCAGGGTTACCTAATTTGCATACTGGTTATACTATATTGGAAATATTAAAATAAGTATACAATATAAGTTATGGGTAGTTTGTATTTATTAATCAATAGGTTATTACTAATTATTATGTGGTAATTTAATTTCTTCTAATCAACTGAAATAATTAATTATTGTAGATAATATAATAATTAGGCATTTTTATATTTCTCAACAAGGGAGATAATCGAGGATCTATATCCGGTTTTATTTAGCTGATTGGAATGTTTTTATGTTTTTGTTATAGAAAAACCATCTCTCTCTCTCTCTCTCTCTCTCTCTCTCTCTCTCTTTTTTCTCTCTTTCTCTCTCTCATTCTCTCTTTCTCTCTCACTCTCCTTCTGACACTTTCATACACATTCACTCAATCACACATACAGCTACACAAGCGCGCACACTCGGTGGAATCAATAAATACCACGTACTTAGATGCAGTATTTGTGCATGCGACTCTCTCTTTCTCTCACTCTCTCTCTCTCTTTGCTCTCTCTCACTCTCCCTCACACACACACACACACACACACACACACACATACACACACACACAGTTTCATAAAAATCGAATAATTCCCAGATTTTTTTTTTTTTTCAATCGAGAAAATGTTAAATTTATTTTGTAAACAGGCCATCTTTAAACAGCGTTGGCCATCTGCGACCGAAATTGACCGAAAAAATTGTTTTAAATGCATTAGAAATAAATCACATGTGTAATATTATATTGCATCTTTTACTGATGATCATTATGTTACTACTTTTTGACTTATACTAAAATTTGATCGTGAATAATCAATTTGATTAATTTTAATTGTTTTTTTTTTTTTTCATGAATAATTTTTGGGTATACCTAGATTAAATAATGACTATTTCATAATCATTGAGAAAATAACGTAAATAACTAAGGAAATCGTGAGGTTAGTGGTGACGTAGTTTTAGTAATAAACGGACAGTTACTTAACCCCCATTATAAAAAGATATATATATATATGTGTGTGTGTTCATATATACGTATATGTGTGTGCGTGTGCGTGTGCATACGCGTGTGTTAGTAACATATCATATTTGTATGTTTGTTTATGTGTATACGCGTAACATTTTCTGATACGTATGTGTGTGTACACATCTTGTGTATTTATGTTACTATTTCGTTAACTTTATTTGTAATGAAAAATATGGAACGCTTCACGAATTTGCGTGTCATCCTTGCGCAGGGGCCATGCTAATCTTCTCTGTATCGTTCCAATTTTAGTATATGTACCGCCGAAGCTAGTACAATCTATTAAAGCTTCCATTCAAATATATACCTAAAGCGGAAAGCTAAGCCTAATATCAGGGTTACCTAATTTGCATACTGGTTATACTATATTGGAATATTAAAATAAGTAGACAATATAAGTTATGGGTAGTTTGTATTTATTAATCAATAGGTTATTACTAATTATTATGTGGTAATTTAATTTCTTCTAATCAACTGGTATAATTAATTATTGAAGATAATGTAATTATCAAGACTTTTTATATTTCTGAACAAGGGAGATAATCGAGGATCTATATCCGGTTTCATAGAGCTGATTGGAATGTTTTTATATTTTTCTTATAGTAACATAATGATCATCAGTATTAGCTCTTTGTCTCTGTCTCTGTCGCCCCTTCCTTCCTCTTTTTCTCTTTTTCCCTCTCTTCCTCTCTCTTTCACCCTTCCTCTCTTTCTCCCTCTCCCCTTCTCCCTCACTTTATGTCCTACACATTCATTAAGTTACACACACACACACACACACCACACACACACAACACACACATACATATCATGTTCGTGTACGGAGACATATATATGAGATTGATACTTTTTCCTGCATAAACAAAAAAGACAAAAGACCGAATGTGTGAATAAAAGAAGAAAAAAAATATTGTGCTCAGGTTGTAAATAAGTACCGAAAATCGGAAAATGAAATGAAAATAAAGACTAAAAAAATAATCTTTGGAGATTTTTTTTTACTCATTTCGATAAATATTTAATTGGCTATTATTTTATAAAAGAAAAAAATATACATCAATATTTGTTCCGTTTAAAAGGGGGGGAATAAACTTCCATAGTTTTCGACTCAAAAAATATGGGTGATTAATACTAATATTTTACAACGCCCCTCTCCCCCTCCCCTGAGAAACACGACTCTATATGTATATACTTGCAAAAGTATGTGCTCCCTGGGAGCAAGAATTTAAGTAGTTATTAAAAAAAAGTTTTTTTAGAATCTAGTTATATGACATTTTGAACTTAAAATCATGCTGTTCATATTTTAAATGAATTTTATATATTAATTTATCAAAACAGCAATACCTAATTAAACTTTTGAAATAAAATAATTGATGCATTATAAAATTCATTCATTGATGAATCAATACTGAAAATTTCATTAAAATCCAATAAATACCTGATGGGAGTGGGTGTTAAAATTCAATGTTAGATGGGTAGTATCCAAGTGAAATTAATAAATCAATTAAAGTAATAAAAAACAACAATGCCAAAACATTTTTTCTAATTCTTCCTTTTATTTTAATATATAAATCTGTAGAGTGAAGATGATAAAAAAATATGGAACGCTTCACGAATTTGCGTGTCATCCTTGCGCAGGGGCCATGCTAATCTTCTCTGTATCGTTCCAATTTTAGTATATGTACCGCCGAAGCTAGTACAATCATACAAGGCTTCCTTTCAAATATATACCTAAAGAGGAAAGCTAAGCCTAAAATCAGGGTTACCTAATTTGCATACTGGTTATACTATATTGGAAATATTAAAATAAGTATACAATATAAGTTATGGGTACTTTGTATTTATTAATCAATAGGTTATTACTAATTATTATGTGGTAATTTAATTTCTTCTAATCAACTGTAATAATTAATTATTGGAGATAATATAATTATTAAGCATTTTTATATTTGTGAACAAGGGAGATAATCTAGGATCTATATCCGGTTTTATTTAGCTGATTGGAATGTTTTTATTTTTTGTTATAGAAAAACCATCTCTCTCTCTCTCTCTCCTCTCTTCTCCTTTTTCTTCTCTATTTCTCTCTATCATTCTCCTCTCTTTCCTTCTCTTCACTCTCCTTCTGACACTTTCATACACATTCACTCATATCACATACAGCTACACAAGCGCGCACCTCGGAGGAAATCAAGAAATACCCACATACTTAGATACAGTATTTGTGCTGCGACTTCTCCTCTCTCTCTCTCTTCTCTTTTGTCTCTCTCTCTCTCACTCTCCCTCTCACACACACACACACTAGTACACACACAACAACAGTTTTCAGAATAAACCATAACGAATATTCCCAGATTTTGTAAATTCATTTTTTTCAATCGAGAAATGTTAATTTATTTTGAAAACAGCTCATCTTTAAAACAGCGTTGGCCCATCTGCGATCGAAATTGAACGAAAATTCGTTTTAAATGACTTAAAAATAATTTAAATGTGTAATATTATATTATTTTTACTGATGATCATTATTTACTACTTTTCGACTTATACTAAAATTTGACCTTGAATAATTAATTTATAATTTTAATTCGATTTTAAAATGAAAAGCAGCCCGAATTTTTGGGTATACCTAAATTAAATAATGACTATTTTTCATAATCATTGAGAAAATAACGTAATAACTAAAGAAATAGTGAGTCAGTGTGACGTAGTTTTAGTAAAAACGGACAGTTACATAACCCCATTATAATAAGATATATATTATATATATATATAATATATTATTATATATATGTGGCATATATACGATATATGTGTGTCGTGTCATACGCGTGTTGTTGTAAACATATTTGTATGGCTGTTTTTAGTGTATACGCGTAACATTTTCTGATACGTATGTGTGTGTAACCGTCTTGTTGTTTTATGTTATACTATTTTCGTTTAAACTTTCATTTGTAATGAAAAAAATATGGAAACGCTTCACGAATTTGCGTGTCATCCTTGCGCAGGGCCATGCTAATCTCTCTGTATCGTTCCATATTTAGTATATGTACCGCCGAAGCTAGTACAATCTATTAAAGCTTCCATTCAATATATACCATAAGAGGAAGCTAAGCCTAATATCAGGGTTACCTAATTTGCATACTGGTTATACTATATTGTAAATATTAAAATAAGTAGACAATATAAGTTATGGGTAGTTTGTATTTATCAAGCCACTGGTTATTACTAATTATTATGTGGTAATTTAATTTCTTCTAATCAACTGGAATAATTAATTATTGGAGATAATATAATCATTAAGCATTTTGATCTTTTCTCACAAGGAGATAATCGAGATCTATATCCAGTTTCATATAACTGATTAGAATGTTCTTATATTTTGTTACAGAAAAACATCTCTGTGTCTGTGTCTGTCTGTCTGTCTGTCTGTCTGTCTGTCTGTTGTCTGCTTCTCTCAGCTCTCTCCTGTCTCTGTCTCTCTCTCTCATTTTCTCTTTCTTCTCTCACCCCATTCTGACTCTTTCATACAC
>CM042149.1:44550473-44562973 GCA_023376005.1 Doryteuthis pealeii | reverse complement strand
ATATGGAACGCTTCACGAATTTGCGTGTCATCCTTGCGCAGGGGCCATGCTAATCTTCTCTGTATCGTTCCAATTTTAGTATATGTACCGCCGAAGCTAGTACAATCTATTAAAGCTTCCATTCAAATATATACCTAAGGAGGAAAGCTAAGCCTAATATCAGGGTTACCTAATTTGCATACTGGTTATACTATATTGTAAATATTAAAATAAGTAGACAATATAAGTTATGGGTAGTTTGTATTTATCAAGCCACTGGTTATTACTAATTATTATGTGGTAATTTAATTTCTTCTAATCAACTGGAATAATTAATTATTGGAGATAATATAATCATTAAGCATTTTGATCTTTCTCAACAAGGGAGATAATCGAGGATCTATATCCAGTTTCATATAACTGATTAGAATGTTCTTATATCTTTGTTACAGAAAACATCTCTGTGTCTGTGTCTGTCTGTGTCTGTCTGTCTGTCTGTCTGTCTGTCTGTCTCTGTCTCTGTCTCTCTGTCTCTGTCTCTCTCTCTCATTTTCTCTTTCTCTCTCACCCTCATTCTGACTCTTTCATACACATTCACTCAATCACAGAGAGAGAGAGAGAGAGAGAGAGAGAGAGAGAGAGAGAGAGAGAGAGAAGAGAGAGAGAGAGGAGGAGACACACACACACACACACACACACACACAGAGACTTTCACTCAATCATACATACAGACACACACATGCACGCAAATTCGGAGGCATCAACAAATACCATGCACTTAAATACAGTCTTCGTGCAAGCGAGTCTCTCTTTCTCTCACTTACTTCTCTTTCTCTCTCTCTCTCTCTCTCTCTCTCTCTCTCTCTCTCTCTCTCTCTCACACACACACACACACACACACACACACAGCCACACATTCACTAATATATAAATGCACACACCACGCACGCACACAGAAAAACATTTTTAAAAAGTATACACGTAAAAACATTGGAAGCGTCTCTCCTTCTCTTTTACACACACACACACAGCGGAGAGAGAGAGAGAGAATGAGAGAGAGAGAGAGAGAGAGAGAGAGAGAGAGAGAGAGAGAGAGAGAGAGAGAGAGAGAGAGAGAGAGGGGCATTAATAATAAAAAAACTCACAGGTAATTTTAACGTTTTATCGTCCCGGACTCCTGCCCTAATTTACATAATGTTTTTCTTTGCCGGTGTCAGGCGTGATTCCGGATAAACTTAGATATTTTCCGAGTTGTGTTACTCGCTTTTTATCGGCAACTTAATGTTGATATTTTACAATGCCCCTCCCCAGGAACACGACTATATATGTATATACTCGAAAAATCAATGGTCCATGGAGGCAATTATTTAAGTTCTAATGTAATGAAATATTATATTAAATTATAAAGACTAACGAAACTAAATGAGAACGATTATAAAAACAGTACACTTATTTTAAAGTTACTTTAATTGATTTTTGTATAGAATTATATAAAGGATTGTTTTTAATACATTTGAGAATAACATGGTAGTATCAGAAATCGGTAACAGCAAATAATTATTTATTAAACTCAGTTTTGTTAAAATCCTTATGCAAATTATTCCCAACGTATAATGTTTAAATCTTTATTTCTTGGAGGTATATAACACATATTTAAGGATTTTAAATGCATTAATAATATGGGCAGTTTTGTGGCAAATTTAATTCACCTAGATTTTAATATAAAGTAAAGTCGGCGGGGCGGACTAGTGTCGGTATCAGCCAGACAGCGAGGGAGTCTATCTCCTCTTCACTAATGCTAGACCAAGGAGATTATTTTACCGTTTGGGGTGGAGCACCACACCTACCATCATCTCATCACTTTTACCACGCAGATCCCTGCGCTACACATACACTGATTTGGCGATGGCCGGTATCGAACCTGGAACCTTGTAATTCCTACCGACTGAGCTAAACTGACACTTGTTAATAAATAAGATCTTAATTAAGATTAAATAAATGGTTAAATCGAACTTAACGGACCTAAATTCCACCATCGTATGTCACCCCGCCGAAAGAAAAAAATTACCAAAATTCAGGGAATTAACCGAATTTAATCAAATTTTCAGTGTTGATATATCAATGAATAAAAGATATAATTCAACCATTTTTAAAAAAACTTTTACAGTTTTCAGGTCAGTTAACTTTGAACCACGTATCTATGAGGTGTAACAAAGATTCTCAAAGATACGTGGTTCAAAGTTAACTGACCTGAAAAATGTAACAGTTTTTGAATAACATGACTTTTTTGATATTTTTATTCATTAATATATCAACACTGAAAATTTCATTAAATTCGGTTAATTCCCTGATTTTTGGTATTTTTTTTCTTTTGGCAAGGTGACATACGAGGGTGGAATTTAGGTCTGTTAAGTTCGATTTAACCAAATAATGACTATTTCCGAATCTTTGAGAATATAACTTAAATAATCAAAGAAAATCGTGACGTCAATGGTGACGATCTTTCGGTTAAAGACAGATTGTTACACAATTTTAATTATAATCTACTAGTAAAACAAAACTGCCCTTCGGGCGGTGTAAAAATAAACTTTTGAAAAAATATAGCTTGAGGGGAGTGGGAGTTAAAATTCAATGTTAGAGGGGTAGTATCCAAGTAAAATTAATAAATCAATTAAAGTAATAAAAAACAACAATGCCAAAATATTTTTTTAAAATTCTTCCTTTTATCTTAATAGATAAATCTGTAGAGTGAAGATGATAAAAAAATCTTCCTTTTATTTTGATAAATAAAACAATGAATGATAATAAAAAAAACACTCTTCCTTTTTATCGTAATAAAATTTATTAAAATAAAAGGAAGGGTGTTTATTATTATTATTATTATTATTATTATTATTATTATTATTATTATTATTATTATTATTATTTTATTTATTAAATAGATAATACACTACACTGAATGATAAAAATACAGTTTTTAAACAAAATTCATCTTTTCCAGCGTAAAAGATGTAAACAAAAAATAAGTTGGTAGGTTTAAAAAGTTAAAAAAAAAAAGGTGTTACAGTTACATTAATAAAAGTTTGCAAATACAAAATTAAAATATATTGAGCAAAAATTATAAATAAATTTCTTTAATTGATCAGTAAAAACAAATTTAAATGGGGCATCCCACGAGGATTCAACTCATGATTCAGTAATAATGGATCTGCGGGACTAACTTTAAAAATCTCCATCTACCCAAGCGATGCCGGGTAGCTGCGGCTAGTAAGATATATGTATATATATAAGTATTTATGTGTGCACTGTGCATACGCATGTATTAGTAACATATTATCATATATGTATGTGTGTTTAAGTGTACGTGTAACATTTTCTGATGTATATGTCTGTGTGTGTGTGCGTGTCTGTGAATGATTCGGTAACTTCATTTGTAATGAAAAAATATGGAACGCTTCACGAATTTGCGTGTCATCCTTGCGCAGGGGCCATGCTAATCTTCTCTGTATCGTTCCAATTTTAGTATATGTACCGCCGAAGCTAGTACAATCTTACAAGGCTTCCATACAAATATATACCTAAAGAGGAAAGCTAAGCCTAAAATCAGGGTTACCTAATTTGCATATTGCTTATACGAGATCGTAGATATTAAAATAAGTAGGCAATATAAGTTATGGATAGTTTGCATTTATCAATCAATCGGTTATTACTAATTATTATGTGGTAATTTAATTTTTTCTAATCAACTGAAATAATTAATTATTGGAGATAATATAATCATCAAGCATTTTTATATTTCTGAACAAGGGAGATAATCAAGTATCTATATCCGGTTTCATATAGCTGAATAGAATGTGTTTATGTTTTTTGTTTATTGCAAAACTAGCTTTGTCTCTATCTCCCTTCCTTCCTCTTTTTCTCTTTTTTCTCTCTTTGACCCTTCCTTCCTCTCTTTCTCCCTCTCCCCCTCACTTTATGTCCTACACATTCACTAAGTTACACACACACTCTCTCTCACACACACACTCTCTCTCACACACACTCACACACACACATGTGCGCGTACGCACATGGAGACATATCAAGAAATACCCCCATACTTAAATACAGTCATAGTGAAAACGTTTCTCTCTCTCTCTTCCCCCCTCTCTCTCCCTCTTCTCTCTCTCTCTCTCTCTCTCTCTCTCTCACACACACACACATATGGTAATTTTAACGTTTTGTCATCCCGCACTCCTGTCAAAAATGAATCTATGTTTTTCATTGCCGGTGTTTAGGCGTAATTCCGTATTTTCCGTGTCGTGTTACTCGCTTTTTAACGGCAAATTAATGTAGATATTTTACAATGCCCCTCTCCCATTCCCCTGAGAAACACGACTCTATATGTATATACTTACAAAAGTATGTGCTCCCTGGGAGCAAGTATTTAAGTTTTAATGTAATAAAATATTGTATTAAATTAGAAAGGCTAACGAAACTAAATAAGAACGAATATTACACTGACTTTCATGTCATTTTAGTTGATTTCTATATAGAATTATTATTACATGTTATAGAATAACCTGATAGTAATAGAAATCAGTAACAGCGAATAGTTATTTATTAAACCCAGTTTTGTTAAAATCGTTATGCAAATTATTCCCACCGTATTCTATATATAAATCTTTATTTCTTAGAAATAAGAAATAAATATTTCAGGATTTTAAATGTATTAATAATATGGGCAATTTTGCGGCTGGACTTTAATAAATAAGATGCTAATTAAAGATTAAATTAGTTATACTTAATTTGTCGAAAAATCCGCCTTTTTTTCAATATAATTTTACCCCACCGTTTGAAAAATAAAAATCAGGGAATTATCCGATTTTAATGAAATTTTCAATGTTGATTTATCAATGAATGAATTCTATAATGCATTAGTTATTTTATTTCAGGACTTTCTGATTTTTTTTCAGGTCACTTAACTTTGACCACCGCCTTATTTTGGGGATGCAAAATATCGGTGGGGTATATATGTGATTGATACTTTTTTCTGCATAAATAAAAAGACAAAAGACAAAAGACTGAAGGTGTGGATAGAAGAAGAAAAATTTAAACAATCTGCTCGGGTAGTGAGTACCGAAAATCGGAAGATAAAAAGAAAAGAAAAACTAAAAAAGTAATCTTTGGAGATTTTTTTTACTCGTTTTGATAATTATTTAATTGGCTATTAGTTCATAAACGTAAAAAATATACGTCAATATTTGTTCCGTTTAAAAAGGGGAGAAGCTAAATTTCCAATACAGTTTTCGACCAAACAAATATGGGTGATTGATACTAAAACGAAGTAGTTATTAAAAAAATATTTTTTTAGAATCTAATAATATGACATTTTAAACTTAAAATCATGCTGATCATATTTTAAATGGATTTTATATATTAATTTAACATAGCAGAAATACCTAATTAATATTTTGAAATAAAATAATTAATGCATATAAAATTCATTCATTGATGAATTAATACTGAAAATTTCATTAAAATAGAATAATACCCTGATTTGTGTTACATTTTTTCAATCGAGAAAATATTAAATTTATTTTTTAAACACGCTATCTTTAAACAGTGTTGGCCATCTGCGATCAAAATTGACCGAGAAAATCCTTTTAAATGTATTAAAAATAGATTACATATGTAATATTATATTGCATTTTTTACTGATGCTCATTATGTTACTACTTTTAGTAATCGATTTGATTAATTTTAATTCGTTTTTAAAATGAAAAGCAGTGGAATTTTTGGGTATACCTAAATTAAATAATGACTATTTCATAATCGTTGAGAATATAACGTAAATAACTAAGGAAATAGTGACGTCAGTGGTGACGTAGTTTTGGTAATAGACGGACTGCTACCCTCTATCCAGTTGATGCCGGGTAGCAGCCGCTAGTAAGATATATATATATATATATATATATATATATATCACTGTGTATGTTTACATATGTGTGTGTTTGTGTGTGCATACGCGTGTATTAGTAACATATTATTATATATGTATGTGAGTTTATGTATACGTGTAACATTTTCTGATATATACGTCTGAGTGTGTACGTGTCTGTGAATGATTGTGTTAGTATTATTTCGTTAACTTCATTTGTAATGAAAAAAATATGGAACGCTTCACGAATTTGCGTGTCATCCTTGCGCAGGGGCCATGCTAATCTTCTCTGTATCGTTCCAATTTTAGTATATGTACCGCCGAAGCTAGTACAATCATTACGGGCTTCCATTCACATATATACCTAAATACGAAAGCTAAGCCTAAACTCAGGGTTACCTAATTTGCATATTGCGAATACGAGATCGTAGATATTAAAATAAGTAGATAGTATAAGTCATATGTAGTTTGTATTTATAAATTAATAGGTTATTTCTAATTATTTTGTAGTAAGTAAATCTCTTCTAATCACCTGAAATAATTAATTATTGGAGATAATATAATCATTAAGCATTTTTATCTGTCTGAACAAGGGAGATAATCGAGGATCTATATCCGGTTTTATTTAGCTGATTAGAATATTTGTATGTATGTTTTATGTGTTTGCTTGTGTGTAAGTGAATGACAGAGAGAGAGGGGGAGACAAAGACAGAGACAAAGAGACTGAGAGAAGAGAGAGAGAGAGAGAGAGAGAGAGAGAGAGTGAGGAGGAGGAGGAGAGACGTTTCTACTATGAATTTATCTAACTACGAGTGAGCACGTGTGTGTGTGGTGTGACTGGGTGAGTGTGTATGAGAAAGAAAGGGGTGAGTAAGGGAAGGAACAGGGCAGAGATAAGAGAAAAAAAATAAGGGTAAAAGAGAGAGAGAGAGAGGAGAGAGAGAGAGAGAGAGGAGAGAGGAGAGAGAGAGAGAGAGAGAGAGATGTGGTGTGTTTTCTGTATCTGAAATATAAAAACATTCAAATTAGTTATATGAGAGCCAACTGGGGGAGAGAAAGAGAGAGGGAGAGAGAAAGAAAGAGAGTTCTAGCGAGAGAAAGAGAGAGAGAGAGAAATAGAGAGGCTTAGAAAGAAATAGAGCTGGTTTACTATAACAAAAACATAAAAACATTCTAATCTGTTATATGAAACCGGATATAGATGCTCGATTATCTCCCTTGTTCAGAAAGATCAAAATGCTTAATTATTATATTATCTCCAATTATTAATTATTCCAGTTGATTAGAAGAAATTAAATTACCACATAATAATTAGTAATAACCTATTGATTGATAAATACAAACTACCCATAACTTATATTGTATACTTATTTTAATATTCACAATCTCGTATTCGCAATATGCAAATTAGGTAACCCTGATTTTAGTCTTAGCTTTCCTCTTTAGGTATATATTTGAATGGAAGCCTTACTAGAATGTACTAGCTTCGGCGGTACATATACTAAAATTGGAACGATACAGAGAAGATTAGCATGGCCCCTGCGCAAGGATGACACGCAAATTCGTGAAGCGTTCCATATTTTTTGTGTGTTAACACAAACAGACGCACGCACGCGAAGGGGCACACACACACATGAGAAAATGTTGCACGTATACGCATGCACACGCACTGGCGCGTTAAAAAACGAAGAAAAAAACATTTTAAAAAATCAATTAGACGGAAAAATCATTAGCAATAAGACTGGATATAAAATCTTAAGGATTAGTGGAAATCAGACTGGAAGAGGCAAAAAATGCCGAAACAAATTTATATCAGATCAAAGGTATATATATATATATAATTCAAAAGAAATCTTTCTTACGATATAAGAGGGTTTTTTTTCAAAACGTGTCGCAGTTTGCAGAGCTCAGTGTGTGCTCTTATTGTTAGAGTCACAGAGCAAATTTATAAGTAAAAATATAACAAATGACTTAGAATTTTGCATTATAGACTATTTCAGGGAAGCTTAGACAGGGTGTCTAACTCTCTGGGAAAGTTAGACACCTTGTCTAAGCTTCCTAAAATAGACTATAATGCAAAAATTCTAAGTCTTTCGTTATATTTTTATTTTATCCAAGTGTGTTAAAAAAGTATCGAGACTGAAACTGTATTTACAATGAACAATAAATGTAAACGTTAATTTTTTTAGAATACAATGTGTGTCAAAAAGTACAGATTTTAAAGCTGTATTTACCGAGATAGAAATGAAGAATGAATGGAACATAATTTTTCAGAATACAAGGTATGTCAAAAATTACCGAAAATCTCGATACTTTTTCGACACCCCTTGTATATATATGAGTGGCTAGATTCCACAATTTTTATTAGTTTTTCTGTTGTGAAGGATATGAAGAAAAAGTGGAAGTAAATCGACAATATGTAATTTATAAAATCCGAGTCTTCATTTTTATAGTATCATACATCGAAATTATGCTATATATATATATATATATATATATATATATATTTTGCGCACGCGCGTGTGTGTGTTCACGTGCTCGCGAGTTGTGTGGTTGAAAATACAGGAAAAATATATAACGACATAGCAACTAAATTGAATTTATTTCAACCACATTTGTCGAGGAGCACCCCTTCATCACTATTGCTCCCTGGTCCACTCTGACCCGGAATGGTAGTACATGTTAGAGTCCCTTTCTATGGGTTAAATAGAAAAATGTATTTATAAAAAATTGTATTATCCATTAAGAATTGATTTATTTCAAAACTTTATCGGCATTAAATGACCCAGTGAGGTTGATATGCCGTAAAACAAAACAAACCAAACCAAACATTTTTGTCAGATTTATTCAATCCTTCACTCCTCATATATATATCTATTAATAATAGAGATTCGCTTCCGGTTTTTGCTGTAACAAAAAATGACGTCACTAATTACGTCACATTATCCAAAATCGTCATAACATAGAATAAATGCACTCAAAATTTGAACATGCAACATTAGACAGTCTTCATTGTTTTTTTTTAAACAAGTTTTAATAAATACACGACTGGTATTATATATCTATATATAATTTGTTTCATTTTAATACATATTTAAAATTTAAATTTCAAATTTTTTATTTTTTAATCCTTTAATGATTTGATGATTTTACTTACTTAGGGTACAAACTCGCTTACATTGAATTTTTTACTTCCACCCCTCAGGCAATATGTTTCAAAAAATCTATTTTTTACATCGCCCGGAGGGTGTTTTTATTTTGTACTAGTATATATAAATTGAACCTGAGCATTTTTCACAGGTTTGGATAGTTTATATTAGTTTTCTGGGTCTTTAAAAAACTTTTTTCTTTGGAAATACAAAGTTGTTTGAGCGTTTAAATCGTCTTCATTTTGCCTGACAAGAAATTCGTGTCTTTATTGGCGTCAGGAAACGAACAAATTGCCGCCATTGTGGCTCTCACTGAATTTGTCAAGACAGTTTTTTTTATTCTTTCATTTGAATTTACGATTTACCGCAAAACTGCAAAAAGATGTATTCATGTGAGATTATCTTGCTGACACACAGTGGGGTGTTTAATGAAAAAAAAAAGCGAGAGCCTACGCAACCCCTCCTCCACCCCCTCAATTATCACGACATCATGTATGAGTCAGGGAGAGCAAGAAAATATCAAAACATTTTATATCATAAAGTATAAACAATTAAAAGAGTGATAGGCCAACAGCGCTTTACTCTTATCCACACCACACACTACGCGCCTATACATGCACATGCACACACAGACACAACTCACACACACAGACACACAGCACACACACACACACACACACACACACACACACACACATATATATATATATATATTGAAAAGATAAATAAAGGAAAGAAAGTATAGAATGGATAAAATAGGAATTTCAATTAATTTTACTTACACGTGTTCGGTGTTAATTAAAATCAATAAAATATCCTATTCTATCCATTCTATACTTTCTTTCCTTCTTTCTCTTTTCAAACATACCGTCGGATATGTATATATATATAGAGTGAGGTATCAAAACTTCGGTAGTAAGGGATGATTCTATATGTGATTTCTAAGACACACTGCATTATTATTGTATATCCAGTATATATAAATACAGTGAATCTTTAAATCACACAGAGAGCTCAATGTATAATAAACTTTATAATTATATACAGAGCAATATTTATCTTTGAAAGGAAGGAAAAACTCAACACCGTTATTCCATAATTAATTTATTTCGACCCCAATTTTTGGTCGAAATAAATTTATTATGAAATGACGGTGTTGATTTTTCCTTCCTTTCAAAGATATATATCTATCTATCTATCTATCTATCTATCTATCTATATATATATATTAATATATATATATATATATATATAAGCGTGTTTGTGTGTGAGTGCGCGCATGTGTGTGTGTGCGTATGTGAGGGAAAATCCACACGCAAACATATTTTAAGGTCAGGTTATACCCAAGAATTCGGCTGCTATCATTTTAAAACGAATTAAAATTAATTAAATCGATTATTCAAGGTAAAATTTTTGTCTTAGTCGAAAAGTAGTAACATAATGAGCATCAGTATAAAAAAAATAAAATAAAATAAAAAGCAAAAGAATATTACAAATTTAATTTATTTTTAATACATTTAAAACGATTTTTTCGGTCAATTTCGATTACGTTTGACCGGAAACGCTGTTTAATGGTGGCTTAAAATCCGTCTTCACAAAATGAATTATAACATTCACGATTGAAAAAAAAATTACTAAAAATCAAGTAACTATCCGATTTTAGAGATATTTTTAATATTGATTTATCAATTAATGAATTTTATAATGCATCAGTTATTTTATTTCACCACTTTAATTAGGTATTTCTGCTATGATAAATTAATATATAAAATCCCTGGTTATTTCCTATAACTCCAACATAAACAAAGGGGAACCACTCTTGACTGATAAATTATTTATTTATTTATTTATTTTCCCATTAAACTAACCCTAAATCCTAACCCTAGCCCTAAACCTAACCCTTATTTTTTCCTAGTAGACCAATAAATAATTTATCAGTCAAGAGTGGTCCCCCTTTGTTTATGTTTTTGGAGTAATAGGAAATAACCAAATTCATTTAAATATGAGCAGCATGTCCAGTATTTGTAAATCTCAAAAGTAAACAAATCAATACACTAGGTTTCCTTCACCTCTTACCCAGGTTCTTTTGGGTATACGCTTCTAGTATATATATATATATATATATATATATATATATATATATATATATATATATATATATATATATGGAAAATAGATGCAAATTAATCCGACAGTATGAAATTTAACATTATGAAAAAACATATGATGTTTGTTATGTAATTGCTGACAGTACTGTTTCGACCAAATCGATAAGTTGGTTTTCATCAAAGAGCGACATAGATGGGAAGAGAAGATATCCGTTAAAAAAAAAAAAAAAAAGATGTTAACAGAAACGAAGCTGAGTTCAACCGCTGAAATTTTTGAAAAATGCATGTTCTGTTTTAAAAAAACTTTTACAACAAACTCTTTGAGTTTTTCTATAAACTATAATGCTTCTGATTTTTAAAAATTAAAAAATAAAATTATTTTATTTTTAAAACAAAACATGCATTTTTCAAAATTTCAGCGTTTTGAACTCAGCGTTCGTTTCTGTAAACAGTCTTTTTTTTTTTTAACGGATATCTTCTCTTCCCATCTATGTCGCTCTTTGATGAAGACCAACTTATCGATTTGGTCGAAACAGTACTGTCAGCAATTACATAACAAACATCACATGTTTTTTCATAATGTTAAATTTCATACTGTCGGATTAATTTCCATCTATTTTTCATATTTGTCAAATGAAAAAACAATTATATCTGGACTTTTACACCTTGAAGACTTTCATCTATAACTACGGGACTTATCAACGCCACAAGTAAATTTTGGAACTCTAACATCTTTTTTTCAAATTACCATGTGGACTTGTATATTCTTTAACAGCTGAAAAATATTATACTATACTATTTTGTACCCACTTTACATTTTTATATAAACTTTTACAACAAACTCTTTTGAGTTTTCTATATAAAACTATAATGCTTCTGATTTTTAAAAAATTAAAAATAAAATTTATTTTATTTTAAAACAGAACATGCATTTTTCAAAAATTTCAGCGGTTGAACTCAGCGTTTCGTTTCTGTAAACAGTCTTTTTTTTTTTTTTAACGGATATCTTCTCTTCCCATCTATGTCGCTCTTTGATGAAGACCAACTTATCGATTTGGTCGAAACAGTACTGTCAGCAATTACATAACAAACATCATATGTTTTTTCATAATGTTAAATTTCATAATATAATATATATATATATATATATATATATATATATATATATATAATATATATAGTAAAATGAAGAAAAAAAAGTTTTTTCTTCATTTACTAAATATTCTTGCTCTGTCCTTTTACTCACTGGTATTAGGCCACATGAGCTCGCCTTTATGGTCTACCTTGTAATCAGCTTGGTTAAAACCACACATGAAAAAAAAGGACATTTCTCTCTCGATGGGT